>OZ004706.1:69642594-69977594 GCA_963924515.1 Vespertilio murinus
AAACTTTGTTGTGCAATAGCATCAACATGGAGCTTCTAAACATCCTAATGCCCAGGTCTGACCTCAGACAAAGTACCATATTTGCCGGTGTATAAGACGACTTTTTGGCCCTGAAAAATATGCCTCCAAGTGGGGGGTAGTCTTATATGGCGAGTATATAACAAACTCTGTATTTTTAGTGGAAATGTTAGAGGGTCGTCTTATACGCCCAGTCGTCTTATACGCCGACAAATACATATTTTTCAGGGCCAAAAATCGTCTTATACGCCGGCAAATACGGTAAGTCAGAATCTGTGTTTTAGGAATCCAGGCATTGGGACTTAACAATCAAACAAACAAAATCACCTTTCCTAATGATGTCAGAGTTTAGCCAAGTTAGTGAACCACTTCCATATTTTAACATTTTCTTGTGCAAATACTTTTCTTCTACAGCCATTAGAGAGAGAGAGAGAGATGTATCTGGCCAATATGAGAAAGAACCCTTATTTTCATGGTGTCTCCAACCCTCAGCATCCATTTCTCTTCCTTAAACTCACTGAAGATTCTAGACAATACCTGGAGGCACTCTGCTTGCAGCTCTTTGTCGTGGCAGCCAGGGCTCTCCAGAGCTATGAATGAGAAAGACAGTCCTTCTCTTATGAAGCCAGCAATCCCATGAGATATTAATTAGTTCAATACTAGGGGTAACATCAAGGATAGTGCTGCCCACTCCCTAAAAATATTTTTGGTTGTCTTGTTATGTGTGAAATGGCATTTCATATGTGCAACATGGAGTATATACATGCCTTTCTTTCCCATTCCAGCTGTACAACAAAATGTAGTTTTCAAGGTATCATTATAGGATAATCTTAATCTTTTTCTTATTTACTTTTTAAAAAAAGGATTCCTCAAAATTTCAGACTTGAATGTTAGTAAAAGGTCATAGGAAACAAAACTTACAAATAGTTTTGGTCATATCAGTGTCCTTGGGACAAGCTGAGCTATAGAAGCACAGATGGAGCACATACTCTTGGCAGCCTGGGACCTCTCAAAGGCATGTTAGAATGGATTGTTCTCTGAAACTTGTCCTGGCCTCCAAGAGAACCTGTACCCCACCTCCAACACCATGCCCACACTGAACATCCTGAATAAAACCCACATTTTTACTCTTTGCAAGAGTCTAATCCATTCAAAACTCAAAGGATACTTCATTTCTAGAATCCTACATAATAAAAGCCTAATATGCTAAGTGCCCAGTCATTCAGTGATCTGTTTAAGCAATCAAAGCAGATATGCTAAGCCTGCTCAACTGCTCTCTATGCCATGCACTGACCACCAGGGGGCAGGCACTCAATGCGGGAGCTTCCTCACTGGTGGTGAGGGTCCTTCCACAGGGGGAGCACCACTGGGCCAGAAGCCAGACTCACAGCTGGTGAGTGCAGTGACTGTGGTGGGAGCCTCTCCTACCTCTGCAGCAGTGCTAAGGATGTCCAGCTGATGGATCATCATTAGGACACTCTCCTAGGTCTCCTAGATTTCGAGAGGGCACAGGCCAGGCTGAGGGACTTCCCCTCCTCCCCCCACTGAGTTCATGAATTTCATGCACTGGGCCTATAGTGGTTATATAAATTACTATATATATTCCTGTGGGATCAGGCCTAAACTGGCAGCTGGACATCACTCTCTCAATGCAAGTCCACTGGCTCCTGCTCCTAACCACTCACCTGCCTGCCTGATCGGCCCTAATCACTCTACCTGCCTGCCTGATTGACCCTAACCACTGTGCCTGCCTGCTTGATTGGCCCTAACTGTTCACCTGCCAGCCTGATCTTCCTAACCACTCATCCTGCCTGCCTGATTGTCCCAACCGCCTTTGCCTCTGTCCCTGCAATTGTAGCTTCATTTGGAAAGACATCCGGAATAATGTCCAGAAGGTTGTTCAGTTCTCCAGTATAATTAGCATATTATGCTTTTATTATTATAGACCAGAGGTCCAGTGCATGAAATTTGTGCACAAAGGAGAGATGTCCCTCAGCCCAGCCTGCACCCTCTCCAATCTGGAACCCCTCTAGGGATGTCCTGGAGGTAGGATAGGGCCTAAATTGGCAGTCGGACATCCCTCTCACAATCCAGGTCTGCTGGCTCCCAACTGCTCACCTGCCTGCTTTCCTGATTGCCCCTAATCACTTCTGCCTGCCAGCCTGATCACCCCCTAACCATTCCCATGGCAGCCTGATTGATGCCTAACTGCTCCCCTGCAGGCCTAGTTACCCCTAACTGTCCTCCTCTGCCGGTCTGCCCCCTCCCCCCCAACTGCCCTCCACTGCAGGCCCAGGCACCCCCAACTTCCCTCCTCTGCCAGCCTGGTCAACCCTAACTACCCTCCTCTGCAGGCTTGATTGCCCCCCAACTGCCCTCCCTTACAGGCCTGGTACCTCCCAACTCCCCTCCCTACTGGCCATCTTGTGTCCACATGGAGGCAGGATCTTTGACCACATGGGGGCCGCCATCTTTTGTGTTGAAGTGATGGTCAACTTGCATGTTACTCTTTTATTAGATAGGATGTTATATCAGTATGATGGAATTTTGTACTACCATTCAAATAATACTTGTAATGCAGTATTGTAGAATCATGCCTAATAATAAATAAGCAGGGGAGCATGAATAAAAATAGCCTGTATAAGTATTAATATTATGTCTCTATGCATAAGAATTAGAGAAAAACATGCAAAAGTGAAAATTATTTTATTTTTCATCTAGAAACAGATAATAGTATTCAAGATATACCTACTACACCCACCCAAACACATTTGTTTTAGAGATGTCAATTTTCTAAATTTATTTTCATAAAGTGTTTATTTTCAAAATTTATTAACTATCATAAATATATTTTCAAAATTTATTTCTAATTTTCTAAACTTTGTTTATAAGTGTCATTTTTCAGTACTGGCTTAGTTTACAGAGAAATATGTTTTCTTTGGGTTTTAAGATCTAAAAATTCTCATTTTTGTCTTGTGTCCTTTCATATCCAATTTATGACACTAGAAATTGTTAGAAATTGTTAGAAAAAAATTAGGTATTTTTTACCTTTGCCTTGAACTATTTTGTGATATTATATATCTTCCATTTCGTATTTCTGATGACCACTTTTTTGTGTATGAAATTGTCCATTTACTATGCCAAGCTTCTAAGGGAAATTGTGAAAATTTCCATGTTCCCCACTGTGCCTTTGTTGTATAATGCCCTTTAATGCAGTGCAGCTCAAAATAGCCAGTTAATAGCAGGCAGGTACAACACTATCTTAGTAAAGGTATCAACATCAAAAAAGATGTCAGCATTTTACACTCCAGAGAAATTAAACCAAACCAAAACAAACAACTCACTGCCACTCACCTTAGTAACCACTGACATTAATTAATACAGTCCTTTCTGCGGGGAAGGATATGTTATAAAACTTTTCTTAAAAGTCCACTGAAATTGGTTTCATTGCATCTTCAGCCTTGGCTTTCAGCTTTGGCAAATTTCTATAAGGACAACAAACAACTCATTTTGCCTTTATTTATGTAGCCACCTTGGCAGACTATGACTCTAATTTCCCTTCCATGATCTAAAGATTTAAGCTTTTTTCCCTTTCTTTCTTTCTTTCTTTCTTTCTTTCTTTCTTTCTTTCTTTCTTTCTTTCTTTCTCTCTTTCTCTCTTTCTCTCTTTCTTTCTTTCTTTCTTTCTTTTTTTTTTTAAGATGGAGTTTAGCAATGTGTCTTGCACCTTAGCTTCTTGCATGCTATCTTTTAGTAGGTTCTAATATTATTCTCAGGCACAGTAAGGCTGGATCAGGGTATTACTTTATATTTAACCATGTCAGAAATTAAGTAGTTGAAAGGTACATGAGACAGAGATGATTTTGACTTTTTCCATTGGAAAGATAACTCAGTCTTAATTTTTCTGTGAAATCTCTTAGTTTATTTGTGTTTAAATCTGAGGCCAGGTCCTTCTCTGTCCATGGCATCAGCTCCCAAGCAATTTGCTGTTGGTTTCTCTTGGTATGATAAATCTTGGTTGTGCTTTTGTACTTCAAAATATCCATTCTATATAACTTCCTTCTCTCTGCACTCCTTTTCCTTCTTTTTAAAGTCCAGAACCCAACGGTCATTTTGTTTTGTTTTATTTTTAGTTTCTCACAAACCAGAACCAACCAGCCACTTTTGGGTATAGAATGACTCATTAGTAGAACGGTAATTAATTGTTTTATTTGGGGTTGGTTTAAGGGAAAGAGAAGGGTCTTGTAAGTAAGGCTAGAAAATCAATTTACAAAACAAAAGATATCTCCACTATTAAGAAGGTAAGAAAGAACCAATGATAACATAGAAAGACTGTTCTCAAATGCTTGAATTTGCTGCAGGTGGTGTTTAGTGGGGTATACTGTGAAACTATGTCCAAGGAGCATGGGGATGACATTGAGAAGCATTTGGCTCCTGGAAGCATACCATAGAGACGCATGGCACAGTTGAGCACAGATAGAAGTATTCTGCTCTGTGAGCAAGTATTATGGACTCTAGATTGCTACAACAATGAGATTAAGACTCATAAATGTTGGTATAGGATCACAGAAGGCTTTGGGAATATATGGACCAGTGCAGTCCCTGAGAAAATAGTCTAACTCTTGAGGAACTCTGGTGAATTACAGAGGTAAATACAGTTAATTGGATACAAATACCTTGATTTTTGTTGTCGTTGTTATTAGATTATCTAAAGGGGGTTATATAATTTATAGAGTGATTGCTAAGGTACTGTTATATCAGAAACCTTTCTATGCCTTACATATAATTAGGAATAAATAATGGAAGATTGAAGCATAAATTTGGTTTGCATTATTTGTGTAGTGGATCTTTTCCACCACCAGAAGTCCCCCTATTAACCTTAACCACATAGAATCCCAGTGCCCTAGAGCATTAAAAACAATACACACACACACACACACACACACACAAGCTAGAGGCCCAGTGCATGAAATTTATGCATGGGCGGGGACGGGGGGGGGGGTTGTCTCTCAGCACAGCCTGCACCCTCTCCAATCTGGGACCCCTCTCACAATCCAGGACTGCTGGCTCCCAACTGTTCTCCTGCCTGCCTTCCTGATTGCCCTAACTGCTTCTGCCTGCCAACCTGATTACCCCCTAACCACTCCTATGCCAGCCTGATTGATGTCTAACTGCTTCCCTGCCAGCCTGTTTGCCCCTAACTTCCCCCCTCTTCCCGCCTGGTCACCCCCAACTGCCCTCCCTTGCAGGTCTAGTGCCTTCCAATTGCCCTCCCCTGCTGGCCATCTTGGGGTGGCCATCTTGTGTCCACACGAGGGCAGAATCTTTGACCACATGGGGGCAGCCATTTATGTGTTGGAGTGATGGTCAATCTGCATAATACTCTTTTATTAGATAGGGTAGAGGCCTGGTACATGGGTAGGGGCCTGCTGGTCTTCCCTGAAGGATGTCCCAAATCAGGGTGGGGTTTCCCATGGGGCGTGAGATGGCCTGGGTGAGGGGCCAGTGGTGGTTTGCAGGCCAGCCATGTCCCCTGGCCATCCAAGCAGAGACCCTGGTATCTGGAATTTATTTATATTCGATTGAATTGAAACTTTGTAGCCTGGAGCAGAGCCAAGCATCCTGCTTGCTCTGTGGTGGCAGTCATTTCTGTTGTAATTTATTTATCTCCTATAATTGAAATTTTGTAGCCTGGAGTGAAGGTCTGAGCCGGCCAGGGCTGAAGAAGCTTGGCTTCCTCCATTGCCTAGGGCAACCCTAGCCTCCTGATCTTCCAGTTCAGTGGCTTCCACCATTTCTGTTGGAAGTTATTTACCTTCTATAACTGAAACTTTGTACCCTTGAGTAGAGGCCTGGGCCCACCAGGGTGTGTGGAAAACGTGGCTTCCTCAATTGCCAGAGAAACTCAAGTCTCCCTCCTGCTCTCTGTGGCCACAACAATCTTGGTTGGGGTTAATTTGCATATTACTCTTTTATTAGATAGGATATATATATATATATATATATATAATATTTTTATTGGTTACATAGAGGAAGGGAGAGGGAGAGAGAGATAGAAACATAAATGATGAGAGAATCATTGATCAGCTGCCTTCTGCACTCCCTACTGGGGTTGGAGCCCACAACCTAGGCATGTTCCCTGACCGGGAATTCAACTGTGAGTTCCTGTTTCTGGTCATTGTTCACCCATCAAGCCACACCGGCAGGCACAAAACATTTTTTGGAGGAAACAGTGGTAATGACTCATTCTGCCATTGTGATAAAATGGAGACTGCCTTGGCAACATGATTGTTAAGGCTATGAAAAGGCAAAATGTTAATGAATGACCCCCTGCTTTATATGTATTTATTATTACTACTGCTAGTTTTTGTCTGTATAAAATGCAAATGCCCATGCATATGGAAGTAGAATTCAAAACTTTATTTTGAACATCCAGCCTATTCACAATATCCCTATTACATTTGTAAAATTTTCATTAAGAATTGTTTTTAAAAATATATATTTTATTGATTTTTTACAGAGAGGGATAGAGAGTTAGAAACATCAGTGAGAGAGAAACATTGATCAGCTGCCTCATGCACACCTCCTACTGGGGATATGCCCGCAACCAAGGTACATGCCCTTGACAGGAATCGAACCTGGGACCCTTGAGTCCACAGGCCGACGCTCTATCCACTGAGCCAAATTGGTTTCGGCAAGAATGCTTTAAAGATTATAAAAAGTACAAGATCCTATATAATAAAAGGCTAATATACAAATTGTCACCTGGGGCAGGAGTTCTAACAACCATGAGTTCCACAAGTTTCTACTTGTATTTTTAAGACCCCAATGGCTATTTGAAATAGGTGATGGGGAGTTTCACTTATATCAATATCCTATTTAATGAGTGCTTGAAAGAGTCACTGGGTACAACTTAAACATAAAATTGTAAATCTTGTGTCAAAATCTGCACCTCATTCTGGATTTTTGCTGGTCCACATTTGTGTTAACTTAGCCAAGGACTTCTTCCAAAACCTAATTTTTGTCACATTTTTCAACTCTGTTGTCAGCTATCAGGTTTCTGATAAAATAGTAAGATCTGATAGTACCAATGAGAGGAGTGTGTGTGTGTGTGTGTGTGTGTGTGTAGACAGACAGATAGATAGAAGGGGAAGATAATAGAGGTAGAGGAGAGAGCTCAATAACACAGCAGTCTTGGTGTGATAAACTGCTGTTAACAAGCATGAATGTGTCCTATCATTTTCATATAAATGTGAAATTTGACATTTTCCAGGGATCAGTGATGAAACCAATTCATTAAAATTCTGGGAGAATAGTGATCTTTATCTCAGAATTTCTTGGTTGAAAAGGTTCTCCTTTTATTCAGTCTTTATCTTCATTCTATCCCTTTGTCATTTGTAAGCTGATTCTTTTATACACAGTGCCCCAAAAAGCCACCTCCACTAGCCTTCCACTGTGTGAGAGAGGAACAGGGCTTAAGCAGCAGTGTGTTCTGTTCTCTGCAGAAGGGTACATTGTTTTAAAGAATGGGAAAGGCAAAAGGAAACAGGCACAACCTAAAATTTGGCTCATCAAGTCTTTCTTGTCTTCTGAATAAAATAAATTGCAAGGTGTATTAGAACTGTTTCTTGCAAATCCCAGCCATGGAACAAGCCTATTGGGCTCATGCCTCTGCTTTGCCATAGCAACATGCCCTCTTCAAACAGGAATGAGAGTCATCTTATCTCGTGTGCTCTGTCCTCATCAGACATATTCTGGGCTAAAGTTTGGCTGCTGTGGGTACATAGAAAATACCCTTTGTTCCTTAAAGAAATGTGCTAGACCAGAGTACCATTATCTCATAGTCTGCCATTTGAGTAGGGGAATAGAATTTATACAATAGTTTGGTGAGCCAAAACCGGTGTGGCTCAGTGGTAGAGCGTCGGTCTGCGGACTGAAGGGTCCCGGGTTCGATTCCGGTCAAGGGCATGTACCTTGGTTGCGGGCACATCCCCGGTGGGGGGTGTGCAGGAGGCAGCTGGTCGGTGTTTCTCTCTCATCGACGTTTCTAGCTCTCTATCTCTCTCCCTTCCTCTCTGTAAAATATCAATAAAAATATATTTAAAAAAAACAAAACAAAACAAAAAAAAACAATAGTTTGGTGAAGGCCTGGGAGGGGTGGTTGCAGGGTGGATGGGGTCAATGAAAGAAAAGGACATCTGTAATGCTTCTGACAATAAAGATAAAATTTTAAAAAAATATAAAAAATAAAATGTTCAATATATTTTTTAAAAATTTATTCTTTGAAACACTAATCTCCTTCTAAAGTTTGTGTGGTGAATAGCCATATGAAACCAGTTATTTATGAACCTGAGAAATTGCTACAGAACAGAAAGAGTTTGTTCACTCGACACTAGTAGAGCTGAACATTGAGAACTGCAGTGGAGGAAGATTAGCTATTTTGCTATGAGTGATGCTATTGAGAAGAATGGGAAGCTAAAGCTGAAAAGACTGGACTCCATAATCTGGAGTTCAGAGTGGGTTTTTAAGGGTATAGGGCTATGGTCAGCAAACTGAAGCTCGTGAGCCACATGTGGCTCTTTGGCCCCTTGAGTGTGGCTCTTCCACAAAATATCAAAGCCTGGGCAAGTCTATTTTGAAGAAGTGGCTTTAGAAGAAGTTTAAGTTAAATAAATTTGGCTCTCAAAAGAAAATTTAATTGTTGTACTGTTGATATTTGGCTCCGTTGACTAATGAGTTTGCCTACCCCTGTATAGGCGGAACAGGTATGCAGAAGCACTGGCTAGGCAAGTTTTAATTGGTGGACCTTGGCCATTTCATGGTAAAGAGTGTCAACAAAGGATCTTCCTGGACAATGAATCCTTTGCTTCAGAAAGGGCTCCAGTGCCCAAGTTCTAATTATGTCCTAGTCCTTTATGGTTCCGGGCGCAGCTGAATGTCAAAGTTCTTTGTGCTTGGGCAGCATGACATGTGGTGTTGGTCTGTTGTCTCTGAAAACCAACTCCGTATCTTTTTAAATAGGATAGGACCATTTTGAGCTGGTTCTGCAGTTACCTCTTAAGAAATTATGTGAATAGAGGTTTAATTGAATAATAAAGATTTCTTAAGGATTACTGAGGATTAAAATATTTTTGAGCTGCAAATATTCAGAAATATTAGACAAAAAGAGAGGAACAGAGCATTAAGACCACTGAGGCAGGTAGAAAAAAATTATAAGGAAGAGCCAGGGCCTCTTTTGTGTAAAGGACGAGTTGTGTTCTAATCAAGGATAGCACCTTTTGAGAATGTTAGGGGTAAGCACTTTAGTTAGGAGCATTACAAACATTTGTGTAGAGAAGCAAAGTGAAGTCAAGGTTAATAGACTGGTGTGTGTGTGTGTGTGTGTGTGTGTGTGTGTGTGTGTGTGTAAATCACCCACAATTGTAGGTGCATGTCAGAGATGATTCATTATAGTGTGAATTATTCTTAAATTTATTATGCCAGATTCCTAATAAAATATCTTAATCTAGAATCAATGTTTTTAGTTCCAGGAAGTTATTTGTTAGTACGATCTGTATTTTCACCTTCTGTAATTTCTGATGTATGGATAGATGCTCAATGTTCTCTATTGATGTACTAATATTCTTTTTGTTTTTTTGTTGTTTCTAGAAGTTGTCTCAATTTTATTTATTTTATACTACTTATTCAGGAGTAATATGAAATAGTTTGGTGAATAGATAGTCTTGAACAAGTCAAAGTTTGCCCAAAGTTTACTAATTGTTCCACTCTTCCCACCCCCATAGACCACACTGACTTTCTTTTCAAGGAAGACAGCCCCATGGGCCATCAATTTCTGAATAAAGTTTTGCATTCCTAGGTACCATGTGGCCCTCTTCTTCAGGTTTGAATGTGGGTCTTTAATGTGTGACATCAGAACTAAATTTATAGGCCATATTATGCTCCATTTCCATTATAAATTATGGAATAAGGACATAATAACACCAATAAGCATACTAATTTCGAAGTTGAAGAATAAGACATAATAATCAATAGTCTTAGCAATGCTGAAATGCTACTGGTCAGGTATTGTGAAGGTCCTCTGATCTGGGGTTGAGAAATTACTTTGAATAGACCCTGCTACATAATCGAGGAAAAATCATTTTGTTCATCGTTCTCATTCTACCCTCTGGTTGGTTCTTGCCCGTCAATTATTTTCCTTAAGGATTAGAGAGTCTTCCCTTCCTAGGAATGGTACCACTCTTGCTGCCTGCTTGCTAGTAGAGAAACCTGGTAGGCCTGAGGTTGTTTACAGTTTATACAATTGACGGGGCTGACCAGCAGACCCTGGACAATGGATGAACAGATTACTCTGACACAGTTTCACTGTGAAGAGAGGCTAAGGGATGGCCAGGCTATAGCAATCAGGCAGCCTACATTGCCTGCCTCATTAGCCTTTTATCTTTACAGCAGTTTGAGATAAAGTTTATCTTTAAGATACAATCAGTAGGAGCAGTAATCTTGGGAGGACACGTGTGCTTGTAATGTCCTTTAAGCAAGGGCACCCAAAGATTAAGATTAAGGATTCCAGCAAACACCTGGGGGTCTTCACACTCACAGGCTTGTTTGGAAAGATCAAGGAATAACCAGGGGCATTGCCTTCGACAATCCCCTAAGTCAGAATTCTGATAAACAGGGCAGGCAACCTTCCACACACTTCCCTTTCCTTATTATGTCCTCCTTACAACTTTTCAATCAAGTCTCCTGTGCTCCTGAAGATACAATCAAAAGCTTATTATATCTATTTGACAAGTGATATCTTTGACATAACCATGATATCAGAATCATGGTTATCTATGATATCTTTATGTATAGCCAGTTATACTTGATAATAGCTACATGCATAGTTCTTTCAAAGACATACTTCTCAAATCAACTTGATTTCTTTGTTGCATTTCCCTTGTGTCTCTTTCTCTCAAATAAATGGTAACTGCCTTGGGGCTGTCTAAAATAATGAATAGGAAGAGCACACTGCTAACCTGAGTTTTACCAACAGACTGAATTACTCCTTTCTACTAAAAACTCTCACTGAGAATTTTCACTTAAAGCCTTCTAAAATTTCATTTTATGGTATGAGGCCTAGAATTACTCATATTTTTTTTTTAATCATGGAAGGATTTAAATTTCTTGTTTCTATTCATTTCTTCCTTTAAAAAATATATATCTTTCAGATGAGTTATGTTTTCTATGAAGTATTTGCTACAAACAACAAATATTAATAAGTTACAGTTTTAATTATCTTTTGTTTATCCACTTGACTTAGAGCTACAAGTTCAGGAGGCATATATTATACTTTTGAAGGTATAGTAATCAACATTTACTATAGTAAACACAGTTATTTCTAAGTGGAAACTGCTTGGGGGTCATTTTAAAAGGGATCCTCCCCAAATGGACTACATAAAGAGGAGAAAGCTAGTCCAATACAGAGGTCTGGGGTTAAGATAATCAGTTTAAGCAACTGCCAAAGGGAAAGAATCAGTAGGGTAGTCAAGGGGGCTTTATTCATGAGTTTCCAGCCAGGAAAATATTCCCACTAAGAAAAAGCCAGCAATTGTAAATCTGATGTGTCCAGAGAGAGCTAATGACAGATTGCATCTGTGCCCACCATTTTGTAAGTTGCAAAATGCTTTAGAAATGTAAGCTATTTTGTAATGCTGATCTTTGGATGTATTTGGTCACTTAGCTGTTCTGATATAACTCTTTCTCATTTGGGAATTTATACATATTGTTCTTAGATTTGGAACAACCTAGGAAAGATTTATATGGCATGTATAGTGAGAAGGCAGGGCGGGGTGAGGCTAACTCCTGATTCCATTTTGTATAACTGGACCCTAGCCCTCACCCAACCAATCAGGGTCAGCCAAGCAGTGACATCACCACCCCTATAAAACCCCTTGACCTGTCAAAGTTGGGCCTCTCTTCCGCCATGCTGTTGGCCTGAGTGGGACAGAGCACACGCTAGCATGGAAGAGGCTTTTTTGTTTATTATATCAGACTTGGCTCCCTGGTGGTCCTTGGAGATCACAAAGTCTGGTTATAACAATAGAAAAGCATATTTGCAATTATAGGAAAATTCAGAAAAACTTACCATCTGCCAATACTTTCTAAAGAAGAGTTGTTCTACTCAACATCATTTCTGGCTTTGTATATATATATATATATATATATATATATATATATATATATATATATAGTATTACTAGACTAGAAAAATCATTAGCGTTACTGGATTAAAGGGGTTCATTTACCTGTGTGCATTGAAGCCCAATAAAATGCAAATAGGAGTTTGCAGCAAAGAAAGTCAAGGTTTATTTAAGGAAATGGTATCAAACCTGGAGGCACAGGTAAATGAGTGTCCACATGGGGACAGATTATATTGGGGGGGGGGATTGGAAATTAATATTATAATTAAAGGATTTGGAGTCAAGGGCTCTACTGATTGGTTAGGGCCTAGGTAGGAAGTAGTTGATCATCCTGTCAGTTTGATGTCAGCCAGAATGTTGTTTTATCTGGTGTCATGAGGGTGTGGTTGGTAGGGTTGTTTTGCTTCCTTGGGCCTATAGCTAAAACACAAATGAGGTCAAAATGTTATCTTTAATTTGTGTGAAATTCTTGTTTCTGTGGCCCAGAGCCCTAAGGCTTTGTTCTTAGGATACGGTAATTTGTTGCTGACCATAATTTGATGTCCTAAGGACTTAATGATTAAGGGGGGAGTGAATGGATAGAAAGGAATAATTGTCATGTTAAAGAACTAGAGTTTCTATGCAGTTACATTAGCTCAGATCCAAGTATAATGGCTTATTTATTAACCAAAATTCATGAAAACCTAGAAAATGAATAAAAGAACAAACCATAAATAATTGGAGCTAAAAGGCAAGATAAGTAGAATATATATATATATATATATATATATATATATATATATATATGGTGGAATTGGAGGGAAAAAGAAATGAGAGGGAAATATAAATAACCATAAACTAACTACAAAATTTGATTTACAGTTAGCATATTAGCTAGAATTATAATAAACTAAACATTGAATGAACAGTGGTTTGGCTTTATCTTCTTTGAATTTTGGAGTGTTTATTGAGAGGGATGGTTTGGTGATTCTATGTTTCTTTGCTGATATGGCTCCTACAGTTTTATAATGACTCATCTTAATCTTTCTTTCTGTAAGTGTAAAGGTGTTCAGGACCTTCTAGGTGCAACATACCATTGGATTTAAGAGGAAAACAACTCTAATAAAACATCACAATATGTGGAGGGGGAAAAAAGATGGTTTTAGTTCATGATCCCTTGAAAAGGCTAATTTCAAATTCCAAAAAAATCTATTCTCTTCCATTCTGTTTCATCTTCCACCAGTCACCAGTTGATTTTGGGTTCTAGAGGGGAAAGTAACTATCTTAAACTTAATGTCAATTAAAATAAAATAGGTATTTATCACAGTATAATATCGTTATATTGATAGTAAAATGGGTTGAGATTTGGGAATGTTGGAAAAGTTTAATGTATTTCCTTATGAAATTTGAAGGCCAGAGGGTAAATTGTGGTACACAGACTAATATTTTGCCACACCCAAACCTCAAAATGCCCATGTCCTAATCCCTGGAAACTGTGAATAGGCCACATGAGTAGACATGATGATCTCATGCTAGAGGATGGTGTGGGGGTTCAGAATGAGTCAACCCAAAATTCACCTTTGTGGTGTAAATGTTGTTTTAAGGAGGCAACTTTAGTCACAGGCTGAAGATAAACTTCTGCCTTTCCCTTTTACTACCTAGCAGAACTTGAAGTAAGGGCCTTCCCCATAATAAGCTATTATTAGAAATAACTTCTTTTGACCTGTCTATTGGACAGGGCAAGCTTCTCATTGTTAAACATCTGTTCTTTTTATTGAGCAATGAGCCTTTGAAGCCCCAAGGTGCATTACCTCATTCCTAGTTCAAGATGTCAAATACTTCAATCATACTTTCTATCTCTGAACCTTTTGTGCATGTGAGGTCTCATACTTCCTCATGTATGCAGGGTTTCCATACATATGTCTGTATTAAACTTAGCTATTTTCTCTTATAATCTGTCTCATGTCTATTTGATTATTAGGCCAGCCAGAAGAACCTTGAAGATAGAGGGAAGTTTGTTCCTCCCCGCAATGGGCAATAGAATATTCTGCAATAAGAGCAATTTCATTCAATTTCTCAGGATTCTGAATCTCATTTTAAATTCCCAAGTATTCCTCACCCAGCTCTGTCCCTATTCATAATTATAATCTTTTTAGTTTTTGATCTATTCTAGGATGATGTCCTTCAAAGTAGAGAGTTCTGAGACCCTGGGCTGTATACTCTAGCTCCTTTCTGTTTGAAATGTGGTTCTTGGATCAGCATCATGTTACCACTGGTTGAAAATGAAGAGTTTCTGGCCTTCACACAGACTAACACATCAGATGTATGTGCATATTAAAGTTTGATAATCACTGCTTTAGGCAGTATTTCCTGGGCCAAAAAAACCTTAGGAGATGGTCCTTGGCTCATTGACTAAACTAATTATGATAAACTAAATATGGTTCTTGTGGTGGTGGGTATAGTGGGTGGTTTTGATAATGGTGATGATGATTATAATTGTGATGGTGGAGGTGTGGATAGTTTTGGTAATGATTATGCAGGTGAAGTAGCTACAGAGAGAAAGTATTTTCTTCAATGACAGACTGTCCTGGCCTACCTTTTTAAACTTAGCAGTTAGCATAGTCCTTGGACTATAGAATAGATTCAATAAGTATTTGTTGAATAAAAAGAAGGATAAGAAAGGGATTTTTATATACAATTAGGCATAAAGTTCTGAAAAGTCCATCTGTCTTTCACTCCTTTCCCATTAAAGAAAAAAAAAAGGATTTCTACAAATTCTACAGGGATTCATTTAACCATCTGACTATTCATTCAGCCATCTAATCATTCATTCATCTACGGAATTCATTTATGTACTTATTCAACCAACATTAATTGAGCATTTACTATTGTGTTAGGTCCCAGGAAATTATTGATGAAAAGGACACAATTCTGTCTTACATGTTCAAACTCTAGTTAGAGAGACACTGACCACTGTAATGAAATGTAAAGATTTGTGACAGATATGAAAGGGTATTATAGCAATACTGCGGAGAAGGTAATTAAAACCCGGGTTTAGGGGCTGAAAGGTTTCTCTCATTAATAAACAGAGTTTCTTGGAGCATGTGTGGTGAGAGTCAGATTTAGGTAGCCATTATCAAACTGTCTTGTTTGTACTTCATAATAAAATGTATACCTCTAGTTTTATAATACATTTATTCTTTTCTTTTAAAGTAACCATAGTTACTTTCTTTCTCTTATTTACCATTCCATCCTGTACTTTGGATGTTGTCATGTTAAAATTTTCCCTTGAAAGATAATCATATTGTAGTTTTAACATTAAAATATATGACATTCTACAATATTACATCTTTGTATCTAGAAATATGAATGCCTTATCATTTATTTAAAATTTTAAATATATTTTTATTGATTTTAGAGAGAGAGGAAGAAGGAAGAAGGAGAGAGTTAGAAACATCAATCAGCTGCTTCCTGCATGCCCTCCAATGGAACATGAAACCCTGGCATGTTCCTTGAGCAGGAATTGAACCGGTAATCTCTTGGTGCATGGGACAACACTCAAGCAACTGAACCTCACTGGTCAGGCTCATTGTTTTTTATTTATTACACTATAAAGGTATATATGTTATTGATGGTGATTGCATATGTGTAATATCCCATATGTGATATTTAATTTAATTTAAAATGAATTTTGATAGAACATCTTTGTTTGATTTTTAAAATGATGTAGTGAGATATTAATTCACCCCCTCACCCCAATGCATTACAACGTAAGTGGGAGAGGTATTATTGTCATCCTTTTGGCGGTGAAATGGCACCAGGTGTTAGACCTCAGTTCAGTAACCTCAGTTGAGTTTTGGCTAAGAAAGAATTCAGAGCCAAGACTCAAACTATAAGATAACATTTATTTAGAAAGTCGGAGAGGTAGCGGAAGTGACTGGGCTCAGGAAATGAGTTACAGAGGCAAAAGAAGGGCCCTTGGTGCTTAGGAATAAGGGTGGAGAAGGAGAGAGAGAGAGAGAGAGAGAGAGAGAGAGAGAGAGAGAGAGAGAGGAGAGAACACACTGGGTGCTCTGTTATCTGGAGTTTCGGGAGAATCTCAATAGAATATTCACCAGCTTTTGAGGTGTGTCTCCTCAGGGTCCTGGTTTCCACTGATCAGTCAGTGTAGCTGGTCCTAATGAAGGCGATGGTGTCATGCATCTGATTTTGCTGCTTCTCTGAATCTGGAGCTTAAATAAGAGCTTAGGCCTGGATGTCATCTGTCTGGGTTATTAGATTAGTGCTGGAGGGAATGGTCATGCAAGGGCTTGTAATTTTGCCGGTTGCTAGGCACCCGTGTCTCTCCATCCTGGTGACCCTCTGCCTGGCCTGTCATTTCTACTCTGTTCATACCTATCTAACTACCTACTACAATCCCACTTTATAATGATAAATTAATGCCATAAAAGTTAAAATACTTGCTTTAATCCATGTAGTTATTTGACATTACATCTGAGATCATGTTCTATATTAACTGACTTTTTCCTCAATTCTTCCTCTTTACTACAGGATCATAATTTTTAATTTCTATACACTAAATAACCACAGTGATACATTTTCCACTGTTGTTCTATGGTCACATTGTTTCTATATATGACTTGGTCTTTTCCCAATGGACAAAATGTATATACATACATATTTATCTTTCTCTGTGCTTCCATAACCCAAATGCTTGCCCCAATTATTGTCTAACATTTGTTGAATTAACTAATGAAGTTAATATTCATTGAGTTACAGAGCTTGGTGACTAATATATAAAAAAGAATTTAGCTATATTAATGTTGATTAATATTTCCGTTTTTTTCTAAAACATCATGTAACTATCCATCTTTGTAACAATCCATCTTTTGTCTTTTTCTGCTCTATTTTTTCCTGCCACTTCCTCTTTCTCTTCTTCCTCATTCCTCCTTTCCTTTCCTTGAAAATATGAAAATATTTTCTCCTCCTGTGTCCCTTCTTTTGCTTTTTTTGCTTTTTACTTTCAAACAGAAATAGCCTTAGTGATTAAACATAAATAAAATTTGAAGTTTTAGGTAAACTCTGGGCTCAGTAGAAATTATCAGCCATCTCAGATTATTTCATGTGTATGTAGTAAAAATTGTAATTTGAAATTTTTAGTTGAGGAGTGATTATAAAATATACTGGATGTTGGAATAATGATGCAGTTTTACTGTTCTGAAAAGCAGGAACAGTTTATTCATATGCAATAACAGCCAACATTCAAGTATGGTTTATATTCATAGAAAATAAATTTTTTAAACTCCTTATATTTACTGAATGCCTACTCTGTATTAGGTAAGGAATCAGTCAATTTCACTTATCAAATTTAATCCTTGCAATAATTCCCTGTTTTGCATGAGAAAAAGCTCAGGTCAGGAGTGATTAATCACCTTGCAGGGGGTGACCTGGGAGGTCAATAAATGATTTAGGGATTGAGAGGTGTCTCTCATACAAAACCTATTCACTTCCCATCAAAATGTGTAGAAAGGGGTAACTGTTCTGATAAGATTTCTAATTATGGTGTTTGGGGGAAAAAAAAGAGGTCATCTGTCTATATGCATGTGTCTGTGTATATTAGAAGAAATTTCTAAGATAATGTTAGATAATATTTCATATAATCCTTTTTTCTAGTGAAAGGGGAAGCAGTCCTTTGAGTGCATCTTTATTGAAGTATTTCTTATCTTGTCAGCTGCAGGCTACAGCATCTAAGTCCCTGAAAGTCCCTGATAGATTTTAGGTCCAAATGAATAATGTTTGTCTTCTGCGTTATTACTTTTAGAAAGCAATTTGTGGAGCAAATGTGGTTGGGGACTGTGGGTAACAAGAAGTCCTACGTTGAGGGAGCAGTATTGCCTGTTACTCAATTTGGTACCTTAAAGCCCAGTTTTCAATAAGATCGCTTCTATGTTTTCAATGCTTTTCTTTGTATTTCTTTCTAAGAAATTAACTATTTTTGAATGCATCACTGATGATGAAATTTCCCACATGTAAAATATATGCACTATACACAGTTAAATGAGCTGGAAGTTACCATTTGTAGGGAAGAAAACAATCTCATTAGCAAGAAGACAGGCACATTATAGAAAAAATGAACATTAGTGAATCAGTGTCTCATAGGTAGGGATATTTATATTTGGGTCTGTTCTTATCAACTGTGTTTAAGCTTCAATAAAATATATTGTCTGTTCATTAGCATAATTTCTTATAGCAAAATGGAAAAATTATAATAAATCATTATAGTGAAAAATAAAAATTAGAGTTAGTGGACAACATATGCATATAAACAAATGAAAATGAGTGAATATATATGAAAGCAAATATATTTGAACAAAGAGATTGTTTCTGAAAAGTTTGCACCTCTTAGAGGTAATTATTTGAATTTGTTAGTGCTAAAGTAGTAGTAAAACTCAGTTGATCAGGTGACTCACTTAGAAAAGTTGTATTAAATTAATATATATTAAATTAATTTTTTGGATTGTGTCTGATCAGTAAATATGAATGGGCAAGGAGGAAGTTTTCCAAAGGTCCCTGGTGATTCTGATGACTAAGCAGGTTAGGGGGTAATTGTGATAACTTGAATTTATGGGATGCATACCAAGGGCCAAGAATTATAAAAACACTTTACACTACCAACTCAATAAACCTGCATAAAACCCCCGTGAAACAAATACTATGTGACAAGGCCCAATTTACAGATGCAGAAACAGAGGCACAGAGAGGTTAACTAACGTATCTAAAGTTATAAATCTAGTTGAAGGTAGTAATGGGATTTAATAGCAGGAAATTTAACTACAGACCTGAGCTGCTAAACAGCATATTCCACTGTTAAATCTCCCTTCACTTGGAATCCACTATGTTGGCATTCTATGACTTTAGGCAAATCACCAGCTACCACGGGGATTTTACTTTGCCTTGTGGAAAAACCTATAGAAACTGTGATAGAGTCTGGGTTTTTCAAATGAACAACTGGTTCTTTTAGCCATGCAAATAGACCAATCTGGCTTAATAAACTCAAATTCATGATTTTCACTTATTTTCCTTTGTCTTCTTCACACATATGAAAGTTGCAGTTCATAATTCAGTATACATTCCTATTACAACAGCTGTAATCAGATATTCAGTGAGTGACAAAGTCACTCTTAAAGAGATAGCTTTGAATTTGTTTTAATTAATTAAAAGAACAAGTCATTTATGCTGTTTTATATTTTAATTTTTGTGAGTAACTAATATATTTTAATTTTCTCACATATGATGATGACTGATGACACATTCTGATATCTCTCTTGACCAGGACCCTGGTTTACCAACAGTAATCACATATACCTGATTTGGGTAATATGACTTAATTCAACTGCTTGCTTCATCAAACTGACCAGGCAATACTGTTAAAATAGGTAGATCAGCCCCAAATAGTTCAGACTTCCCCTTTATGTGGATATGAACTGTAAAGGCAACAAACCTATCTATTATTCCTAAAGAAATGTGGGGAGAATTTGAAGGGATGTATTTGGGGAAGCACTATGATGTTTTGGAAGGAAGTCCAAGATGAAATATTTTCATAATGGGTTCATCTTATCTGACATTAAAATAATTGTGACAGTAAGAGGGCAAAACTGCCTCATTACTGGATATTTAATATAAGCCTTTAGCAGCCTATGGGTAAAAAGAGCATATTAACTCAATGTGACACCAGTGGGAAATTGTTAATTATAATAGAACGTAGCACAAAAGATATGATTATTGCCCAGGAACAATTGGAGATTCAATTCATCTTATAGTTTTCCAAAGCTGCTTTCAGTTGCTCTACTCACAGAGGCACTGACTGTGAGATGACTAGTGAGGGATTTTGCTTACCTGACATCATTACTAAGAGAACTGTAGCCCCAGGGGCATTCACTGCAGAGTTCCTCAAGTCTGTTACAGTGGCCTTCGTGGCTGCTCCCTTTGTTGTTTGGTACTTCATTGCACCTCCCAGCCCTTCCATTTTCCCTTGGAGCTGCTTCTCATGCTGGTGATTTGTACCAGACCTCCCCCTTCTGATGAGAACTTTGGAGATCATCTCCTCTGGGCTTGGGTGCAGTTTAGCAATGGCCACTAAGAGATCCAGTGCTCTCCGCTGATATTCTTTGGGTTATTTGAGATGATGATGTATCAGTATACAGTATTTGAGATGGAGAAAGTGAGCATGCGGAAAAGAGTTCAGTGTTGAACCAGATGAGAAGTGGATGCTACAGGTTGTGATTGCTGTTTTATCTTGGAAAGTAGCTGTTGCCAGCTCTCTACCATTTCCTCTTCCATGTCCATTAGTGAATTAGAGCTCCTAGCTGAACAAACAATGCTCATAACTGGGTTTTCTTTATGATACACGGTGCATACTAAAAGACTACCTTCATTGTCTCAACACAATGAAATTAACTTTTAAAACAAAGGATAAGAATAAATGCTTCTCTGATAAGGTAATGATGGGGAGGATCACTAGGAAAATGGCTAGAGTTTTAGTACCTCTTCGGAGGAGGTCACTTCTTATTTTATAGCCATATGTTAAATTTCTTCCGCAACTTATGCAAATGTAGGGTCGACTTTATTTGTATTAAACATACCACTGGGTTTGCTGTCTCATTAAGAGAGAGTACTCATCACTTCCTAGCTGATAGATTATTTTCATTACATGGTTTCTTTTAAGGCTGTTTAAAAACTATAGGTCGTCTTAGACTAATGAGCTTCCAGTGACCAGAACAGCATCCTTTGTTAAGGTGCTTTAGAATTTGATTAATTGGGAGGCCAGCCTGGTCTTTTCTGCAGGCATCATTCATAAATCACTCCCTATGGTTTGCAGCAAAATCATATCTTCTCTGCCACTGGCAAAGGCTCTGTAGCACCTTCACAGACCACTGAAAATGAGTCCTATTCCCATAGATTAGATTATTTCTTCATAAATTGTGCCCACCCAGAATTAGACAAAACACAGGGCAGCCAAATAAATGCTTTTACTTGATGCATAATGGAGATTGCTTCATTTGGTAAATAATTGGTTGGTGCCGAGAGGATACTAGGAAGAGAGGATAATGACTAAGCCACGTGGTTAGCCACGCTGAACAGGAAGCATTAACTTGGGCAATCGGAATAGCCTTTGAAATCTTGCCTGCTGCTTTTTCTCCCCCTCTAAAATGCTCTGCAGTTTTGTCTTGTATTTTTGGTTTCAGTGAAATCAATAGGCTCAGAAGCAACTCTGAGTTTTTTCATCATTGTTAGGCATCAACATTCCAGAGGGAAGGTCATCATATTGATGACAGTCCTTTGAAATTCATTTTCCAATGCTGTAAATATCTGATGCTATGCATCTTAAGAAAGTCTTGGTCAATATCTCCACCTACTCTGCTTCAGATTTACTGGCCTCTAACGTAGTCCTAATCTGTAATAGACATAGCATTTTCCTCTGCAGGGATGGAATATAGCAATTATAACAAAATATTTTGCACACCACTCCTGTGAGATCACCCTTACTCCAGTTATTTTGCAGCTAGTTAAGCAGAGAGGTCAAGTTCATTTCTCAGGCTAAGATAGCGAGTCAGTGGCCCATATATAAAAACTACAGTCCTAACTTCGAGTCCATAGTTAAAAACACTGCATTAAAAAACAAAGAATTAGCTAGTAGCGATACCATGACTGAGCACTTGAGAAATAAAGTCCCCCAAAATGTCCTTATTATCTTGGTCTAGGATATCTAGGTGATCATCACATAGGTCTCTAAAGAGAGAGCAAGAGTTTGGCTACTGAGTTTCTCAGGATTCAAGGAGGCAGGAGTGACTGGTGCTCTCTCCTCCTCTAAATTGAGCTCCAGTCTGCCAAGAAGCCATGTTGTGGGTGCCCTGTGTTGTGTCTCCTTTCTTCTCCACTACATGCTAGTTAATCAAATGGGCAAGATATTAACCTCGCTAAGCCTCAGTTCCTCAGATGCAAAATTAGTTCACATCACCTGCCCTTTCTGGCTCAGAAGATTGCTGGAAATGCCCTATGAGGCCACAGATGTCACATTGCTTTGTAAAACATTAAACACTTTCCATGAAGGAGATATTATTTTTAGACCATTTAAAGTTATATCAGATTGAAAATCTGCATTTTAAAAGAAAGATTTGGATTGTCTTTTAAAGCTTGCTAATACAAAGATCTGAGTAAGTTGTAACAGTGGAATCAGAGAGCATTTTTTTTAATGTGCGTAATTCTCAATCATACTTGCTAGAAAAATTGGCACTGGAAAATGATGTTACACTTCTAAATTAATTGTTGCAGGGCAGCTAAAATTTATTTTAAATTATTTTCTGTTAGCAATCTTGACTTGGGGATCATTATAGAGCATTATTTCAGGCAAAACAAGTCCAAAAGGAAAGATATTGGATTGCAAATGATAATTTGAAAATTAAAATTGATATTTTATATTTTTGTAAAAATAAACATGGATATGTGATGTGGGAGCAATAAATTACTTTGCTGTAGAATCTCAGAAAATAGCATTGGCACATTTGCCTTCAAATTTTCTTTCAAAGATCTATCAGAATATATCTAAACATCAAAAGGCAAATCTAAATCCCAAAAGAAAATCAACAACAAATACATCTTTGGCAAAGCCATAAGTCCCAAGAATAATGTTTTGTTTCTCAAGAATTGCCACTTTCATTTGTATGCATTTTAATCCACTGCAATTCCCCATTTATGAACCACATTTTAAATGTTTTATTTAAGGGCATTATGAGGCTTTGAATTCTGTCAATGCATCCTTGACACCTGCATAAATGTTTCAGGAGAGGATTATGAAATGGTAATATAATAAATTTTCTATTGAAGAAAGCCTAATGGATTGCAGAAAATGTCCAAGTTGGCATGTGCAGCTTTAATGCATGGTTCTTGGTGTTTCCCACAAGGTGCTAGACCAGTGAAGTATTCCAAGTATCAATTTGCTTTGTTTTGTTTATTTACCCAATTCTGTTGCTTCATACATTATGTTTATGAATGAAAACTTACTTAGGGTCATTCTCAAGATTAAAAAAAAAGAGCCTGACATGATAAAATAAGGTGATATTATTTCTTCTTAAATATCACTATTGAGGATGTTTAATATTCTTACTTGCATACCTGTCCCAGGGACTGATTTATTGCTTCTTTTCACTTAAAATGTTAGAACTATGAGATAAAATAGTAAATATTGATTTGAAACTATTTTTAAATCTCCTGAAAATGGAAGCACTATGTTCATATTAATTGACATAAATATATGTAATATCAAGGGGATATGAACTTGGTAATGTCACAACTGATAAGGACAACTTTATTTAGTTTTCTTATAACATAATTCTACCCCTCATACTCTACCATCCCATAGCTGGGATGCAACTCTTTATTTATTATAGCCTTCACATTTCTGCCGTGATTTCATCACTATATCCCACATTGCTTTTGTAGAACTCAATTTCTGGGGTTGCTGTATTAGGAAGAGCAAAGCCCACTGACTGTGGGTGACATTTTCAAAGCCAGAGAATTTCTTCTGCTGTAAGTACATTTTTGGTCCTTCTGAAATAACACTAACCTGTGGCATTTGGTTAACATAAGGGCATATCTAAAGGAACAAAAATTGTGTAGGTCAGCAGGGCATGGTAATTTTTAAAGGTCACAATCTGAAAAGTGATAACTGTTTTTGATTATCTATCAGGTTAGTGTCAGACTTTTAACCTTGAAATCAATCTCAGAAGAGAGGTAGAGGCCTGGTCTCCAGATCCTTTATGCACAAGTGTGCGGGTGTGCCTCCCTGGGTCCATTCTCCACTGTCCATGTTGTACCATGTTCCTAAAGAGCGTGGCTTCTAAAGATTCTATCATCTCAGATTCCTTGCTAAATGGTTTTCAGTTGGCTTGCAATGAAAAGCACTTGCAAAATCCAGAAGAGGGAGGAGAGAGATCAGGGTATTTTGACTCTGTTCCCTTGCACTAGTGCCTTGACTTTGTACAGCTACTGCTCCTCTGTATTTTCCTTTTTTCATGGGCTCCAAAATTACTGTTTTCCTCTAGTCTTCATTTGGTCTTTGTTTCCCTCTGTTCATAATCTCTGTGAGCATTGACCTCCTTCCTGTCATCCTGTGAACACCTCTGTGAACAAGTTCTTCATTCCAGACTCTTTGTCTGGGCTGAATACTATTTCCTGTTGTTAACTCTGTCTGATACAAGCTACGTGATATCAAGATTGAAGGGATTGTTCTGTGCCCCTCCTCTGAGACTCCAGAACTGAATAGCCCCTGTTATTGTGTGGTCCCTGCCTAAGCAATATAATTAAGGAGCATGTAGGATTTAAAACCCAGTGAAAATGAACAAGGAACTTGGCTTTGATTTTGTCCAAGTAATTTAACCACTGCCATCCCCACTTTCCTCCTCAGTAAATGAGGATTACAATTGTATTAACAGGACTGGGTTGTTGTGAAGACTAAATGAGGTAATGC
Source organism: Vespertilio murinus (assembly GCA_963924515.1). Classification (NCBI taxonomy): domain Eukaryota; kingdom Metazoa; phylum Chordata; class Mammalia; order Chiroptera; family Vespertilionidae; genus Vespertilio; species Vespertilio murinus. Next base: position 69,667,297 of record OZ004706.1, read on the forward strand.
ATATAGAACTCTTAGCACAGTACATAGTATTATGTGTACTAAATACAGTAGTGGTAAGCTCTCAACATACTTTAACTATTAGTGAGAAGATTATGTACTTCCTAGCCACAAATACAGTGATACTTTGAGGGAATGTGGATATTCAGTGCATCTGTAGAATGGAGAAAATTTTCCATCATCACATATAATATGGGTTTTGTTAGCAGAAAGTGCAGACGAAGAAGAACTAGGTGAGATGTGTTAGAAATGCAGACTGTTCTGATCATATGTGCGTAACATCTTAGCCTCTCTCCTGTAGCAGCTAGCTTCACACTATTTAAGATGATCTGGAGGACATGCAGCATGCTGCTTTGTCTGTCTGTATTAAGAAGCTACCATCTGCTGTGTGATCATCAAGATTGTTGGTATTACCAGTTGTTCTTTTATTTCTTTGATAATCAGCCTTCTTCAAGGCATGCTCCCCAAATGTGAAGAACCAGGGTACTGAGAAAGTCATGTAATTGCACATAGCAAAGCTGAAAAAAAATGTTGAAATTGATAACTCTCAAAAATGTTCTTTTTAAAAAAATTACAATTACATCAAATAGTACACTGGTTTCATGGGTATAGAACAGTGGTTAGACATTTATAAAACTTACAAAGTGATTCCTTCCATAAGTCTTGCACCCAGCTGACACCATATATAGTTATTACAATATTATTGACTATATCCCCTAAGCTGTTCTTTACATCTCAGTGACCATTTTGTAACTGCCAAGTTGTACTTCTTAATTCCCTCCACCCTTTTTTTTCATCAAGGCCCACAAACCCCCTGTATCTGGCAATAATAAGTTTGTTCTATCTCTATCCATGAGTCTGTTTCTATTTGTTCATTTTGTTTTTTAGAATCCATATATAAGTGAAATCATATGGTGTTTGTCTTTTTCTGTCTGACTTACTTAATGCAAACAGACTTCATTCTCTCTCTATATATATACTTTTTTCTTGATTCATTCATCTTTTGATTGGAGCATTTAAGCCATTTAGATTTAAAGTAATTATTAATAGGTACGTAGTTGTTGTCATTTTATTGTTTTCTTATTGTTTTAGTGTTTTTGTAGTTGTTCTATGTTTTTATCCTTTTTTCATTTATATGTTGAAGACTTTCTGTACAGGTATATTTGGATTCTTTCTCTTTATTTCTTGCAGATCTCTTATAGATTCTTGGTTTTCAGTTAACATGAGCTTCATATATACTAACTGTGTTTTTAGCAGTTTATTTTAAGTTGATGGTCACTTAAGTTCAAAAACATTTTAAAGCATTAATATTTTTACTCACCTGCTCCACCTGTATAGTTTTGACATTATTTTTTACTTGGTATGTGTGTGTGTGTGTGTGTGTGTGTGTGTGTGTATCCTTAATTTACTAAGGTGATCTGTGAGCCCTTTGTTAGTATTTTCCCCATATACCACTGTTCCTTTAATAATTGAAATTGCCATATTTCTTCAATGCTCTATATTTTATTCTCTTCTTTGATGTAACATAAAATCTGATTTTCCATTTTTTCTATGAGAATAGGACAAATACTAAAAATAGAATACACTAGCATTGTATATAGTCTAATCATGTAGGCTATTAGAATTGAGCTCCGGTGTTCTTTTCCATCCTAATTATCATCACTTTCAAGAGGTAGGAAAAAGTATTAAATTATAGGAAGGAAATAGTCCTTAGAACATAAAAATTTCATGCTTTTCTCAAAGTTTCCCCAATGACCAGGTTTGCTATAAATACACAGTAACATCTGATTTTGTAACTAAAACAATTAATTGATATAATTACATTTTTAATTAGTAAAAATATATATATGAAAGTGAATAAAAGAGAAGTGCTCTTCAGAAAGCACATGATAAATGCATTAAAATGGGATCATTGGTGACCAGTTAACTGTAATGTATTACCTACTGGAAAGGTTTCCTCTTTTTTTATGGTGGTTGGGAAGTAGAATGGTATATGGGACAAAAGCCCAAAACTGTAATTGTGGAATATTATACATTCATGTTTAACATATATATTGATAATAGTGATGGTTTTTCTGATAGTGTGACTCAAAAAACATCTGTGGTTATTGGATTCACAATAACTGGAGGTGACTGTAATTTTGGAGCTTACCTAGTTAAACTTCTCTTTTAACATGGAATATCAAGGCACATAGAATTATTTGCCTGGCTAAATTATAATACAGACTTCTGTATAAATCAGGTCTTCTGACTCAAACCCAACTTTGCAATAGAAGTAGAAATGTATTTCAACTCTGGACCATTAACCATAGTTGCCTGGCCATACTTTCTGTGATTGTTTATTAATGTCTGTCATAAGCAGTGAAAAAGGAAATGTTTGGTGTTTATTAGGATCTGAACATATTTTTAACAATTATATTCTAGATGTCTCTAGAATGAAATGTGAAATGTATCATATGTAGGGGGGGGCGGGAAATGTCAAGTTGCTTAATTGGTGTGTGTGTGTGTGTGTGTGTGTGTGTGTGTGTGTGTGTTGAGGTGGTAAAGAAAGCAAGCTTTTGCCAATGGATACTTCCTTTTTCCTTAAATAAAAACCTCCTAAAACTTTGAAAGAGCTACTTAAAAATCTCCATTTCTATCTAAAATTAGGTTTTGGAATGTTAAGGAAGCCAGTGTTTGTTTTCCTTTGCTCTTTCTAATAACTGCAGGTCTGCCGATGCCTCATTTGTGATTTTAAAAATTAAAACCCATTGCCTTCACCTTTGATTTTCTCACTACAAAAGCATACCCTTTATCTCTGCTTATAGCCTCTGTTCATAGAATATTCTCGGAAAAAGAAAACCACACACATCTTCTCTCAGTACCTTCCCATCTGCTTGTGAATCTGTCGCTGGCTTTTCATGATACTTTGTACTTGGAGATTTACTATTCTGAAAGACCTCAAAGGGCTTCATGAAATGGAATTTGTTATTTGATATGATTCCCTTTTGAATTTGGAAAACATTAAGCAACAGCGTCTCCTTTATTTTCCATGTGGGTGCATGCTAACCTACAGCAAGCAAGTGCTGGGAGCTTCACTTTTGACTGTGATGCTGTATGGTGTTTCTCTTTATTCCTTTGCCCTCTTCCTAGAAGACCAAGGACTCCAGTCATAGTGTGCATTTCAGTTTCCCTGAAGCTTTGGGCTTGTACCGTCAGATGAACCACCCAGGCGGGAAGAAATGAAGCATGCTCTACATCCATGGGTCTATGAGCTGTATCAGAAGCTAATTTAAGGCTTCATTTCTGGAAAACAAATCTTTGGGAAATAGACCACTTTCCTCTGAAAAATCAGTTAAAAATGTTGTGAGATTTGTTGGTTGCAGACAAGAATTGTGTAGATTTTTTCCCCCTCAGATACTACAGATCAATGCTCTACCTATGAAAATGACAGCTAGCAAAATAAAATGATGTGATGTCTGTCTGTCTGGAGCAATGAAACTAACTTTTGACTGTCTTAACATGATAAAATGTTGAAAAAATGCAAGGATTCCAGTTTCTTTATGAGTGACACCAAGACTTGTCAAGTTACTCTTTTGCCTTGTGGTAAACTTACTAAAGAATCCTATCTAGAAGTTGCTTAGCCTGTTAAAAAAATGAGGAATTTTCTCTCTTTTTTGTCTCTCTCTCTCTCTCTTTTTTTTTAAAAAAAAAACAACACAATCAATCAGTGTGATAATGGAGCTGTCATTGAAAGAAGTTGACTGCTCTGCTGCTTTTTAGCAACAAATTCTTCTGTGTGTCTTTGGCAGCTCTTCTCCAAGCTCTCTCTGTTGAAGGTACGCAGTATAAGCAGTTGCTGATGACCTCCAAGAAAAAGAAAGATTCCATTTGAAGTGGTGATAGTTCTTCAAACCTTTCTCACATCCAACTTTTAAGTACTAAGAGTTCAGTGCTTTAAAAAATATGCTTTCAGATTAATAGCATCTGGAAACTCCACAGGAATGATGCTCTCTATCAGCGATTTTCAACCCTTTTCATCTCATGGCACACATAAACTAATTACTAACCTTCTGCAGCACACCAAAAAATAGATCATACTTTTTGCCGATCTGACCAAAATAAAGGAATACTTTTTATTCATTCACATCGGGTGGCTATTGTGTTGGCTACTGTCATTTTTTAATTTGACAGTCTAAGGCAGTGGTCGGCAAACTGCGGCTCTCGAGCCACAGGAGGCTCTTTGGCCCCTTGAGTGTGGCTTTTCCACAAATTACCACGTGTGGGTGCACACATACGATGCAATTGAAACTTCATGGCCCATCCCTCTCTGGTCTCTAAACATACCAGCTTCTATCCCACAGAAGTCGGTTTTGGGCCTGGGTGAGTCTATTTTGAAGAAGTGGCATTAGAACACACAAGGGGCCAAATAGCCACATGTGGCTCAAGAGCCTTGGTTTGTCAACCACTGGCCTAAGGAAAAAGAGGTCAGTGTCCCTAACGAAATAATTAGTATTGCATGTTTTAAAAATATTTGCAGCATACTGGTTGAAAATCATTGCTTGATATGATGTACGTGATCATTGTTACCATTTTTTTCGCTTTCTGCATCATGATTATAACATGGTTATCAGTAAAAATTTATCAGACAAATCTTACCTACATTGTATTCATTTTTACAACTCAGTAATCATTATGACTCCCCTATCAGAAGGCAGGGGCATGGGATATTATCTTTGTTTTACTGCTTGAGAGCTTCAGATATCAAATGGAAACATTGCTTACACAAAATCTACACTCAAGGGATTTTGTAGCATCCTCTCTGAGCTCTAAACATACCAGCTTCTATCCCCAAATTTCCCTAAGAGTAATAATAAAGGTAAAAGAGAATAAAGTCAATATGAGTTGGGGAGAATTGGTTTGCATAGAACTTAGAAACCTTTTCTGTGGCTTTTCAGTGAAGCCTTGAAAGTGACTTTTCCCCCCGGAAAATGTCAATATGACCTGCTATAATGAGCATATTATTTTTTGAAGGTCATTAGTAGTCACAATGCCATGGTAGGGTGAGCTTTCAAAGTCTATGAAATGTGCATCCATTTACCAGAGCTCACATTTCTCTATTACTGTGAGCAATTTCTGAAAACATGCTACCTGCAGACAAAATATTTCTCTACTTGATAAGCCCTGGTACCATTCATTTCAGTGATTTGGAGCAGAAACAAGGCATAATTGAGGTTGTGTCTTCACAAAATCCTTGAAATGACCTTTCTCAATGATGGATGAGTGAATGGATGGATGAATGGATTAATTCAGTCCAGCACTCTGCTAACTTAATAAAACTATTTAAAATTATATTATATCATTTATATTATTAAATCTAACACATAGAAAGAGAAAAAATAAAATTTACTCAAAAATCTGTTATCCATTGATAACCACTATAGCATTTTATATATCTTCATGCATATATTTTAATATTAAAAAATAAAATTATTCATAAAATATTATAATCTATTTCTTCCTTAATATTATGTGAAGTATATTTTCCCTATGCAATTAAACATTCTTTGACTGGCTTTCTTTTCCTATTTTATCACAATTTACTTATGTATGCCTATATAGTTGACCATTTGGGTTATTTTCAATTTTTAATATTAGTGAGAGTAAAATTACACTTTTCTACATATATCTTTGTCTTCTCACTGGTTGTATTTTAGTTAGAGATAAAGAATTCAAGAGGGGGAAAAAACAAACAATTAGCATGAGCAATTTCATGAGAGATTACCAAATCGTCTTCCAATGAGATCATACCAAGGGGGTACCTGTCCCCTATAACTTCACTAACTATGAATTTTATTATATATTTGAAGTCAGTTTTATATCTAAAACACAGGAATACAGAAGAAGTAACTCAAATTTTATTTGCATGTGGTTGTGGGACAGATAAGTGATCAAGGAAATACTCATAGAGGGGTGACATTTGAGCTGTTTATTGAAGGGGGAAAACCCCCACAAAGTCTAGGTGCATAAAGGGTGAGGAGTTAGGCTGAGAAAACAACCAGAATGTGCAAAGAAGTAAGGGCAGGAGAAAGCATGGGATTTTTAGGGTATGTTATCAGAGTGTGTAGATTCTTGGTTAAAGGGAGAGCAGGTCGAATGGCGTGAAATAGAAACCAACACTAGAGAATAAAGGGGCATTGTTTCTTCATAAGGATTTCAGTCTTTATTTTGTAGATCATTGTTTCTTCTAAAGCTTTCCCCTGTTCCCCAGTCATTGAAATTACCAAGGGCTTTGGGAAAGAGTTCCTGTACATTCCTGTATCACTTAACTTACACATCTTTTTGAAGCATTTGCTTTCATGGTTGTATTTTCATCTGTGACATCTCATTTGACTACATAACTGTTTTCTCTGAGTTACTCATTAAAATCATTAACCAGATCACCCACATGGGGCATGGAGGCTTGTTCCTGGAGGCTACAGCAGTGCTAGAGAGCAGGCTCAGCATAAGAGGCTGCAGCACAGTGAGATGGACACACAGGGAGGAGGCCTTGTGGGAGCACAGGGACTCTCTCAATGTGACTGAGGATGACAAGGATAGAACTAGTGTCAAACTCATAGTATATTCAGCATCTGCTAGTATAAGTATAGAACCCAATAGGCTTCAGCAAGTATTGATTTAATAAGTGTACCAATGAATGGAAGGATCTCAAGCAGAGAGATTATATGGCATGTATTTTTCTTTTTTTTCTTTATTTTTTAGTTTTGAAGGAGACTGAAGAGTAATTTGGAAAATAAGTTAGTGAAGGACAAATTTGGAGGATATTCTATTGGAGAGAGAGAATACAAGCTGAGCTAAGACAATATGAATATAAAAATGTAGAGAAAATGACAATAAAAAGACTTTGAACCATTCATGACCCTTTGGATGGATGTATGTGGAGGGTGGGTTGGTAGACAGAAATAACTGTTTCTAGATTCTGGCTTGAATGGGTAGGTGGAGCTCCATGAATTAATAAAAGAATGCCACCACAGGAACAGGTTTAATGGGAAAGCTGACGGTGTGCTTGTGTGGGTTTGGGGTGCTTCTAATTCTTGCAGAGATTCAGTGAAGAGTACCACAGGTGTGTTTCTATTAAATACTTATTGTTTGTCTCAATATTAACATATGAAGTTCATCCTACTCAGAGATGGATGTGGAATTTATTTTAGATGGTGAATATTAGGTATTTAAAATACTTATTTTTTTCTGATTTATAATACAACAATGTTATAAAAGTGTATGATTATTTGGATAATTTATTAACCAAATGTACATGAAAAACAAATTGATAAAATCATTGCAAAATTTATAATTTCCTCATAAACAAATTATTTGTTGACATTTAGCATTTTTTCTTATGTCAAAATGGGGTAAATGTCATAAAGATAAAAGACATTTAAATTATTTCCATCTTTATTTTAACAATTATTTTTTATACTGTAAATATAAGCATTTAAAATTTCTACAGGTATAAAATATAGAATTCAAAAACATTAAAACTTTTTTATTTTTGATAAATTGGTATGAAAATTCATTGGATGGAAATTAGGAAAAAAGTCAGCTTTTTGATTTTTTTTTCATATGTCCTCAAATACTGTATAATTAGAAACATTAAGTTGTTTCCTAAAAAATATATTATTGTATTGGTTTGCATATACTTAAAAATTTGCAGTAAAATAATTTAGAAGAGATCACTTACATTCAAATCTTATTTTAATAGTAAAATGTATTGATATTTACTAGGAACATAACTTTGGATGCAAAAGATTAAGATTATGTTTATAAAAATAGCAAACAAGCTTAGCTGATGTGCTCACTGGTTGAGCACTGACCCATGAACCTAGAGGTCACCAATTAGATTCCTGGTCAGGGCACATGCGTGGACTGCAGGCTTGATCCCTCCTATGGGGCATGCAGGAGGCAGCTGATTCCGTGATGTTTCTCTCTCATTGGTGTTTCCATCTCTCTCTAAAATATCAATAAATCACATTTTAAAAACTAATAAACAACATGACATTTGAAAAATCAAAAGAGGAGAGACATTTTAGCTCTCTTTTAGACTGAGCTAGTCAAATATTGATTCTGAGGCTGAGTTTAAAACTCTAATAAACAATTTAATGGGAGGTGAGTTAATTTTATTTGCATTAAGATTTAATGCATATAGCATAGTCCCTTAATTTATTTAGAACAAAAGCATTTTATAAAATGTAAACAGTCTCTCTGCTATGAAGTCTAATGTATTCAGGACACAGAAGTTAATTAGTTACTATGGTAACTCTTAGGCCTACTAAGTAAAAATGTGGTGGAAATGCTTGACTGACAAAAGATAGCTCCATAATGTGCTTTCAGCTTTCATGGAAAATAATAAGCTAATAAGCTTCTACAGAAGATGGTGTTCAGGGGTTCAAGATATGATGCTGAATTTACTTAGATTGTTTTTTTTTAAATAAGCCTTTCTTTTCTTAAAATCTCTATGTGAGTAATCAAATGGCCCAGATAAATGTTTCTCACCGAGGTGTTAAAAAGGAAAAAAAAACTCACACAGGTAATGAACAAAATGATAGTGGTATTTTGGGACAGTTACATAACAGCTGTTGCTTTGAGAAGTCTTTTATCCTCTCATAAAACATAAAATAGGACTATCTCTCTAAGTAATAATTTAAATTATAGATTTATAGGTGTTTTTCAATTTTCATTTCACGAAGTTATGAAAAAAAGGCATATTTTAAAGGTCTTTTTATCTGACTGACTGTTCTAGGTGAGACTGCATACCTTTCTCAGGAGAAACAAAACAAACAAAACACTATACAATTGCTCAATTCAGGCATTGGGAAAAGCTCTTTGTTTCTAAGTAGTATTCAAAGCTTTAAAAATTATACAGCCTATTAATTCCTTTCCCCTGAAAGCACTGAAACCTTTGCTGACTTTCTGTAGAAAATGCACATTTTCTCTAGGTTGGTACATGGCTTATTAAATATTTGCATTATTTGGGCAATGCTTATATAAATTAAACTGTACCCAAAGCCATGAGTTTGATATATTTAAGAGAATAAAAAGAATTATTCTTTTGAATAGAGGCTATTTTGTTTTAGTTACATAAATTTTACTTTTTAATTAAATTTTTTGAAATAATTATACATTCACATGCAGTTGAAAGATCTAATGTACCCTTTACTCAGTTTCCCCTAATAGGACACATCCCACAAAACACTATTATAATTTCACAACTGGGATATTGACATTGATGCAGTCAAGATGCAGAACATTCCCATTACCGCAAGGATACTACATGCTGTTCTTTTATCACCACACCTAATGCTCTCCCACCTGGAACCCATGCTTACCATTGGCAACCACTAATCTGTTCTCAGTTTCTCTAAGTTTTTTTGTTTGTTTGTTTGTTTGTTTTCTGCTTTTTTAATTTCCAGAAAGTTATCTAAATACTAGAGGCCAGGTGCACAACATTTGTGCATTGGGGGGTGATGCCCAGCCAGCACCCCTCAGTCTGGGACCCCTCAGGGGATGTCCACCTGCCCCGAGGAGTCTTAGCATTACAGCAGAGGTGGGAGAGGCTCCTGCCATCGCTGCTGCGCTGGCCAGCAGTGAGCCCACCTTCTGGCTAAGTAGTGCTCCCCCTGTGGGAGCGCACTGACCACCAGGGGGCAGCTCCTGCATTGAGCATCTGCCTTCTGGTGGTCAGTGTGCATCACAGTAACTGGTCTGTCTGCTGTTTGGTTGGTTTGCATATTAGAGTTTTATTATATAGGATTATATATGGTGCAAGAATCATATAGTATATAACATTTTGTGAATGGATTTTTTTTTAACTTATAACTCTGAAGATTAATCCAGGTTATTACATATAATACTAGTTGTTTCCTTTTATTGTTGAATATTATTCTTGGAATTGATGTATCATAATTTGTTTAACAGTTCATTCATTGAAGGACATCTGGGTTGTTTTGATTATTATGAATAATAACTATAAACTTTTATGCATAGGCTTTAGTGTGAATATAAGTGTTCATTTCACTAAGGAAAAAATGCCCAGGAGTAAAATCACTGGGTTGTAGGTGTGAGAAACACACTCACCTGTCCAAACTCAAATAATGGACCCAGAGACACAGAGTACAGCAAAAGTGAGACTTTAAAATATATATTATTGATTTTTACAGAGAGGAAGAGAGAGGGACAGAAAGCTAGAAACATCGATGAGAGAGAAACATTGATCAGCTGCCTCCTGCACACTCCCCAGTGGGGATGTGCCCGCAACCAAGGTACATGTCCTTGACCAGAATTGAACCCAGGACCTTTCAGTCCGCAGGCCAACGCTCTATCCACTGAGCCAAACTGGTTTCGTCAAAAGTGAGACTTTTAATGGCGGTCTTGAAAGATCCACTGTCTGGTGGGCAGGCACAACAAGCTATTTATCCCTACTGCATGAGTCCCTCCCCGCCTTCCTCATTGGCTGAGTACTATGGGGTGCACACTCTACCTGGATGTTGCCTAAGCTTCCTTTTGAGCTATTTAAAAAATGGGCTGTGGGCTTTTTACTTGTCTCCACCTCCTTTTGTCTCTTTGTGGCTGAAAGACCTTCCTGGGGTGCTTTCTGCCAGTGTATGGCCTTTATGGACTTCTCATTTCATTGTGATCCATCCTCTCCTATTGGTTAGCTCTCTCAAACATCCTGTTTGTCCTGGAGACTTTCCAGGGCATGAGCTTGGTTACATCCAAAGGCAGCCATGCAAGCCATCTACCAGTAATTTTCCATTCAGGGTTAAAAATCTTGCCTTGCAAATGGACCACCATTGATCTTATTTCTAACTGTAGGGAGTCACACATTTATTTTAAAAAAATCTTTATTGTTGAAAGTATTATATATGACTCCTTTTATTTCTCATTGACACATACTAGTATAGCCCACATTGCAGTTTTTATGTTTTTATTTACTAATATAAAAACTATCATGGATGTTTTCAGATCAACCTCACCATTTTATATTCCCACAAGCAATGTACAAATTTCTTCATATCCTTACTAGCATTCAATGTTATGATTTAAGAAAAAAAATTAAAGCAATTCTGATAGAGTGTAATGATATTAAATCATAGATGTACTTTGCTAATGATGTGGAACATTTTTTTCCGGGGGAGGGTGGGATGGCTTATTACCATCTGCATATGTTCTTCAGTGAAATGTCACTTCATGTCTAATTGGATTATGTTTTGAGTTTTGCGATTTCTTGTGTATTCTAGATACTAGTCATTTGTTAAATTCATGGTTTGCAAATATTTTTTTCTCAGTTTGTAGTTTGTCTTTTTATTCTCTTAACAGGGTATTTTTCAGAGAAAAAAGTTTTTCATTTTGATAAAGCTGAATTTATAAGTTTTCCTTTTATGGGCCATGCCCTTGCTGGCAAAAGAGCCTATGAACTCACTAGTGAGAGCTAGATCCCAAGAATTTAATCCTGCATTTTGTCTTCAAAGTTATAGAGTTTTACATTTTATATTCAAGTTTGTCATCCATTTGGAGTTAATTTTTGGATAGAGTGTCTTAGATTGAGGATTTTTTATTTGTTTAGTTTATTTTTCCCCTGTAGATATCTAATTGCTACAGCATCACTTCTTTCTATCTTTATTCTTTTGAATTGTTTTCGTATCTTTGTCAAAAATAAATTGTACACAAAGGTATTTGTGTGAATGTATTTCTGTGTTCTCTATTTTGATCATCCCTTTGCCCAAAACACATAGTGTCTTAATTATTATAGTTATGTAGTAAACCTTAAAATTAAGTAGAATGAAAGTTTAAAAAATATTTCTTTCAAAATTGCATTAGCTCTTTTACCTCTAGCATTTCATAAAATTTTTCTATATTTACGAAAATATTATTGTATTAAACCTGCATATCAATTTGGGGAGAATTGGCATATTTTCTATGGTGAATATTCTAATTCATGAACATGGTATGTCTCTTGATTTATTTTTACCTTGATTTCTTTCATTAATGTTGTATAATTATAACTCCTGTACATGTTTTATTAGACTTACACCAAATTATTTAATTTTTAAATAATTAGAGATGGTATTGTATTTTAAATTTCTGTGTTGAAGTGTTCATTGCTACTATATGGAAATACAATTGATTTTTGTAACAGTATCTTGTATCCTGTGACCTTGATGAGCTCACTTATGAATTCTGGAAGGTTGTTTTATAAATTCTTGGGAATTTTCCTCGTAAATAATAATGCCATCTGCAAATAGGACTAGCTTTATTTTTTCTGTTCCAATTTTTATGGCTTTTATTTTCTTGTCTTGCCATATTGTACTAGTTAGACCTTCTATCATTAATGAATAAGGGGGCGGAGAATGGACAACCTTGCCTTACTCCCAATTTTGGGGGTCTTTCTCCATTAAGAATAATGTTGCCATTAGTGGGGGTTTTTTTTGTGTGTGTGTGTGTGTTTTTGTTATTGTTGTTGTATCATTTTGTAAGTGATTTTTGTCAAGTTGAAGAAATTCCTGTCTATTTCAGCTTTTCTCTGAGATATTTTTAATCATGAATGGATATTAAATTTTGTCACATGTTTTTGATTACTCATATGATTTTTCTTTATCCTGTTTGTGTATCAAATTAATTGATTTACAAATATTAAACCAACTTTACTTCTCTGAGATAAATATCACTTAGTCATGATGTATATTTTTCTATATCGATTACCAAAATATATTTGCTTTTATTTTTATTAAAGAGTCTGTGTCTAAGTTCATGAATGATATTGGTCTATAGTTTTCTCTCTTTTTAAAAATATGATTTGGTATAGAGTGATACTAAGTTCATAAAATGAATTGGAAAGTAATTATTCTTTTGCTAAAGGAGATTTTGTAGAATTTGGTATTATTTATTCTTTACAAAGAAGTATTCAGTGAAACCATCTGGGACTAGATATTTCTTTGGGGGGTGTTAAAATTATGAATTCAATTTTAAATATAATTATAGGCCTACTCAAATAAACGATTTCATATTTGGGAGAGTTGTGGTAGTTCGTGTTTTTTGAGAAATTGGTACATTTTGTTAAAGCTCTCGAATTTATGTGGTATGGGTATTAGTAGAATTTTCTTCCTATTCCTTTGATGCTGCTATGATCTATAGTGGTATATCCTGTTTCACTCAGTAATTTGTATATTCTCTTTTTTATTTCTCAGTCTTACTATAGGTTTGTTAACTTTATTAATTATTTTCCCCCTTGGATCCCCATTTATCTAGATAATCTGCCTTCTTCTCTCCAACTTCCAGCGTTTCTTATATTTGCTTTACATAAAAGGCCCGGGTTTATAGTTACACCTAGTGGGAGGGACAGGGAAAACATATCTATCCCATATTCCCCAAGTGAAACAGCAAATTTGATTTTATGATGCATTTATAAGGACTGTAGGATCTTGATGATTTTCTCTGCTGCTGAAGCCAGGATGAACTCTGTTTTCAGGTTCAATGAAGAAAGGCCGTAGGAGAAAATGTTTGTTATCAAGTTTCTTGTTATTTCTGCAGCAGTTGTAAGGCTCTGATCAACTTATAAACGGGCACTTTAGGGAATATTTAAAAGTGAGGCAAATGATTGAGTAGAGAGAAGAGAATAGAGTGGAAAGTTATGAGGGAGACTCAGAGCAGGGCGTCAGCAGATTAAGAAGAACCTTGGTAACAATGAGGAGTGAGAGGTTGGAAGGCTCACAGGGAGTGCAGATGAAACAGGAGTAGGAAGCTCCCATGAAGGCTGACAGAATTGTGGGTAGTGACAAGTGGTGAAGAGTGAGGGGCACCAACTCCCGGAGGGATAAGTGCTTAATGAGCAGAGTATAGGCATCTCAGTGGGGCAAAAATGCTAATGTCAGAGTTTCTAACTAAGAATGACAGGAATGATATTAATGTAGCAACTGCACAGGATATCTAAGCTCCTTTTATATATTTGTTCTTTATACCAATTGAATATGCCCTAAAAGGGGGAAAAAAGTTTTTTGGTTTTACTACCCGATACCGGTCTCTCCTCCTTCACTCATAAAAACAAAGTCTGTGTCTGCTTTGAATTCTGTCTTAATTGCTGTATTCCCCACTCCCAGCTCAGATAACAGTTGGTACAGAAAAAATTAATTGAATGAATAAATGCCAAAGTAAAGAGATGTTCTTATTGCAGGAAGTAATGAATAAACACTAAAAATCTTTAATGAGAGAGACAAAAAAAAGTTGAAAAATTAAAATACAAGTACCTCTGAGTGACAGACATCAGATTACAAATGCAGACCCTGTTGGATCCGGGTTATTTCTTTCCCTTTCCCACCGGAGGCTGTTCCTAGCCCCAGCCCAAGGCGCTGTGCCCTCCCATTGATCTCAGCCCCACATTTCTGCTAACTTAGTGTATTTAGTGTTCCTCACACTGAAGTCCAGGACTTTACATCTGTAGGTATATTTTTGGGAGTTGATAAGTCTTATGAGAATTTTAAAATGTGTGTTCCATTTTGATAGTAATCCTTACAAAATTATTTTGCTATTTCAAAATATAAAACTTCTGGGGCTGTGTTTTTTTTTTGTGATTATTAAAATTTTAACAGATAGTTTCCTACAGTAGGGCCCAAGGCCCTTAAACCAGAATTTCACAAACTGGAGCACACAGACTTTGTTTTTCTTTTTTTTCTTTTCTTTCTTTCCATGGGTCTCAAGATGACTTAACTTTTGAGAAGCATTGCTTGGAAATAGCCAAGCCTAATAGTGAGATAGCACTGTAAGAGAGTCTGTATGATACAATAGTGATCAATTATTGAAAAGAAAATTGTAGCGTGATAAATGACTTGGATGGGCAGAATCTGAATCTTGCCAATTATTTCTTTTTGGGTAAAAAAATGAAAGCATGCATACAAATATGTTAATTAAAATAGAACAAACAATGAATAAGACCATGAAAGAAAATGTAGAAGTACTAAAAATAAACTGAATAACAACTGAATTTAAAAAACAAACAACCAAACAAACAACCTTTAAGCTTGCTTGGTATCATCAATAAATGTCTCATGCAAAAGAAATGAGTAGAAATAGTTTTCTTATATCTTAGGGAAAAAGCTCAGAGATGAAAATAAACAAATAAAATTTAAAAAAAATAGGAAAACAAGCCCTACACATGAACCCATATTTTTAGGGGGAAGCAGAATACTGTACACCATTTCACTTACTTAAATATTAAAGATGTGCTCTCCCCACTGATGCCAGCAAGAGTGCTTGACTTTCATTTGGCCTGTAACTACCAGCTACTTCCCCTTTCCTTTCTGGTGTTTTGTTGGCTGGCTTCTAGTTGGTAGATTGACCTCCTAACTTTTCAGCTACCTCGAAAGTTTCCTAACTCTTTTGGAATCCAATGCTGAAGCTGCAGTTTTCTGGGGTTACACAGCCAGGCCAGCTCCCCACTGCTGAGGGCATCTACCTCCCATTATAGCTCACGGAGCCTCCAGGAGGTGCTTTAAAATAGAAGATTCTCCTGAAGGAGCATTTGTCTCTCACCCCCTCATCCACTGAATGTCCTATTTAAGAGTAAAGCAAGGTGCGAGTTTTCTTTTTCCTCTCATCTCTTCAAGATCCACACCTTTTTATTTTCACTCTGATAGCCTCTAAGTGAGGGTGTTATAGAGATCTTGGAAGAAATGAATTGCTGTCTGATTAGCAAGGGAGCAGAAAATATGGCTTTAAATTTCTTTTAACATCTTTCCTCTCAAATTGGTAAGTATTTATGCAGCTTCTGTCTCTGGAGGGCAACTCAAAACATCAATCCTCAGCATCTCTGTAGCATTTGCAGTAAGCAAGTGGTGTCAGTGTTGAAGGCTGGAAATCTGTTACCATGGTTACCACCTATAAAAAGGTCACCTTCAGGAAATTCTTTCTGTGTGCAAGATAATATCAGGATAATGAAGCTTCCTTTGGAGAGGATAAAGAACAGAGTTTGTTAGCAGGTCTATAATTACCTAGGTGGTTTTTGGAAATCTGTATATTATAATCAGTGCTCTGTATTTCAATAAAAAATAACTACATCAATCAGATATTATCTAAGGTAAGATTCCATAATAATACCAGCAATAATGTTCTGATGGGGGAGAAGCTGTGATGAATGGGGAACTGTAGAATGTTTCTTCATTGCTAAGTTTTTCTTCACTGAAAATTACTTGATTGTTTGAAATCCACTAATAAGCATCCCCAATGAAAGGAACTCTTTCTTAAGAAAGATTATTTGTATTGTAACCACTAAAGAGAGTGATTGGCTGATTAGCTGTGACTGAAGTCTCCGTAGGTGAAGTGAAAATTTAACTTCTAAAATCTGGGAATCCTTTAAATTTTTATCCTATCTAATATCTTCATAGTCTCTTATCTGTCATTAGAGATTCAACCTAATACTAACCCCCTACCCCCCCCCCCACATACACACACACACACACTTATATTGATCAGAGGGATTTATCACTTTTTAACTTTTTCCCAGTATTGCCATCAGATTTGCTGTGAGACACACTTTAAAAAATCTGACTATGCCTAAGTTTTGTATCTATGAGTTTGTGAATCAAAGTAGAAGCTTGAGGTCCTGGTGCCTGAACACAGAACCTGTCCATTGAATTATAGTCTCCGTGCTATCTCTCTGTAGGTGGCCTCTGCAAAATTCTCTGGAAAAGCTACTCTCACATAGCACCTCCACATGACATCATGAGAAGTGGCCAGAGACGCATGGGCAGGTGTCTCTGGGGGAATGAATGATGAACATGTGTCTTTGCTCTTTGCAAGTACAGTTGAGTAAACATAAAAGTCACTTTTGGAGGATAACTGTTCCTTGTTAATTTTAAAAAAAAAATATGTTTGTATTGATTTCAGAGAGGAAGAGAGAGGGAGAGAGATATAGAAACATTAATGATGAGAGAGAATAATTGATTGGCTGCCTCCCGCACACACCACACTGGAGTTCAAGACTGCAACCCAGTCATACGTCCTGACCTGAAATTAAATGTGATCTCCTGGTTCAGATGCTCAACCACTGAGGCACTCTGGTTGGGCTAAACGAAACCTTGGGTTGTCAAATATGAAATATCTCATATTCATAGGCAAATTTTTTGTTGAGTTGGGATAAATCAGTTATTGCCTAGAAAACAATGTAGACCTCAACATTTCTTTTAAAATGAGAGACTGATTACTGAATGCAAAACTATGCACTCCAATCATTGATCAGTGTTTCCTTTCTTACATGAACCTCTGAAATACATGAAGCATGAATATTATTTTACTGCTTGCTGACTCTAGAATTTCAAGAAGAGCCCTCCTTTCCAGCATCAGTTCAAAGATTACTATTTTTTAAAATTTCTAATTTCCATACCTCCAGAGGTTCTACCAAAGAATATCCTGGTAACTTGATGACAGGCTAAATCCCAGGGGCCTGAATGTAATATATGGGAACAAATACATTTGCAAAGGCCTTCCACCAGCTGTCGTTTTCTTATGAACTTGGATAACAGTGGGATGAGAGAGGATGAGAGGAAAAGATCTCAAAGGAAGGACTTTAAACACACATCCTTAGAATGTTTGCACCAGCCATTTCTTCCTTGAATCTTTATACAACAGCTTGGTAATACAGCTTGGTAATTTAGGTTGTTTTTAGGTTTACTACTTGCTTCTTGTTTTTGTTACTTATTACCAGAAAATTTACTGTCAATGACCTTATGTGTATACTTTTGGCTTCATCTTTAATTATTTCTTAAGGATAGAATCTTCAAAGTGGAGTTGTTAAGTCAAAAGGCATGCTATTGCTTATGATGCTTGCAGCATTTTAAAATCACATTTTATATAGGTCAAATCACTTAATATTTCTATAATTCATGTTTAGAGGATTAAAATCTAATACTTTTATATTCTTCATTTCTTAAAAGTACTATCATAGTTACTCTAAAATTTTGCTTTTACAAAAATTGTATATTTTGAAGAAATTTAGCAATATTTTTCTCCCTGCTACAGATGAATAAAATCTAAAAAGTAAAAAAAAAAAATAATCCTGAAGTTAGGTGTCTTATATAAAACAGCTAAGACAAAGTTGCAGCCAAGTTTCCCAAGCTTCTATAAGGCACTAGGGAGACATTAAGATTTTCCAATAATATTATTTAGTACCTAATGTTCTACAGTAGGCAGATCTCATTTCACATAAAACTTAAATAACAGCACCTTTGCCCCGGGTTTCCTTCCAAATAGCAACAAAGGTAAGCAAGCCTGAGTAAGACTTTATTATTATTATTATTATTATTATTTTATAGAAACTGGTTATTTCAGAGGCTGGAAACCACTTGGCTGAGTTCATTGACTAGAAGATAAGAGGCACCGCCCAACATCTACAGAAAATTCTATTAATGAATACTTATCTTTATAGAAAATTTCTAACTCCTTACTGATATTTAGAGTCTGTGCTTCACCATAAAGACTTTATAAGTGCAATCTTTACAAATATTTTTGGATTACATGGATATTAAAATTTGCATTATTAAAGAAAACTATTTCATAATGAAAGCATGTGAGCATATGTAGTTCATGTTGTACCTTTACTAAAATTGTTCCAGAGAGTGACTTTCTGCATGATTCGATCTGCCTTCTAGTATTAATGATTTTAGTCTTCTCAGTATTCTTACAAAGTAACACTTCGTATGGGAAGACAACCATAGCTAATTCCCTCATACATTGTATATTTTCTTAGCTTTTTTTTAAATGGATATAAATGAGAAGGAAATGCCACTGTACCACTTAAAAAATAGGTTAAAGTGTGGAGAAATGTTGTTACCAGTTTTTGTTTTTGATGTACGATAAGCATTTTCTATGCTTAAGAGAAGAGATAGTTTAGGGATCATGGGCAGGATGCTAATTTGACTGGAGCCTTAGGCATCAGGATTATAAAGAACTGAATACACACTTTCCATGTTGATAGAGAACAAGAAGAAAGGAGCTTATAAATTTATTCCCACTTCTATAAAATGAGTGTTTGGCTGGCACACCAAGTTGTCATACATAGATTACAAATGTTCTAGAACATATATAAATGAACGAAGCACTTTTTCTAAGAATTCATCACCTCTCCCAGAGAAAGGACTGAATAGGATTCCGTAGAATTGTTTTAGCAGTTCACTTTAGATGCCATAGTTCTAAAAAAATAAATAAATAAAATTCTAAAGTGCCCTAACTAGTGGATATCAGGTTGGAGGGAGGAAGTAAGTCCAGTCCTATTTTTAAGATTAAGCTTTTGGGGTCAGACAGAACTGAGATTTTGCATCCCAATTCAGTGCTTTTGATAGTCCTATGACTTTGGATAGCTAAATTTTTCTAAGCTTCAGTAAAACATGTAATATGTTTCTCTTAATGTAGTGAAGAATGACCAGACACACCCTTTAGAGATTAAACCTAGTGACAATCCTTTCAGTAATCTTAATGAATATTAACTGAAGAGTCTAAAAAAAGCCATCTTCAATTATCTAGATCAAAATCATTTCTACAAAATGGTTAGTTATATTTCTTCAAGCAGGTATGGCCATAACAATAAAAATGCTGGCAACCATTCTTCCTCTAGATTCCTTTCAAAACATGCTTGTGTATGTCACATCAACAGGTATCAAATGTGTTACAAGCAGGATGCTGTCAGAGTAATTGTTATTGATGGATGGCACACAGAATTGTGATTCACATAACAAGAACTATTGTCTCCATTATATTTCGCCAAGCTAACAAGTCTAAGCACAATTGGTTGAATGACAACATTCAGAATTGCTTTTTCCTTAAAAAAAAAAGAACAAAATAGTGTTTTCAAAAGACAGCAGTCAAGTAAACAATATTTGTCTCACTTGAAAACATGAGGTTGACAGTTATGAAGGAGGCCATCATAGCTTTACCACCAGAAAAACTAAGGTTTGGGAAGAGTAGTCACCAATATGCTTTACACCCGAATGACTTAAATGGTCTAAATTAAGAAATGACTAAAGGTCTGAAACTTTTTCATTTTTCTTAAGAATTTCTATTTCTTTTTTCTTTTGTACTATTTGTAAAAAGGTCAGTAGCTCTGTGGACTGTTTTAGACAAGCATTTCATCCTATGAGAAGCCTTTTTTCCCCCATTATTTCTATTCTTAGAATGCTCAATGTGGTCAAGAAGTCCTAAATAGATGAGTTCTACTTCTCATGGAACTTTTAAATTGCAAATTATATATGCAAAAATTTTTATCTTGATATGACACTTATGCATTGATATTTTCATTAACTTCTTGTTTTAAATCAAGACATTTTGCATGCCTTTCCCCCCCATTCCCTTCATTCACACTGCTTACGTTTAGTCTGAGATTTAAATTCTGATTATTAAATTCTTAAACAAAATATTTTGTATAATACATCTTTCTTTTTGAAAAATCACTTTTAATATTTTCATTCCATTTAGTAATATTTTCATTGCATTTAGCCACCTGATTAAAATAATGACTGAACTTGCTGTTTAACCAGTTTTAAGTACTCACCGTCCTGTTTCATGCTCCAGCTTTCCTTTTTGGTGCAGGTGTTCTCTTTATTCCAAAATTAAAGTACATATTCAGTTTTGAAAGTTTTCATGGGTAAATATTTTCAGAATCTTGGAAGTATTTTCCTTTGCCTTTATACATCATTAGAATGTAAAGCTTATTAGTATCAGTCCTAATATAGAGTCCTTTAAAAATTCTATAGAAATAGTTCCATCATTTGTAGACACCTTTATTTTTATTTCCTTGTTTGCTTGTAGTACTTTTCCTATATCCATGTAATTTATCTAAGAGAAAACTAATTATTTGGAGTAAGAATTTCTCCATTTCTACAGATCTACAGATTCTACAGATCATTTCTAAATTCAGGTAGGCTTTTTTCTTTGTATAGACCCCAACTTTCTGAAACAGAGGGAGAAATAAAGAGGCTTCCTATCTTTTCAGAGACTTTAATGAAGAGCCATGTGCTTACTAGTAGGCAATGTGATCTACTTTGCATAAGTTTGCTTCTATCCAGCCCCATTTGTTTTTAGAATGTATGTATGTATGTATGTATGTATGTATGTATGTATCTATCTATCTATCTATCATCTATCTATCTACCTACCTACCTATCATCTATCTATCATCTATTTATCTATCATCTATCTGTCATCTGCCTATCTATCTCTATCATTTATTTATTAACATTAATAAATAAAGGTAATTTAGAACATTATTAATCTTGATATTCAGCGGTATTATAAATTCACTTTGCTTTTATAAGCATTTCAATGGGTTGATGGGTGAATGTGGTTTTCTAAAAAACAAGCCTCCAAATATAAATAAACAAATATATATATAAAAACCTAAGTGACCAAACGACCAAACGACCGGTTGACCAGTCATTATGGCACACACTGACCACCAGGGAGCAGACACTCAATGAAGGAGCTTCCTCCTGGTGGTCTGTGCACTCCCACAGTAGGAGCTTGCTGAATTGACTGACTGGCTCCAGATGCAGGGCTTATGGCTTATGAGTGCTGCTATGGCAGCGCAAGCCTCTCCCAATTGGGACTGACTGGGTGCGAGCCTGGGGCAGGATGAGTGAGAGCAGCAGGCAGGAGCTGCAGGTGACATTGGACTGCAGGTCACACCGAGGATGTACAAATCT
Source organism: Vespertilio murinus (assembly GCA_963924515.1). Lineage (NCBI taxonomy): Eukaryota > Metazoa > Chordata > Mammalia > Chiroptera > Vespertilionidae > Vespertilio > Vespertilio murinus. Next base: position 69,689,013 of record OZ004706.1, read on the forward strand.
GTGCACTGGGCCTCTAGTAATGTATGTAAGTGACCTATAAAGAGAAGGTAATCAGGATTAAACAAATAAAGTGTTGCATCTTCTTATCTCAAGAAGTCACCTTTCAAATTGAAGATATAATATTCATCAAAGTTTAGAATGAGTTTACCTTAAGTGATACACTGAGCCAGACAAACAACTGAAAGAATGCAATTATAGTTTCTTTCCCTATGCTCCATGTATCTTGAATATAATAACCACATAGGAGACTCTCCTTCTATTCACAATGCCTGTGTTAATGGAGGTTTTCACATTCCCATCAATACCTAGTACTCCTTAAAAGTGGGATATGCATACCAGGAGAAGGCAGGGGATGGCTGGGAAGGGGTAAGAGATCAACCAAAGGACCTGTATGTATGGAAATAAGCATAACCAATGGACACAGACACTAGGGCAGATGAGGGCATGTGCCGGGGGTAGGGAAATCTGGGAGGAGGTCAATGGGGGGAAAAGGTGGCAAATGTTCTACTATTTGTAATACTTTAAACAATAAAAAATTAAAATAGCCGAAACCGGTTTGGCTCAGTGGTAGAGCGTCGGTCTGCGGACTGAAAGGTCCCAGGTTCGATTTCGGTCAAGGGCATGTACCTTGGTTGCAGGCACATCCCCGGTAGGGGGTGTGCAGGAGGCAGCTGGTAGATGTTTCTCTCTCATCGACGTTTCTAGCTCTCTATCTCTCTCCCTTCCTCTCTGTAAAATATCAATAAACATATTTTAAAAAATTAAAATAATATAAAAATTAAACATTGAGTAAAAGTTAAAAATAAATGTATTTCTTATCAATCTAAAAATGGAAAATAATATTTTTATTATACATTTCTTAAAATATTAACTTTTAATGCAGAAACAACATCCATTTTTTTCTAGTTGGAAAATAAATAGGTGAATATTCATATGATTAATTAGGAAGTTAGTTCTTTAGATGTACACTAATACCAACAATAATAAAAGAGATTAGTAAAACAAGTATCCTCACATAAATGAAAATCTGTTTCCTTACTCCTGGTTAGTTCTGGCTCTTAGAATGCAGCTTATCTAAGATTTTAAGCTAAAAGCCTGGGGTTTTATAGATATCCCTCCTCGCTGGCTGAGTCTGAAATCCCTCTTCCCTCAGGCACCACGTGGCATAGGAGCTTCTACTCAGCTCTCCAGGCTCCCAATGGCCGTCTTCCTGGTCTGCTGTAGTCATGTCATATGCCGCTTTGATGGCGGTCTAGAACCCCAGGGTAGTTTTATGTCGACATTAACAGGTCCATTCCTGCAATTCTTACTTTTTAATACCCCATCCCTCAAATCTCAGCTTCATGGTAGCTTCTAACACTGATATATCTATATATCTATAGCTAGATATATAGATATAGATATATGAGAGAGTCCAGTTTTTATGCTCTATATCAGCTATTTCTGAATTGCTTTATTTGAGCATGGATTTATAATATTCTCATAACACTGCTCACCATTTCTCATCATTCTCTTATTATATTATTCTGGTGTATTATCTTAATAAACCACACTGCTATCTGAAATTACCTAAATTATTTATTTGTGTTTTTGTTATTGTTGTTTCCTTATTCATGATGTGTCTTCCCTACTGGACTATAAGTTCCTAAACTATATCTACATGGCTTTTGAGATCACATCTGGTGTGTTACATACTCTAGCTCTAGCAGTTAATAGAGAGCTGGCATGAAGAAGTCATAAAAGAAATACTTACTTGTTGAATGAATGTTCATTATTTTATTTTGATTACCAAAGTACTATCTAAAATTGCATAGGAAAATGTAATAAAATTGGATAAATGGCTAACTTTAAGATTTGTCATATTCGTGTATTGAAGACAAAGCTAAAAATAGTGATTTTATCTTTTTCCCAATCCATATTAAAGCATAAGATTTTATCTGAGGGTTTCAATCTTCTGGAAATAGATGTTTATTCTTTTTAAAATAGATTAAAAGTTATTTTCTTGAAGAGCTAGTATGCATCTTATTTACAATATGAAGTATCTCTTTAACTTCAGAACTCATAGTTTGTATTTTAGTTTTTATTACTCCCTTAGGATTTTTAAGGGACATGAAAGTCACTCTGTAAAGACCATTTGGAAATCCACTATCATTATCCCCCTCCCCCCCCTGTGCTGTGCTTGTTGTTTCTCTGCACATGTGTAAATATTTGTAGATAAAAAAGTATATAGAGAGTTTGGCTGAAAACATAAACCTCACTGGCAGGCAGAGGGAAATAATAAATCAATGATATTAAAATTTTCTTACAATGAATTTCTTATGTTGGAAAGATAAGAGCCAGATACTTCCCATTGAGAGAATGCCTCCTAGATCCGCATTCAGCTAGAAAATTTAATAGGGAACATGCATATTTTGGTAATGGCAATTGTTAATAATAATAATAAAAGATAGCACAGATTGGTTTGTTCTGTTCTTTTTCTGGTAGAAAAGTTCCTGGAACAGAGTCCCTAAAAATAGATTACGTGGAATTACTAACAAAAGCTGGATTAGATAAATGCAAATGAATGAGAAAGAGTACAAACCTTTCTTCTAGAGGAGCAATTCATTAAACTGAGGGGGTGGGGCATGGATACTGAATGGAGGACAAGGTGTTGCCATATCATGAAGTGACTATAAATTATACATCATGAAATGAAATGGATGATTTTTAATGGCACTAAAAAAACTAAAACAGAAAAAAAAATGGCTTACAATCTTGAACTTCCAACTCAAGAGAAAGGTAATGGGGGGAAAATGCCTTATAGTGATCTTAAAAGAAAGAGCAGACATGAGTGACAGAGATCAGAAAGACCTGATATTAATTTTTCTTTTAACCGTCTGATAAATTAGGTCATTGGTTGGGAAGAATAGGACACTGAATGTTATGCTGGGGATACATGGAAATAAACAGATATAATTGAGGCATTTTAGCCTTTTACTCTATCTGAAAACTATTTGCTAATGGAAGCAGCACTTCCTTATTCTTCCTGGAGCCAAGGATTCCTTATATAAAACACTGGGCCACTTCACTTATAAGCAAAGTGGCCCCCTGTTCTATCCCTTAGCATTCTAAGAATCCTCTCGCAATCATATTTCCCCTAAAATGTGAGTTTTTGTAGCTCCTTGAAAATTGTATTAAGAGCCATAATGTTTGGCATAAAAAAATCATATAATAGTCATTTTCCAAAAGTCCAAACATGAAAACAGTAACATTCTGATTGCTATACAGTTATTTTTCTTCCTTTAAAAATATTTTGGGCCGAGACCAGTTTGGCTCAGTGGATAGAGTGTTGGCCTGCAGACTCAAGGGTCCCGGGTTCGATTCTGGTCAAGGGCATGTACCTGGGTTGCGGGCACATCCCCAGTAGGGGGTGTGCAAGAGGCAGCTGATCAATGATTCTCTCTCATTGGTGTTTCTAACTCTCTATCCCTCTCTCTTCCTCTCTTAAAAAATCAATAAAATATATTAAAAAATATTTTGGCATTTGTCAAATGTGAAAATATATGATAGTAATCATAATCTCAACTCTGAACCCACAAAGATATTCTATGTTCTTTTGACTTCAATGCATTATTTGAGTTTAAAATTCAACTTTTTTTGAATGTGAATATGTAATCTGAGGCAAATTTGCAGCCAGAGCAGAGGGCAGCAGGCACTAGCTGCTCCCTATGATTTGCATTTGGGGATGCCCTTGGTTTGTTTTGTGGGCTGTTTCAACCACACATTGTGAGCACACAGAATAGAATTCCTTAGGAAATGCTTATGAGGTATTTTGTATATTATGAATAAGCTGAGGAGACCAAATTTATGATTATAAATTATAGTAGATGATTTTGTACAAGGAATTTTATATTGATTAAATTTATTTTTAAAATACCTAACTATAATGTCAGTTCTTAGTTTAATAAAAAACTTGGAAGTTATTTACAGTGTCTCTTAAAACAAGTTATAACAATAATATCTAAAGATCTTTTACAATTTCTAAGCAAACACTTAAAACCACTTAAAGTTAAAAAAATGGGAAAATATATTATTTCAGTGATCATGATCTCAACTCTGATATTCACTGATGAATTTCAATATACAAAATAAATTAACTAATGAATTAATACAGCAGAAGAATATAGATTTTTGCTTATGAAATCAATAAACATTTTTATAAGAGGTTGCACTCTCAATGTTGACCAAGATGTGATGAGTACCTCTGAGTGAGTATAAATTTCTATAACATTTAAAAAATATTTCCAATACCCACTGAGAGTATACATTTCTCATATCCAGCAATTAAGCTTTTCCCAAATAGTCTAAGGAATTGATCATGAATGTGGTCAGATTTATACACAAACATGTTTAATGCAGACATGTTTATAATAAGGACTGACTAGAGGAAATGTTCAACAACAGATGAAGTAGTTCATCAATGCATTGAAACGTTGAGTAGTAGTTATTCATAATGCATGGGTGTACACTTGTGTTTGCATTTATATGCATAGATTGCAAGGATTAAACCATACATAGTTGATACAGCTTCATTTCAGCATCATGAGGCCCTAGAATATGCTTACAGGTTTTTCTAATACCCAATTTAGCTTTTTTTTTTTTTTATCCTCAAACAAGGACCTTAGTTAATTGTAATTATTAGTTAGGTGATTCAGATTTTATTTCCAAAGGATCTGAATCCTCATGTGGCAAAATTACATTTTGGGGAAAGGATGTTATAATTTTTTCATTAACTTTTACTCTTGGACATGGAAGTACTAAGAGGTACTGCAGAGAAAACCCTGGCTTCTATATATAGTTCTCTTACCCAGTTTTCTTGGTTAGTAGGGGCAATCATTCTAGCTAGTCATGTATTCCCCCTCTTTATGGGTTCAGTTGCATGTGGTGTCCAAATGAACAGGTAGCAGCCATAACTTTCAATTGGACAACTTCTTACTGTCCATGGAGGGAAAACTGCCCTGCTGGAAGAATAGACATCCCAAACAGAAGAGTTTAAAATCCCAAAGAGAGGAAGTGAAACTCTGTGAAAGGTTTTTAGGTTAAAGGTGAGAGGAGCCACTCCCATCCCTTGATTGTAGGACCCATTTATTCCAGGAATGGGAGAGAGAGCATTCTTCTAATTAGAGTAGTTTTTAAAGAATAAATCAATCTATTTGGAGTATGTGGTCACATCTCTGCTCACAACACTCATGCCATTTGAAGCTTCTACATATGGAGAGGTGGTCATCGCTGTGTGCAGAGAAATATGAAGGATTTTTATAGGAAAGAGGAAATACATTTCTTAGGAATACACAACTAGGGAGAAGCTTTCGTTTTCACCAAAGTGATTTTTTTTTAAAAAAAATATTCTTCTCAGTATAGATATAGAAACCTCTATCTAGGTTACTGTTCTAAATTCACCTTTTCTTTCTTCTCTCTTCCAAATATTAAGCATGCTCTTTTTCTAATATGTGGACTACCATTCAGAGTTGCTAGAAGTGGGTCTAATGTCAACAGACCGGGCCATTTTTGTGTCATAGATGAGCATAATTTCTGGGACAAAGTACCACTTTTCCTCTTGACTCCTTCTTCCTGCTTGTGAAATGATATTATATCTATGATGAAAATCCTGCTTCTGTTTCCACTCTACAGGTAAGTGTACCTGATTTGGTACCTCCGTTTTTCTCTTATGGGTGAACTCAATTTCGAACCCAGTTATAATATAACATAGCAATTGTCAGGCCTTTACCCAAATTTTTGGATCCAATACTCCATTTCTCGCTAGCTGGAATAATGCCATAAATGAAAAGGTCTCTCTCTACAAATATGTTTATAACTCACTTAACATCCAGCAGTGATTATAACCTGGAATATCACTCTGCTGTCTGTATTGGCTAAATAAGCCTCTCTGAGATCAGTGTTTGCCTTAATTGTACTTGAGCTTAGCTCCTCAACAAGACTCTTTACATGAGAAATGAACTTTCTGCAACACAACTTGCTTCACTGGTCTTAGGCTTTGTCCCAAATAAAAGCAAACCACAATTAACCATAGAAATAGCTAATATACAAGTTACTTGTCTCCTAGTTCTGCTTGTTAAATAGTCCTTGTTTCAAAATTAAAGAATCCCAGTTGCTGTCATTTGCCTTCCCAAGTCTTAAGTTCTAGCTCTTGGATTTGCTCAACTATTTTAAGGTCCCCTTTGCCCAAGTATAGTTATGCCCTATGACCTCACATCCTTCTCTTTGTAGAACAAGCTATGAAATTATACTTTCTGGCTGGTTTCCCCCTGTCATTTGTGAAATATAATATGGAGCTGCTAAAACTAATTATCTGTTAGGAGATGTCTCACTGCCTACCCGAAAAGTGCAAAAAGATTAGCATGTTTAAATTGAACTAGATCTTCTCATAGAAGATTAATTATTTGGCTTGCCAACAAGAAGTTATCACATTATTAGTATAATGAAGAAAGAAAATTGCTTCCATAAGAAAGAACAATAATGAATGATACTTTGCCAAAATATCGGAATATAGTAGAGGTGAGTGATGACAATATTCATAGATGTTATCCAGATATAATTTTTTTAGAAAAGTTGGTCTCAATTATTATTCCATTATCCAGCTATTATTTTTAATAATTCTGGAAATAACTCATATTCAGATATCATTGATATATGTAAATTATGTCAGAAGACTAAGTCTACTTTGAGAGTACTCCAGACACTTGTCATCCCTGTCATTAGAATACTGTACAGACTGTCAGTTATCATGACCCCAAAGGTAAGGTGCTTGTAACCTTTCCAAGAGCTTAAATATTTTTCTTGAATTCATTCTCGTAGTCATATTCAGAGATATGAAAAGATATAACATGAATCATGACCAATCCTTCTATAGAAAATGCTGTGAAAAACTGAAAGCCATGAAAACAAATGTGTCAGTAACACAGATGGGAGCAAAAGGAGAAAAAGCATCACAACTGTAATGAGGAAAGGGATAGCGGGACAAATTACTTTTCTATCACACAAACACAATTAACAAAGTCACTGTTTTCCTTTAGTTAAAATTCACTTACTTTTTCACTTAAACTATGATTGATTGCTGAATTTTTAGTGCAAATATTTTAGGAAATTATAAAAATAAAATTATTTCTATTTTCACATATTTTAGGATGTTTTCTTTCTTCTGTTTTGTAATGTATTATTAATAATTATTTTACTTTAGAAAGTAGTTAAATGAACCTTATTCATCCTAAAATTTTATTTGATATTTACTTATAAACACTTTTATTAGGTTATAAAACTTTTTGAAAAAAACATCAGAATGACTATTGATATTTCAACAAATTGTTGCATACTTCTTGACTATTGAACACTTAGATTTTCTCCAAGTACTTTATACTAGAGGCCCAGTGCAGGAAATTTGTGGACTTGGGGAGAAAGGGGCTCCCTCAGTCCAGCCTGTGCCCTCTCACAGTCTGGGAGCCCTTGAGTGATGTCCAACAAACTGGCAGTTGAATATCCTTAGTGGAGCTATCGAGGCGGGAAAGGGTCCCACCACTGCCATTGCGCTGGCCAGCTGTGAGCCTGGCTTCTGGCTGAATGACACTCCCCCTGTGGGAGCGCACTGACCACCAGGGGGCAGCTCCTGCCTTGAGTGTCTTCCCCCAGGTGGTCAGTGTGCATCATAGTGAGTGGTCATTCTGCAATTCGGTCAATTTTCTTATTAGCCTTTTCTGATACAGGATTACTACATATTATTTTGATGTATGTATATTTATACATGTTTGTGTATAAATCTATCCATATTCAGGGATATATGCCCAGAAGTACAATTTTTAGATATTAAAATATTATGGCTCTTGATAAACAGGAGTTAGTAGGCCAAGATCTAGAGCAGATATGAACCTAGGAATCTGAATGCTATACTTGGAGGTGTACATTTACTAGGGATATTTACTAAATATTAGAAAGATAATTGAGAGCTAGAGGAGTAGAATAGTTTCCATAACCTCTCAGAGATAGGAAAAGACAAAAGACAAGATTGAGAAATAGTATCTAAATAAAAAGACAAAATATATTTAACTAAAAAATATAAAAATTCTAAAACTAAAAAATAAAATAGAAATTAAAGCATAAGTTAAGCTTAATAGTATATTAGATGCAGATGAAGAGATCACACATGAAAAGAAAACTAAATTTAAAAAAATATTCTACTAAACTGTAATACAAAACAAAAAACAGTGCTAGGAAAAAATAAAGATAAGAAAATACCCAATATGAAATATGGAGAGACAGATGGATGTAAAATACAGAAGATAATATAAGACGTATTGGTTCAATCTATTTAAGAGGATCTCTGCCCATACAATAACTGACAGAAAGACTTCAGTGAGTGCCTATGACTAAGAATGAAGACATCAAAAAATTCACACAGGAAAATCATTATGCAAACCAACACTGCAATCATCACTGCCACTAGCAAACCACTATAACCAATAAATGCTGGGTAAAAGGGGATTGTAATTTCCAGAGTTTCTACATTATATTATACAAAATGTATAGTTTTCAACTAATAAAGAATGAGGTATTGAAAGAAATAGGAAACTGTGGCTAACAAATGGGAAAAAAATGCCATCAAAAGAAATTTTCCCTGAAGAAGCTTAGACATTGAACTTACTAGAAAATTATCTGCCCGCCATAAGCATCTATAGATGTGAGTGACAGGCCTTTTTAAATTAAATTCAAAATATCGTGGCAGTTAATTAAATCATTGATTATAAATATGTCCAGACATGTAAATAAAACCACATCTAAAGAATTACAGTAGCCCAGCTGGCATGGCTCAGTAGTTGAGTGTCCATCTATGAATCAGGACTTCATGGTTTGATTCCAGGTCAGGGCACATGCCCAGGCTTGATTCCCAGTGTGGGGTGGGTAAGAGGCATCCAATCAAAGAATCTCTCTCTTCATTGAGATGTTTCTATCTCTCCCTCTCCTTTTTACTCTGAAATTAATATATATATATATATATATATATATGTAAATTATGACAAAATCCTATTTAATAAAGGGATAATATGCAAATTATCCCTAATGGCAGAACAAGCACAAATAATTGTGTAGATGCTCAATGCAGGAGCTGCCCCCTGGTGGTCAGTGTGTTCCCATAGGGCAGTGTTTCCCAAACTTTTGACATATGTGTACCCCTTCTATAATTTTCGTAACGCTGAGTACCCCTCGTCAAAAGAAAAAGGATGTATTTTAATAACAATCAAACTATATTTATTTTTTTATTTTTTTGGTACATACACAAAATAATAATAAATAAAAAATAAAATTATTCATAACAAAATATGAATAAAAGTTATATTATAAATAACATTTATTTGCACACCGGACCATTTCACGCCTCACAAGACTGTCTTGACTTGACTCATGAGAACGTAGAATTAGGTGCAGCTAAGCACAGTGCAGTGCGTATCCTCACCAAACTCCGGTGCAATGCGTACCTCGACCAAACTCTTCCCGTACTTCTGGGGGTACGCTTACCACACTTTGGGAAACACTGCCATAGGGGAAGCTCTACTCAGCCACAAGCTGGGCTGACAGCTGCAAGCACAGTGGCAGTGAAGGAGCCTCTCCTGCCTCCACCACAGAGTTAATGATGTCTGACTGCCTGCTTAAGCCTGATCCCTCGGGGAGCAGGCCTAAGATGGCAGCTAGACATCTCCTGAGCGATCCCAGACTGCAAGAGGGCACAGATCAGGCTGAGAGATACCCACAAGTGCACGGATTTTTGTGCACCAGGCCTCTAGTGTTGAATAAAATATCAATAAAAATACATGAATAAAAGAAACACAGTAGAAATTCTGCACTTGAAGAGAATAGTAACTAAAAGGAACGTGCACAATATAGAAACACTGTATTGCCAGTAACCTGCTCTACAAGAATCCTAAAAATAGTCCTTGAAGTTAAAAATATAAGGATATCAGACAGTAATTTAAATCCACATTAAGAAAAAACTTAAAGAAAATTGCATAGGTAAGCATAAAGGGCATTACAAATATATTTTTATTTGTAGATTTGATTTTTCTTTCTTTTATTAAAAAGGCAAGTACATAGAGTAATAAATATTCATGATCACATGCTTATCTATACTAATAAAAGGGTAATATGCTAATTAGACACAACATCTTTCAGGCATTCTTTCAGACAAAGCTTTGTTGGTGGGGGCCAAGGCAGAGGCAGTTAGGGGTGATCAGGCCAGCAGGGGAGGAAGTTGGGGGATCAGGCAGACAGGGGAGCAGAAGGGGTATTATGCCTGCAGGCAAAGGTAGTTAGGGGTGATCAGGCAGGCAGGCAGCAGAGCAGTTAGGAGCCAGCTGCCCTGGATTGTGAGAGAGATTTCCAACTGCTGGCAGTTGGACATCCAAGAGGGGTCCCAGATTAGAAAGGGTACAGGCTGGACTGAGCCCCCCCTCTATCCCCCACATGAATTTTATGCACCAGGTCTCAAGTAATGTATAAAGATGTAATTTATATAATAAAACCACTAGAATGAATATAGGAATAAAGTTTTATTGAAGCAAAACTTTTGTATACTATGAATTTAGGTTGATATTAATTCAAGTTAAATTATTTTTTTCCCTTTGGCAAAATTGGTATTTAACATTATATTAGTCTCAAGTATGCAACATAATAATTTGATCTTTGTATACAGTACAAAATGATCATTACCACAATAAGTCTAGTGATTACTAGTATGTGTCCCATACAATTGATCACCTTCAATTATTTTACCCATTCCCCAACCAACTTTACATTTCACATAAATGTGGACTCATATGGCATTTGTCTTTTTCTGACATCCATGTTATTATCAATGGCAAAGTTTTCTTTCTTTCTTTCTTTCTTTCTTTCTTTCTTTCTTTCTTTCTTTCTTTCTTCTTTCTTTTCTTTCTTTCTTTTCTTTTCTTTTCTTTTTTTATGGCTGAATCCTATATAATAAAAGGGTCATATGCAAATTGACCATCATTCCAACACATAAGATGGCCACCCCTATGTGGACACAAGATGGCTACCACAAGATGGCCATCAGGGGAAGGCAGTTGTGGGCTATCAGGCCAGCAGGAGAGGGCAATTGGAGGGACCAGGCCTGCAGAGGAGGGCAATTGGGAGGGACAAAGCCTGCAGGAGAGGGCAGTTGTGGGGGAACCAGGCCTTCAGGGGAGGACAGTTGGGGGCAACCATGCCTGCAGGGGAGGATAGTTGGGGGTGACCAGGCCGGCAGGAGAGGTCAGTTAGGGGCAATTGGGCTGGCAGGCAGAAGCAGTTAGGGGCAATCAGGCAGGCAGACAGGCGAAAGGTTGTGAGCCAGCAGTCCTAGATTGTGAGAGGAATGTTTGACTGCTGTTATTGGACCTAAATGGGCAGCCAGACATCCCTTGAAAGGTCCCAGATTGGAGACGGTGCAGGCTGGGCTGAAGGACACACCGCATGCATGGATTTCATGCACTGGGCCTCTAGTACCGTATTTGCTGGCATATAAGACGATTTTTTGGCCCTGAAAAATATGCCTCCAAGTGGGGGGTAGTCTTATACGGCGAGTATATAACAAACTCTCTATTTTTAGTGGAAATGTTAGGGGGTCGTCTTATACGCCCAGTTGTCTTATACGCCAGCAAATACGGTATATATAATTTATGATATACCATGCTCCTCTCATGAAGTGGGATAGTTAACAGTGTTAAGATGGCCACACTTACCAAACTACCTACAGATTTAATGCATCACCATCAAAGTTCTAGTTGTTTTTTTTTTATAATCTTAAATAAGGAAATACAAATAACCCAGAATACCCCAAACAATCTTAAGTTGGAAGATCCACAATTTCCCATTTCAAAATTTACTACAAAGCTACCATAATCAGGATATGCAGTACTGGCAAAAGATCAATGGAATAAAATTGAGAATACAGAAATATATGTCTAACATTAGACTTAATTGCTTTTTGACAAGAGTTTCAAGAAAATTCAATGTGGAAAATTAGTCTTTGAACAAACCATGCTGGGATAACTAAATAAACACATGCAAAGAATATAATTTTGAATCCACTCCTCATATCATATACAGACATTAACTGAAAATGAATAATAGGCCTAAATTCAAAGCTAAACTATAAAACTCTTAGAAAAAAATCATATTCATGACTTTAAAGATGACAATGGTTTATTTGATATAACACCAATGCACAAGCAACAAAAGTAGATAATTTGGATTTGCTCAAAATTAAGCTTTTGCACTTCAAAGGAAACCATCAAGAAAGTGAAAAGACAACCTTTTGAAGAGAAAAAGAAAAGTATTTGAAAATCATATGTGTGATAAAATAATGTAATCAGAATATATAAATAATTGTTACTATTCAACAAAAAGACAAATGACCCAATAAAAATAAAGCCTTTAAAAAAATAAAAGGGAAAAAATAAAGCCTTTGAGTAGACATTTCTCTTAAGGAGATATGAAAATAGCCAACAAGCACATGAAAAGATGCTCAACATTATTATTGGGAATGCAAATCTAAACTACAATGAAATACCCTTTTGCATTCATTTGGATAGCTAAAATAAAAAAGACAATAACACATGTTGGTAAAAATATAGAGAAATTTGCCCGTCATACATTGGTGGTAGGATTGTAATCCTATATAACAAAGGGGTAATATGCAAGTTGACCCTAAATGCAGAACTGGGAATGACTGGTTGCTCTGATGCACACTGACCACCAGGAGGCAGAAGCTCAATGTGGGAGCTGCCCCCTGGTGGTCAATGTGCTCCACAGGGGGAGCTGCACTCAGCCAGAAGCTGGGCTGACAGCTGTAAGCACAGCAGTGATGGTGCGATCTTCTCCAGCCTCTGCAGCAGCGTTAATGATTAGGCCCCCTCTCCACTCTGCCAGAGGGATGTCCGAGTGTCAGCTTAGGCCCAATTTCCAGAGGAGTGGATCTAAGATGGCAGGTGGATATCCCCTAAGGAATCATGGACTGGGAGAGGGCACAGGCCAGGCTGAGAGACCCCTCCTCCCCCGCAGTGCACAAAGTTTCATGCACGGGGCCTCTAGTATAATATAATCACTTTGGAAAACAGTTTGGTAGTTCCTCAGAAATTTAACATAGAGTTTCCTTATACTCAGTAATTTTTTTCTTCAGCATATACCCAAGACAATTGAAAGAATATATCTACACAAAATAATGCACACATATGCTCATAGGAGAATAATTCATAATGGTAAAAAAAAGTGGTAACAACCCAAATGTCCATCAACCAAAGATCCTATTAATAAAAGCCTATGTGGTTGTATCACCCTCACACTGTGACACCCTCAAGCAGTAACGAGAGATCACCAGGAGGCTGTGCACAGCAGACACATGCAGGTGGGTGAGGGGTTGATGCTGCATGCATGGTGTGGAGGAGGGTCCTGTGACTCCAGCCTACCTCTTTAGGGCAATCAACTGCGGGGCTCCTGCACTGTGAGAGGGCACAGGCCAGGCTGGGGGACCCCTCCACCCCGAGTGCACAAATTTCATATACTGGGCCTCTGGTAGTTAAATAAAATGCAATAAATGTCATAAAAAGAAATTATATATTTATAGGTACTATAACATGAAATCTTAAACCTTGAAAAATTTTGATAAATGAAAGAAGCTAGGCACAAAATGTCATTATTGGTGTAATTTTGTTTATAGAAAATCCATAGAGACAGAAAAAAAGTTTAGAGATTACTGGGGATTGGGGAGAGGGGCGAATGAGAAGTGAGTACTAACAGGTAAGTAATTGTAATACAATATCTGGCTCCATTTTTTATATTTGGTTCTTGACAGTTTTCAAGTCCCCTATTCCCCTTTTCACTTCTGTCCCATATGTAGGCAAGCTGATAAGAAAGCCTGGTGCCCTCTCTCTTTTGTTGCTAAGGGAAAACTCAAACTACATAAGCCTCACCTTATGCTTGTGGGAACCCTCACTCTAGTCCTATTCCTTAACTATATATAAAGACAAGTCAATCTTCTCTCCTAACTTACTCTCAGGACATTTCTGGACCTGCCTTGGATCCTGTCCTGCATTCCCAAGAGAGCCTCATATGTGAGGAATGAACCTTTTCATATCCCCTTGGTAATGTAGTCTCAATATCTGAACCGAAATTTGAATTTGTGTGTGTGTGGCTGGTGTACATCAAATTTCTAAGGGAAGATTACAACAGAAGTAGATGCTTTGCATTAGGATATTTTATCTTTTATCTCTGAATCCAGGTAAGAAACAAATATATAGAAGACCTAAACTAAACAGTATAAGTAGGTATATTTAAATTAAATGCTTATACAGCTATTTGATTATGTATTTATATTTTTATAGATTCAGTCACAAATATATATACATACATATCAAACATATGGATATATAATGTATATTTTCATAGATACTTACATGTATGTGTATGTTTACGTGTGTCAACATACACATACTCAAACAATACTGAATGAACCTTATAGAGAGTATACGTAGGGGACACTTTAACAAGACTATACAGTAGGGCATACACACAAAACTAAAAAAAAAATCAAGAATAGAAAAATAGACCCCATTATTTCACTGTTTAAAAAATAGAAATTGATAAAAATATATAAAAACGGGAATCCACAAATCACTGGGAAATTGACTTAATTTCTCTTTCTCCTCCCTTTATTATCTTCTGAGTTGGCCTGTGATTGAATTTGAGGAGGAGCAATTCTATACCCAAGAACTATAGAGATTTTTGCACCTCCTTGATTTGAAGAAAATGTGAAAAGTTTCAGCATAGGTATAATTTTGTTTGTTTGTTTATTTGTTTTGTTATTGCTGAGTGAACATGTTGCAATTTGTAAAAAGACAAGTATTAATTTTGAGTTGTCAAATGGGTGAGCTGTGCTGGTTATTGAATTTTGGTCTCTCAATTCCAAATCCACTCTTCTGTATCCTATTTTTTGCTTCTTTGACTATTACTCACCAAACCACAGTTCTTTGCCAGTTAGTTTTCCAGTAGGCTCTGCCAATAGGGGTCACTAAAGGACAACCACATGATTGGAGAAGCGATGGGAGTCGCTACTTCCTGTTGTGTCAGTGTCATCACCTTAATGATTCTTCACCTTGGCAGCGGCAGTTTATTCCAACAGCGGAAGTTGACTTTGGGTCGCCATTTTTGTCACCTGTCAGAACCCGGCTTACTGTGCTCCCCTGGGAGATGCAGTGCCGCTTGGCCGAAGCTCCTTTCTTGGAGTTCTGTGTCCCACTCCATGGCATCCATCTCCTGAGGTGCCAGCTAATTACCAGGCAGCATCTCTTCCTCAGGGTCACAGTCCTCGTTTCTCATCACCCCTCCATTCCTGCCCCCAGCTTTAGGGGTTATAGCTTCATCCTATGGTAACTACTTCTGTGATTCCTCAATATCTCTAATTACTATAATTAGTAATAGAGTGCATTTTCTGTTCTCTGATACCCGGTCGAGAAATTTTAGTATTAAATTCTCTGTTAAAATATTTCCAAGTTTCTATCTCCAGATAAGACACTGACTGATAAAGAAATCCATCCTTGCTCTTCTGGAAATTTAATCCTCTAATCATGAAAGGGCCAGTTTCCTAAAGTCTGTATCAAGCAACCACTGCTCCTAGTTGCTTAGATTTTATATGCAAATCACTCCAAAGCCTGTAATCACGGGTTCTCCAATCACTTTCCCCAGAGAGGCTTCTCATTCAATCATGTCATTGTCTCCTCTTGTAAAAGTCAGAACTCTTGTGCTGTGCCTTACCTATTAGATAATTTCTCAATACCAAAATAAATTTGATTAACCAAACGCCCTTTCCCTGATTATAGTAGATGGCAGAGAGCTGTAAGTTCCCGAAACCACTTCCACTGAAAGTAACGCTCATTCCTGTGGTTTATTTGGGCCCAAGTAGCTATTATGGAAGATAAAAAAGATGCCTTTGTGGTTAAGGATCATTACTTATGTTTTCTTTTTCTTTTTGTGTATTTCTGAAGGCAATCGTAGGTTTTGAAAAACCTCAGAAAAATACTTAGTATGTACATTTTGAAAAGTAAGATTCTCTAATACTCTTGACAATATTAAAGCAAAATGCTGGCATGTGTAACTGAACATTTTAGCATGTTAATATTGACCTCCATTATCTTTTAAGCATTGCCATCTTGTACTACCAATTTTAAAATGAAAAACAGTTTAGTATGTGAGTTTCAAATTGTTACATGTGTCTTTTGAAGATATCTATATATCACATAATAATTTGGCCAAAGTTTGAGAATTAGAGTTTAATATCCTCAAAATTTCATCTTTGAAGTGGTATCCTATATCATAGGTGGAAAATTCCCTAAACATTTTATGATTGGCACAAATTGTATATAACTAATCTTAGACATTTTCAAAGGAAAGAATAGGTACCACTCAGGGTCCAGTTCATTTCAGCTGATTAGTAGCAAAGTGGGATAACTTCATTCTAATTTAATATATACACCCAACTTTAAACGTAGTTTTTTTAATTTTTAATTTTTTTATTATTTTGAAATGGAACTTGATATAATCATCCTGGGAGTGAAATTGCATAGGCTTTTGCGGTCAGTCTTTTTAATCTTCCCAGTTTTTGTTGTTGAAAAGGCCCTGAAGAATTGCACTTTGTGGCTTGCCAGAAACATGATAAACATCTCTGGATTTTTAAATTTACCAATGGCTCACCATGTGTTCTATTCCCCCCCACCCCCCAAAAAAACAGGAAATGCTACCTGTTGGAGTTGAATCACTTACAAAATGTAAGAAATATAGAAGCCTCTCTATATACTTAACTTTTTAGAAGAAACACATGAAATTTAATGCCATGTATGATGATCTTAAATAGATAAAATAGTCATAAAATGAAAATATACGCTTATAGAATATATTTATGTGCTTACAAAAGCAGAAGTTTGACTTTTAGAAAATGTCTCAAGCCAAGATAGTAAGACCCATATCTATAAAACTCTGAAATGTGTATTTTTAATTACTGTTCAGTAATTAAACAGAATTTCTATGAGTTTTTCCCTCTCATTTATCTAGTGATTTATATTTCACAATAGAACACTAATTTGTTAAATTAACTTTATACACACTTGCATTATAAAAGTTACACAAATTATTGTGTGATATTGTGTGTGTATATATATATATATATATATATATATATATATATATATACTTTCTTCAGGGAAATGTATTTGCTTAGCATTCCAGGTATAGATAGAACGTAACTACTTTTATCTCTAACTGGAGGCCCAATGCATAAAATTTGTGCAAGAGTAGGCCTTCCTTCCCCTGGCTGCTGGCACCAGCTTCCCTGCAGCAACTGGGATCCAGGCTTCCCTCTAGCTACCAGCTGGCACCTAGGTTCCAGGCAGTCCCAGCTTCCTCTGGAAGGTCTTTCAGAAGGACATTCAATCTAATTAGCATATTATGCTTTTATTATTATAGATAATGGGATTTTATTTTTTTTAAACTTTTTCCTATTAAAATACTATACTAAAAATTTTGCCATTTGTAAGGTTATCTCTAAAGATAAAATTCAGAATTGGAATTGCTAGGTCATTATTTTAAATTATACAGATTGCTATAGCATTCTATAAAATTATATACTAATGTCTTTAAGTATGCAAATTCTATGACAGTCCATCAGTTTACTGAGTGATTTTCAGTTACAAAGCATTAGGGTTTTAAAAAATTAGAAAATCTATCCCCAAAACTCATTTACTTTTTAACTTTGCTAATGATGTTTTCACCATAAATTTTCCATTTTATTATTTTATGACCTTTAAATACCATTTTGTGCTTTAAAACACCATTTTTATTCAAAACTTTTAGTTTTAAATATCCCCCCAAGACTCTTTCTGGAATTTTAATGATTTCTATTTTAAAAACTAGAGCTTGACACATTCTAAATTGATTTTGTATAAAATATAAATATCTTTTATAAATGACTGGATGGTCATGTCTAAAGATTGCATTCAAACAATATATTTGTCTAACTGGTTTGAAGTTCCATCTTTGGTATATACTAGATCTCCTATATCTGTAAGACTATTTTTTCTTTTGTGTGTTGATTTCCTTACTTATTTCTCTGCCAGTATTACACTATTTGAATTACAGTGCTTTGTAATGTAGCATTAAAAAAGTATTTAATTGTTTTCAAGGTTGTCCTTCCTTATTATTTTTTTATTTTCAAAATTTAACTTCAAAGCTTATTTTTCGATAAAAATATTCTTTCTCCCTCTAATATTGAGTGGTTTGAATAATGCCAGAAATACATCATATTTGAAAGTTGAAAATTATTGGCTTTGAAGTCACCTAGCCCTGATACTATTATTGGGTGAAACTCTTTAAAATAGTTGTTTCTTTGTGTGTGTCTTAAAGTAAATTTGTAATTTATAACTTTCATAGACATATCCAGTTCATCCAGAATTTCAAAAAGAAATGCATAGAGTTGAGACAAATATTCTTATAATTTTTTCATAAAATTGGTTTGGATTATTAACTCATTTTAAATTTATTTTATTATTTCTGTTTTTGGATTTTATTCTCTCTTGATTTGTTAGTCCCTTTTTATTGAAGGCATTTCAGAGACTTGTTTTTGAGTTTAATTGTTAAACCAATTATTTTCTAAACATTAGCACAAAATATATTTTTCTATTCTACTTTTTCATGTTATCATTTTTTCTTGAGTTCTATTTATATTCACTTTATTTTTAATTTTAGAAAATTTGAATCAATATTTCATGGGTTCTTGAAAAACTATGTGGTTGCTATTGTCTAGTTGGTAAATTTGGTTACAAGCATTACTTCAGTTTCTACATTCTTACTCAGTTTTTGCTTACTTTATAAAGAACAATTATTCCCATTATAATTGTGAATTTTTATATTTCTTTAGTCAATTCTATCTTTTTTATGTCTAGGAATTTTTAAAATGTCAGAGTAGTGAATTTCACTTAGATTACTGGAATTTGACATATGGTACAGGTTGAATGGTGGGTTTCCTCCTCCAAATTCATACATTGAAGCTCTAACCTTCCAGCATCTAAAAATGTGACCGTAATTGGAAATAAGACGATGTCATACTGGAGTAGGATGTATCCCTAATTCAATATGACTCTTGCCCTTGTAAGAGGGGGGATTTGGATATAGTACATATAGGAAGAACATCATGTGAACACTAATATAGTCATTTACAAGCCTAAGAAAGAGTTCTGCAACAGATCCTTCCCACAGAGATCTCAGAAGGAACCAAGATCCCTGGCATCTCCCTGATCTAGGCCTTACAGATTCAAGAACTACACATTATTCAAGGTTTCTTGTGAGGAATTTTGATTGTTGGAGTTTTCCCACCCCTTTTACCTCCTAAAAGCCAGAGTATTTGAATTCTAATTTTAAGAATTAGAACTCAAAATGTGGATTTTAGCAATATAGAAAGGTTGATTAAAAAATTATTGACTGTCATAAATGTGACATATGAACTCTGTATCCAGTGTCTTTTAGGTCTGCCTTAGCTGCATGTATGTCTGTGTATACTGAAGAGATCAGTGTCCTTCTAAATGTGCCTGTGAATATGAATATATATATGAATATCCAGTGAATATCATATAATTGTTTATATTATATAGTTGTGTATATATCATGAGACTAATACACATTAGGTCTAGTTGTTTAAGACCAAACAACTAGAATGACCAGTCGATCAGTTGCTATGATGCACACTGACCACCAGGGGGAAGACTCTGAATGCAGGAATTTCCCCCTGGTGGTCAGTGTGCTCCCACAGCCAACCTCCTGTGGACCCTCCTCCTGGTCAGCCAACCTCCAGCAGACCCTACCCCCAGTTGGCCAACTCCCCATGGCCCCCCCTTCCTGGCCAGCAGGCCAACCTCATGTGGTCCCTCCCTGCTAATGGCCAACCCCCTGATAGGCCTCGGACATCAGCCAGGCTGAGGGACCCCCCTCATGTATGAATGCCTGTACTGGGTCTCTAGTATTTTCATAATCACCTAGGAGTTATTCTGTTTTACAATATTCTTTGAGGTGCTAAATGATCAAAGATCAATTATGGATCTAAATATTGTTTAGCTGATTTTCTTTTTAGTTCATGTTTAATGTTCAAGAGACAGAGTTAAATTCATTGTTCCTACTCAATTCTAGGGAATTAGTATTAACCAGCGATCATTTGATCCAAGTTTTATTTCTTAGAGTTTTAATTTTTTCTCTATTGAATCTCATGAGAATATTGTTCAACTTTTGCAGCTGTATTTGAGGTTTGGCATCCAAACTTAAAGAGTTGATGAATAGAAGCAACCTGGCACAGAGCGTGGGGAGTGATTAAGAGACGGACTTGTTGGAACTGCTGTCAAAGCTTAGGAGCAGGAGATAAGGTAGAGCATGCTAAAATGTGCATAAATTTAGGAATTTGAAGGGCTATATAGAACTATGAAATAAAGTAAAACAAAACATACCAGGTTGAGCTAAGAAATATGTGGATTTGCATAGAAAATCCAATGGACCACAGAGAAATATTTTGATCTAAAGATTTGCAAGTGAAACAGGTGCACACATCAGTCGGTAAAGCAAAGGACAAATAAATATGAATTATGACTTAATGCGTTTCTGTCTCTGCAGACAGGCTGGTGAAACCTTGAAGGATTGGGTGGCATAGTTAAGGATCAGTCATTATTTTATTGCTAACCAGGAGGGATGTGAAGTGATATCTTGCATATGAACAGAGAGATCTCCCAAATTCATTTCATTTTTGGACTGTGATAGCTAAGCCACAGACCCTTCAAACTTCCAAATCAATCTGCTTGTATTCTATTTGGAGAAAATCTTTTAAAACTTTTGCTTGAGTAATTGCTAATGACTATTTATATATATATATATATATATATATATATATATATATATATATATTATTTTTATTAATCTATGGACATAGCTAATGACTATAAAATTCACATTTATTATAACTTTGTTAACTAGTTTATAAAGTAATGAAGTATTTCTAGTTTAGGAATTCTACTTTGAGGTTTACCTAATACCTAGGGCTTAGTTGTATCCATATGTGTTGTAGAGATGGTAGAATTATAGCTTGGAGACCATAGAAATCACCTTCTTAAATCTCATTCCATAATTTAACAAATTATAAAAAGAAACTAAAATAAAGGCCCATTGGTAATAGCCACATAGCTAGTGTAAGGCAGGACTAGGCTCACACCCAATTCAACTGACCTTCAGTTACTTCCAATACACTCTGCTGCCAGGATATATATTTTTATTAACCAAAGATCAAGGATTCTGATTGCACATAGAGTAGCTATTGGTATTCCAGTGCAAAAGTATGGCTAAATTTGCTGATGCCTGACAGATTGCTTCATACTGTAAGTTAGAGTGGACGTGTAACAATTGCCATGGTTGCTGTAGATACTGCCTGCCTGACTTCTGAATGTGCAATCTATTGTCTTAGAGTCTATCAGAATCATTTCTTCAAGTGGAAAAACACACACACCCTTTTCTGAATTGGTGCACCAGAGCGCAGCCATTTGGCTTTATGTTTTTCCATAAGACCCACAGAGGAGTGACTCAGCCTTTCTCGCGCTATCCTCCCATGTCAGCCTTTTCTTGGAATAAATATTGCTTAAGTATAATGTTCTTATTTATTCCCTACACTTGTCCAATTTTGATGAACTGTTTTTTATTCAAAAGCATTACTTTGGGTATATAGAATGATTGGTTTTCATTACTACTTTTCATAAATCTTATCGCATCGCTTATGCGATATGATTTTCAATTATGCTGATGTAATTGCTGGAAAATTGGATGCAGAATGTTGAGGCAGAGCCAGTACAAACCCAGTGTTTGGTTCCAGACTTTTAGTGAAATATCCTTGATTTTGGGGAGGACTTTGAAAATCAGCAAGGTTATCTAGGCTCCTATATTTCAGTGTGAAGTGTGTAAAAATATTCATCACTTTAGTGATAGTTTTTGCCCATTTTATCCAAACGAGATTCTAATTTCACAAAATCCAATATGGAAAAGCAAATGTAATTATGAAACACATAAATAAAGGAGTAATTATTTGCCTGACAAACTTATTCTTAGCATCACAATGTGAGGTTCAACTATGACAGAGGGATTCTTTTATGTAAATATTTATGGAGCATTTATGAACTTATTTACAGGTTATGAATTATTTGATAGGGTGATTATGTGATTATTTGTGAAATTATTGCAAACTCGGGAAAACCTAAAGTAAAACTTTAATGCTAAAATGATGAAAAAATAATTAGAAACAAAAAAGGGTTCTCTGAAATTTTAACATCAGTAGGAAAATAATATGGTCATTGAAAATTATTTAATGGGTCATAATGTGTTCAATGAGTATATTTAGAACAGTATCCCAAAAAACCCATAAACCTTGACAAGCTACTGGGGAATGAAATATAGTGGGGGAAAGCACAGGCAAAATACCCGAATATTGAATAAATTAGATTGAAAAGAAGAAAAATTAAAAACAATATACTTCATTTACTGAGTACTGCCCTAAAAAAACAAATGAATGAAGATTGGGGTACTGGGTATACCAGTATACTCTATTGTTTTGGAAATACAGAATTCTACTAATCTTTTAAATTCCATCCCTATAATTGCAATCTTCCTTACACTTAAGTCCCTTTCTAAGTCACTTGAGTTGTTTCTATATTATCATGTTGCTACATAGGGACAAGTATTACCTTCATATGCCTGTTTCTTCAATGTAGTGAAAAAAAATGGAGAAATTAGCTCTGAATATGGACAGAAAGCACCAATTTACATATAACAAATGGTTTCATATCTACACAGCATAGTGATACATAATAAATGCCCACTTTATCATATTTTCAGAAAATATGCTTACATTAATCAGGTAAAGTCTTAAAGTGAATAATTCATGAAAATGAATTTATTCAGTTCGACTCTACACTTACCTAGATACTTGCTTATTTTAGACTGGAGGCCTCCATAGGGCAGTACAGAAAGCAAGGGTTGGTTAGCAGTAAACATGTGTATGGCAATTTTTTTTGTAACTTAGTTCACCTATCTATAAAACAAAGGCAGTATTACCTATTATTCACATGTTCTATGTTTTATTTAAAATAGTGCATTATGATACTGAACACATTTATAGTTGGCACTCAATGGTGACTGGTTACATTATTATAATATACTGGTGATAACAGTTATTACTATTAAATAGTGGTTCTCAACCTTATTATCTCCAAGGAGCCACCGAATTATTTTATCCTGGACTCTAAAACTTAGGATTTTGTAATTAAAAACTACTTTTATGATGTAACTAGAGGCCCAATGCACAAAATTCGTGCAAGAATAGGCCTTCCTTCCCCGGCTGCTGTCACAGGCTTCCCTCTGGCACCCGGGACCCAGGCTTCCCTCCCTCTGGCCACTGGCAGGCACCCAGGACCCTACTTCCCTCGCAGCCCTGGCTTCATGTGGAAGGATGGAAGGGCATCCGGAAGGACATCCAGTCTAATGAGAAAATTATGATTTTATTATTATATATGTTTGATTAGTTTTTAATAATTAAAAGTCAATGATGCTACAACTCTTATTCAGCGATTCCAACAAACAGTAGTTAATCAGGTTATCAGTGACTTAACATGATCTTAGTAAAATCAAAGAAATTCAATGCTGTGTGGAGCCTCTACAGCTTTATCTTTTCTAAAAGTACGATTTTCCTAACTCTTTTGAATTTTGGAATTAAAAAAAAAAAAACCCAAATCCTTTTGGTATCTTGAAGAATTTTTAGTGGCCCAGAGACACCATACTGGGAATTAGTGAATAAGGTGAAATACCTTTGTGTTACTGTAAAGATTTTTGAGAATACATAAGAATTCAGGAAACTCATCAGTATGTATTAAAACTACACAGGGGAAACTGTCAGGCTTCTAGAAGCCAATAACATATCAAAGAGACAAACTATCTGCTGCTAGGGTACAGGCTGACATGAATAAATTTCAGACTGTGGGAAATATGAGCAGACCTAACGGTAAGAAGGGTGCTGAGCATACACAATGCATGACTGATTACAGCAGCCGATTGGTGCCCCTCCTGATAGCCAAGGCAGCGGGTCCCAGGACATCAGCATATGTAATAAATCTGACTTCTTTCAAGAACATAAAATGCCTGATCTCATTCTTAGACTAAAAAGAGTAAATCTTTAAAAATCATTTGCATTTGAGTGAAAACCCTGAGGATCTCTCGAAGGTGTTTTTTAGAGAATGGCATGGAGCAGTTGACATTGTTTTGTGCTGTCAGTATCAGAGAAAAGAAGAGAAAATGGCCCAAAAGAGAAAAGAGATGAGCCTGCTTAGAGAGGTGATAAGACTAAAATTTCCAATAGTGGAGGGGTAGGAGAGCTTATTATGGAAATCCACAGAAGCAATCCATTTGCTTGGTCTAAATTCAATTTAGTTTAAATCCTTCTGTTACCAGCTTACATAGATAGTATCAGTACTATCTGTGTGTACTTGGGCAATTGAGTTACCTTAGTTTTCTCAGAATAAATTTAATATTAAAATACACTTACAGAGTTGCCATGGGTATTGAATTAAGTGATTGTTATAACAGAGGCAAGAAAGATTCTTAATACATGACAATGATGATTATGAAGCTTATTTGCATATAATCAAACCAGTAGGTTGTAAACAGTCTCTTGCTACACATTGGAACAATGATCTAATATTTGACTTTTTATTTCTCTTTCTTTCTTTCTTTCTTTCTTTCTTTCTTTCTTTCTTTCTTTCTTCCTTCCTTCCTTCCTTCCTTCCTTCCTTCCTTCCTTCCTTCCTTCCTTCCTTTCTTTGTTTCTGTAGAAAATTTTGAAAAAATTATCTATTTTGGGGTGATTTTTTTGTTAGTCTGAGAGATGAATGGTCTATTTCCAGCATTGAGGATAGATAAATTTAGGTGAGCAAAATAAGGAAAGTATGCAGTTTCAAATTCTGATCCTAGTAACATATTATCAATGCATGACTTGATTATTTCTCATATGCATCTTTCAGAATTACAGATACTCTTAAGCATCATTTAGGTGTTGGGATTTAATTGGTAGTATTTAATATTATCCTCATTTTTGTTCCTTTTCATTAGTGCAAATAATTAGGAATTTACTGTATACCACTTAAAAATGAAAGCTCAATATTTCACATATTATTAAAAACACTTGCAAAATTGCAGCAATGCAACATTTCACCTATGACAGCTGTAAATTGCAAGTTACAGCAATATGTCAGGAGAAAAAAAACACAGCAATACACTATTAGCAAATGGAATAAAAAAGAACTTTCACATAATATAAATAGCTCTAGTGCTTTTATTATAAAATATGGTTATTATTTTTCAAGAAAAGAAAAATCTGGGTTGGCATTGGTAATGAGAAGCTACTTAAATCAGCACAATAAAAATGAATCTGTTATTCTCTTCCCTACAAAGACTGTAGATTTCAAATCTGTATGAACAAAGAAAACTAGAAATTACGGTATATTGTAGAAAAATGTGTTAAACTCCATGGGTCTAAAAGATTCTCTTTAGGAATATGCCACATAAAAACTTAGATGATTGACTATCTTTGAGAAGATAGATCATTGAGAGAAGTAACTAATAGGGTTTTCATAAGAATTCTAGGAGATTTATAGCTTATGGTTAAATAAGTTGTTATGTAAAACCTGTCACACATAAAAAAGGCACGAAAAGAATCTTAATCAGAATTATCAAAAGCAAGCAAAATAGAAAACATGCAAACTATAATTGTTATAAAATTTAGAGTAGCGAAATATCTAGGCAACACATCTTTATAATTGCATGACTGCCAACAAGTGCATGCAATCATTGTTTGGTAGTTTGAGGAAATAATAGTAAGTGAAATATTGATAAAACTTCTCATTCTGTTTGAAGAAAAAGCAAAAATGTGCCGAAACCAGTTTGGCTCAGTGGTAGAGCATCGGTCTGCGGACTGGAGGGTCCCAGGTTCGATTCCAGTCAAGGGCATGTACATTGGTTGCGGGCACATCCCCGGTAGGGGGTGTGCAAGAGGCAGCTGGTCGATGTTTCTCTCTCATTGATGTTTCTAGCTCTCTATCTCTCTCCCTTCCTCTCTGTAAAATATCAATAAAATATATTTTTTTAAAAAACCAAAAATGTGAAAAAGTCTTTATTATGGACAACATGCTATTATTGCTAAGCCACTTTTGCATCAACTCAATGGAAATGAATCCTTATTTGCAAACAAAATTTTTTTCCAAATGCCTTTCAGTTTAAACTGAAAACTTGATTGTGATGAACCTCACTAACAATTTAATTAATTGTATTTACCAGTAAGAAGGTAAGAGTAGCATAAAGAATCGTTTTAAGTAGGGTATAGTATAAGTATAAATGCCCATAACATTTAATGGACTGCTGTTGGATTTATCAGACTTTTTCACTAACTGGTTTATATCCTCAGAAAGGATATTTGTCTTTAAGCTCTCAGTTAAAGCCCTTTAATTCTAAAATTTATTGGTCACATTCCAGTGCCTATTATGTGCAAGGCGAGTTAATTGCTCTGTAAATTTGCAGTCACATTTAGAGGAAAATGTCTGCTTATGTGTTTAGTCTGCAAAGTCTTACATATGAGTAAAAGTACATTTTCTCTTTTCTTTTCCCCATCAGGAGATAGATAGATGATGGCATCAATAAAAAAAAAAAACACTTTATTTCTTGTTTAATATCAGTTCATACTAGCTGAGGCTAGGTAGCTGGTCTAGTCTTTTGCCTCTGATCATTGCACAGATACCCAGAAGCAATTATATGTATCAAGCAATGGGTATGTGCTTTTATTTTCAGTGATAAAATATGGAATCTACAAATCATTTTAATGGAGATACAAGACATCTGGAAATATATTCAGTATGTTAGATCAAGATGGGTGCCGAAGCGTGCCAAACCTTCCACCCCCACCCCTGTCCAGCATATTCAAAAAGCAAAAGGAGAGAATCTAATGATAGCCCAACACAACAGCAAGAGTCATTTAGGAATGCTGCTGACTTTTAAAACGTATCTAGCGACTCCATTAGACACCATATTGGGCTCTAAGGAGATGTTAATGCGACACAAACTGCATATGAAACTCTCTTCTCTGTAAAAGAAGGCATCCCCCCCCCAATCAAATGAAATAGCTCAATTCAGTCAAAAAGAGAAAAGAAAGCTCTCAGAAGGAGCCAAACATTTCTAGAATAGTTCTTTCAGGTCATACTGAGATGGAGATGGCAGAGCAGAGGAAGAGAGAGACCTTAGCACAATATGGTGATGGCCAGGAGCCAGGAAACACGCTTGCCACCCTTATTCATTATTGCTTTCCTAAACACACCAGATGGGGAGGCTTCATCAATGTCAAACCTGCTGTTATCATCAGAGAATTTCCTTATCAGTGGGTTTGGAACTGACACCTCAGCCCCCTCCGAGTCAAGGATGAGCAGATTCATCTATTTCAAGTTTCACTGGCATCACACATTAGAGAGGAGTGCTCCAATTAGGACCTGGCGGGGAGGTCGGCGGGTTCGCATGGGTGGGGGTGGATGGCTCTCTGTTCATCTGAGGGTCCTCTGTCTCCTTTGAGAACATAGACTTTTATCTGCAAGCATACACACACCACCTAAAGAGTATCTGCACATATACACCAACATGCGTAGAAGTGTAGCAGTAGACTTCTTTGGGGGGAAACCATGACAAAAAGGGTATGGTATTTGGGGACTGTAAAAGGGGTATTCAAGATTATATTCTATCTAGAGTAGAATTAAGTCATTAAAGATATGTGCATTTTTTAGGTTAAGTTTTCTGTAAAAATATTAAAAGATCATTAATTGTAACTTTGTTCCTTATACTGGTTCATTCAGACGGGTTCATGTATTTATTAAGTGCATGTGCCTGTGCCAGGACTGCTTTAGTTGCTGAAGACACATAATGAGAAGACAGAAGAGGTTCTGTCCTCATAGTTATCATCAGAGAACATCCAAGTGCAGGATTCTTTGGAATTGACCACGGGGAAACCTCAGATGATCAAGAAACTTCCTAGGGAAATGAATTTCACTTTGATACCCTACAGCATTCAGTTGTGCTGGGCAAACCATTCCAGACACCCCAACACACACACACACACACACACACACACACACACCAGTAAGTTTGAAGGTCTCAAAGTGACAGTAATATTTTAATTTGTAAAATAGAAAAAAAGACTCTCATATTTGAAATGTAAAATGGTAGAATTATGCTGCTTGAGGCCCTATGTATATGTAAGGGCCAGATTAAGGTTGGTATTAAGGTTTTAGAGACATTATTCCAAGAGTAATGCTAAGTAATTGAAGAGTTTCAAATGGTAGTGATACAATTTGTATCTCCAAAAAAAGCTCTCTTGCTTGAACTCTAAAAGCTGGATTAAGCAGAGTAGGAGTAGAGAGTGAGGGCTGAGAAAGACTATGAATATTGCAATGGTCTAGATTAGAAATGGTGGTGGTTTGCAGTAGGCAGAGATAGTGTGAATGTAAAGAAGTGACAAATTCAGGAAATGTTTAGATGTCAAAATTGGATCCCCAGAATGTGCCATTAAGTCATTTGTAGCCTAACAGGTCAGGGAGACATATGAACAAGTAACTTAGAAAACAGTGTGACATTTACAAGTTTGAACAATACAATTATACATGTGTGTGTGTTGTTCATCTGCATAATATCTTTAATGACTATTGGCTATGAACTGAAAAAAGCTCAAAGTGAATTGCAAAAGCAGGAATCTAGGGTTTAGTCTCTGCTAAAGAAGCAAAAGAGTGAAATGAAAATTTGCATTTATTGAGATTCTATTAGATGACATACATCACTGTATTCAGTGTTCTTAAAACAATTTCAATTAAGTTTCATATTTGTACAAAGGAAATCTTTTTATTCATATTGTCCAGCTGATAAAAGAGATACAGATAAGTCAGTAGTCTAAGTTATAGCTACTTGTTGGCAAAATTGGAATCAAAACCCATATCTGGTCTTAGCCAGCTTTGCTCAGTGGATAGAACTTTAGATTGTGGATCCCGGGTTCAATTCCAGTCAAGGGCACATAACTCTCTTGCAGGCTCTTCCCTGGGCTCCTCGTGCTGGAGGCAACAAATCGATGTGTTTCTTTCACATTGATATTTATGTCTTTTCCTTTCTTTTCCAGTCTCTAAAAATCAATTTTAAAAAGAAATCCTTGGGTAAGGATTAAAAAACATACAAAAACTCACATCTGATTTCGAATATAAATTCTTTGCCCTACACCTCCTCATCTCAAAATATCTTAAGGATGGTTGGAAAGAGCAACAGAGCTGAGGCAATCTATACAAATGGATTTTCAAAAGTGTGGTACCCATTATACCAGTGCTAAGGAAGTACACTTTCAATGCGAGAGGTATTTGTATGTGTTTTTAACTTTTTTAAATTGTGTATTTGTTTTAAAATATATTAGAAAAATATAATTAATGTATCAAGTTCATGATTCTGCAATATTGTTGAAGAGAAGATGATGCATTTAAGATAAACGGAGTCAATTAAAATAAAATGTTTATAAGACAAAATTTCTGAAAGTGATAGGTCATACAAAAGACAACAATCATTAGGATTAATCCACTAAAATGTGCTTTAATTAGAGTTTATTTCCAAAATATTGAGAAAAAACTATTACATATTCTTTTTTTACTCTTAGAGGAGGGAAAGGGATTTCTTCTTTCTTTTTGAGGCAGGACCAGTAAGCACCATTGAAAACTGGTCTTTAGTTACCACCCAAGTCCCCACTAATGCTACAAACACTCCAGTGATTTTACAGTCTCCCTTACCCTTGATCAAGGACTATCATTAGTCAAGGAACTAAGAAGTGTACCTTGGGAAAAGAAGGATCATACTTCCTTTGGTTGGTCACAAATGATCAGTATCTGGGCCTGAAGTCCATGAGGAGGACCACAAGTCTGCCTTTAGACCAGGTGGCCACCCTATGACACTTCCCTGACCCATTGGCTTTTGCCAGACCCTTGGGCCTTAAGTGATCAAAAGAGTTCACTTTCAATGTGGGCTTGGAAAAGAACAACAGGCACTGACAGATGCACAAGCTGGAATTTTCCTCTTAATTTTTTTTCATTAAAGCACTCAGGATAATATATGTCAAGTTGCCTGGGGTTGTTCTTCAAGGAAAGGACTTGGGAGTTGGAAATGCGGGTTTCCTGGGACAAATTCTGGATAGCTCACAGCTTCCAGGAGCAAGAACTGTGCTTGGAGCAGCCGGGTTAGGTTGCTGCTGCAGTGGGCCTTGGAGAAGGACAGATTGTCCCCCTCTTCATCCTCCACCCACTGGCCCAGGGTCCTGGCTTCCAGGAAGACTGTAACTATGCTGCCACCATATACACAGTTTAATCCCTCATTCTGGTCTAAGGAAAACCCACCCTGCATGGCCTTTGGGTTGGCTCCCTAGCACCTGGCTGAGGACACGGTTGAGGTGCTGCAGTAAAATGACTCTGAATGAGAAGAGGACTGGAGTCTTTTAATAGGTGTTATGATACAGACTTCTTACAGGTGAGTCTGGGATGGCCTTGGCAACCAGGGCACCAGGTATTTCTTGTCCCAGGACTCCCCTCTGAGATCCCTCCAGGGTTGGGTTTCCTCTGGGAGTAGTGGTCAAAGAAGTAGAGCCTCTGGACTGATTCTTCCATTCACTTGGCTGCTCCTGATGCTCAGCCCATCCCAGCCCATTCTCTCCCTGTTCCTTCATCAGGGCCCCATCAGGCACACACTTAAATACAGATGTATTTCATATGTATTTGGTATATTGCCTAGAGCCTGTGAGGATTGCACCTAGGATTGTTTTTGATGAACCTGTGAAATAGAGAGCCGTACCTTACAGTCTCCAGGACAACCTGGAATTCTTGAGGGAATTTTCAGGAGATGTTAAATATAATTTGCATGAGATGTCACTAATAAAACAGCTGAAGAATGCCAGAATTTTTTAACCAATCTTTGCAATAAGGTGGTATAAAATATAATCAAATGCCACCATAGTAATATGGAATTGAATGCTCCTATTGTATTGTTTATAAGCAAAGAATAATTTAACTTTTTTTGGGAAACACCCTTAGGCTTTCCAGAGATTTCAGAAACCCATTTGGTAAATTGCCACTTTCATGTAGCAATTGGTACCAGAGTTATCTAAAAAAGTTAATTGGATATCTATGTATGTTAATCTAGGGCTCATTCAGAAAGTATAGATACACTATAAAACAAATTAGTTTTTTTGTTATTTTTAACAATCAGCTTCCCTACTGCTCTTCCTAGTTAAAGATCTACTTTATGCAGTGTGACCTATCTTGAGAATAGATTTTTAGGAATAGAGAAGTAAAATATGAGCAAAGACAAATAGAATGTTAACTGCAAGAGTAATTTAGATCAGAATAACAAAGAATTTATTGCTAAGTCAAATAATAGGAAATATCCTGAAAGATATTTATCTGAAATGCCTAATAATAGTCTGACTGATCTTATCAGTTACATAAATCTCAATAAATTCAGGTAGTTGTTAGATTACTCATTAGTATCTGTTCCTATTACCTTTCCTCTCTAGTGACTTTAAATACTTAAAAAACAAGATTCATCAATCTATTCACTCATACATTAATTCATCCAACAACACATTGAATGCATATCTTTATTTATAATTTTATGTTTTAATGCAGTAAAACTTACATATCTAAATGTACTGAAATTATACAATATGGTTCAGTGAATTATCATAAAATAAATATGCTATTGGATCTGCCATGAACCAGGTCAGGAAGCAGAAAATTTCAGCGTCCCCAAATCCCCTTTGTGCATACTTCTATTCACAATCTTCTCCTGAAAATGTTCTATCCTGACTTCTGTCCTAGACTATAAATACATGGAATCATCCTGGTGTATTTTTTCTGTGTGTGGATCACCACCCTATGCTATCTTTAGAGATTTATGCAAGTTGTCTAAAATAGCATGTCATGGGTTTGTATTGCTGCATTATTCCATTATCTGAATAAATCACAATGTGTACAACCACTTTATAGTGGATATTTCCATTTTGGAAATGTTAAAAATAATGCTACTTGGATATGCATGTTCGATATACATATATAAACTAGAGGCCTGATGCATGAAATTCAGGCATGGGTAGGATCCCTAGTCCTGGATGGCAATCAGAGCCAATCTGTGGGGCAATCGGCAGGACAATCAGGAGGCCCCAGCTGACACCTGCATTGGCTGGCCTGGCACCACCTGCTCACCAGCCAGCCCCACCTCCTGCCACAGGGTAATATGCAAATTTACCCTAACAGTGGAATGACCAGAATAACTACTCGACCAGTCTTGCACTGACCACCTCTTGGTCCCGTTCCCTGGCCAGCAGGCTCCCACTGCCCAATGGTGAACTAGGCACTAGGGGTGGGTGGCAGAGAATGTGTGCGGTGCCACGCCAAGGCCCTTTCCCCACCAGTCACCAACCACACAGAAGGCGACCTCTGGTGGGGGTGGGGCTAGTAAGCAGGTTGGAATGGCCAACCTCTTGGTCCCTCCCTCTGGCCTTCAGACTCCCATCGCTCAATGGTGAATGGGGAACCGGGGGGTGGGTGGTGGCATGGGGCAGGGCCAGCTGTGGGCAGGCCAGGCATAGGGACCATACCTGCCTATGAATTTTATGTGCCAGGCCTCTAGTATTTATATCTATAAATACTCTTGAAATTATTTCTATAAAGAATTACTGTAAAATAGACATAGCTTAAGCAAATACCCATTGAATTTCCCCTATGCTCTTTCCATATGCTAAAACTCTTTTAATAGTTTCTAGTTGTCTACCATATTGTGCTTCACAATTTCTCAAGCATATCAATCACAGATATTTTAAAGTCCTTGTCTGACAATTCTATTTTATTCACTGCCTAAGACCCTAAACTATTATCTGTTCTCTTTACTTTTGTATAAACTGTTATATTCACATATACCTGGTTATTTTTATTGAGAAATGAGCACTGTAAGTGGAAATGCATAGAAATAATTGAGGCTCTCTTCCTCCAGAAATGACTAACTTTTGCTTCACAGGCAGCTCTGCTGTTGATACATTACTGTAACTCAGTCTGAATGAGATGGTTTGTAAATGGGCTTCAGACTTTATGAGAGCTATTTATTTTCAGTTCACTCTTGCTCCTAGGATATATTCCTGCTGATTTCCAACCCAAAGCTGGGAATGGTTACCTGGCCTTCTTGTCTTTAGGAGGCCATGAATTCAAGTCTCTTTCCCCAGTCTCTCCACATGTGGTGACAACCTAGATAGATTCCGTGCTTGGGCCAGCTTTCTGGACTTCCCACTCTTTTCAATCCTGGCCTGTGAACATTCTCACTGGCTCAGTACTCCAGTACATTCTACCATGAAACAAAATTTTGGTATACTTTTTATAGTCTTCTGAGAAACATTTGGTCTAAAGCAAATTAGCCTGCCTTTGCCAGAGCACAACTTCTTGAGTGCTTTCTTTAATGCAGGCTCTTTATAAGGGATTAAAGACAAAAAATTTAATAAGAAAAATATCTCTGCCCTCAAGCCATTCTCCATGCTCTAGGAGAGACAGGAATATAGAAAAATGTATGTACTTCTGCTCCTTACACCATCATGTGATTAATGCTGTGATAGAGGTAAGTATTAGGGACAGCGGTGGCACAAGGAAGCAATAATTAATTAAGTTTGTGCTGAGTGTCTGAGAGGTATTTGCAGACTAGGAAATTTCAAGATTAGGAATTTAAAAAATAAAAGGTGTTTTCTTGACAGACAGTGTGGGATAAATAGAAGATGCTTGAAAGAGTGCTTTTTAGTCACCAGAAAGTAACCCTTGAGTTGAAGTTTAGAGTGAGTAGGAATTTTCCTGAGGATCAGGAAAGGAATAAGGGTAGGACATTTCAACCGAGGGAAAATATACAGACAGTCTAAGTTGACTTTCAGGTCTCTCTCCCTCACTTCTTCCTCTTAGGTGACTATTTTCTTCTTTTACTATTATTTTGTTTAACTTTCAGAAACTATTTTTTTGTCAATTTTATTTCCATTTTGTGTTAGAGTTTGTGGAAGAACAGCTTAAGACCACTCAGCAGTGTTGATTCCCACTCAGTGGTCTGAGCAGTGGGAGCTGCAGACCAGTCTTCAGTGGTTGGATGATTGCTCCAGACTTCACTATTTTCCAATCATGGGGGCACTGAGGGGGGTGCCACAGACTTGTATCTGTCTGAGAAGAAGTTGCCAAATATTTATTTTTCCCATGGTCACTTAGAAGCTATAGGTTCCTGGAACTAAAGCCAGGAAGAAATCCAAAGCATCAAAGCATGCCCATTTCAAACAAACCTAACATATTTGCATCTTTGTCTTCTTCTCTAAAGGCTATATTAATAAGCACAATTGGTTTGGCTTTTAAAATAAATGTCAATTCAACAAAAAATCCAACCAACAAACAAAGGAATATATATTGGAAACTTAGTCAGATCTAGAAATATAAGTAGAAAACCCAGAGCACATAAGGGCAGAACTTTGGCCATGTGTTTCATATAAACTAACTTCTACATTATGCTGCGTGATTGGGTTGGATCTATATAAACATCTGGTTCAACCTTTACAATAGTCAAGTTTTTTTTCTTTTGGCTTGACTTATTTTTACTGAGCTTGGCCTTCATAATGGGCTCATCAGTTTAGCTTGCAGACATAGTCTGTGTATGTTATTTTTTCAAGCAATGTGGCATGATTCAGGAGCTAGTTTATGAGAAACAGACTGATAACCCAGAGCACATTGGGACAAGGCTTTTTTCTGCTTACATCTATGGATATTTTTCTCCAGCTTTTCTGGAATCTTACTTGAGACAATAGATGGAGGGTTTCCAAGAAGTTGTTATGTCTTGCTATTATTGTCAGAGTAAGGATTTCATTAAAACAGCTTAGTCAAGGAAAACATACAGACGGGGGTTCCAGGCAAAACAATTTGTTACTTTAGCAGTCTACTCCTATCAGAAATCTCCTTGAGCAAACTAGGGTAGAAATCGGGTTCTTATGTGCTCTTTCTTTTCTTCTCACATTGGCCCTATTCTGCTTTTTGTTTCCTTCTCCAGGGAAGAACCATTCTCAATCATATTAACTAATGTCTGGGGCTCTTAACAAGCCATAGACTTCAGTTATATCTTCTGAATGCTTTTTACTACAGTTGGCCTTATGTGAAATTCATTCAAAGCATGATTAATTATCACACAAGCCAAAATCATCTTCCTTTCATCTCACTGAATCTGTAGGTGAGGGCTTTTGGGAGTCTGGTCTCACTCTTTCCCTACTCACCATCCCGTACCCCCACCCCCAAACCCAGCATAGTGGTGTGGCCTCTGGGAGAAGGCATGAGTGTGAGGTTAGGATTTCAGGCTCTGACAAAAAAGGAGGGGGTTGACAGGCTGGATTAGATGGCAGTTTTGCTATTTTTGTAAGCTTATCCTCCCATAGGAGTATGTTCTCTTTTGATGCATTATATTCCATGTCTGAAGAATATTTTTCTTGTTCATTTTTAGTATGATAACTCGGGGAATTATTATACTCCTACACAGTTCTCAAGGAAATCATATCTAAACTTCTCTCATGGTTGAAAAATTTGCTCTCTCTTCCACAAGATAAATCCAATGGTATTTTTTCATGGCTTGTCAGCCAAAAGAACACATCACAAATAACATTCCATACATTTATATAGAGAGAAGAAAGTATGTCTTATCAGTTTATACTCAGCATCTAGCTTGATCTTGAGATACAGCAAATGAGAACCAACACTGCTATGTGCTTTACAGAAAATATTTCCATTTTAATATGTTTTTATTGGTTTTTAGAGAGGGATAGAGAGATATAGAAACATTGATGAGATAGAAACATCAATGACTGGCTGCCTCCTGCACACACCCATACTGAGGATCCTGTGTTCTGACAGGGAATCCAAACAGTGACCCAAATAGGAACTCAGTGGCTACTGGGTTCCTGGGTAGAAGCTCAA
Organism: Vespertilio murinus; assembly: GCA_963924515.1. Lineage (NCBI taxonomy): Eukaryota > Metazoa > Chordata > Mammalia > Chiroptera > Vespertilionidae > Vespertilio > Vespertilio murinus. The sequence goes on from OZ004706.1 coordinate 69,725,243, forward strand.
CCACTGAGCCACACCCACTGGGCAGAAAGTATTTTGTTTGATACTGATAACTACCCTTGTAAAGAAGATAACACTTTAAAGCTGAAAACAGAGTCTAATCTGTAAGAAACAATTCTTTGTTTTTAAGAGTTGGCAACCAAAGAACTTATATGCATATATGCATAACCCAGGGATAAAGACAATGGGGTAGTGAAGGCCTGGGGTGGGTGGTGGTGGCAACTAGAGGTGGCGACAATGAGGAGGAAAAGGGGACATCTGTAGTACATTCAAAAATAAAGATGTTGTTTTTTGTTTGTTTGTTTTTTAAGGGTTGGTTAAAAAGGGCTTAACTGGAAAATTTATATGCATATATGCAGAACCCAGACACAGACAATAGTGTGGTGAAGGCCTGGGAAAGGTGGGTGCAGGAAAGAGGAGGTCAATGGAAGGAAGGGGAGAAAGAGGATATTTGTAATACTTTCAATAATAAAGATACATTTTTTAAAAAAGTTTTATAACCTGAAGTTTTGTTTTAATTGTCTAAGACAAATACTAAGCTATTATATTGAAGCCATGTTTTTCTTAGGATTTGGTAGAATGTTCTAAGCTAAAAAAAGAATAGGAAACCTGAATATCTAACTATGTTGATTATTTTTAAAGAAAAAAAAAGGGATTTGGTCCTTTAATCTCAAAACTAAATATCTACTTTAGCAATGAGAATCATTGAAATTTCATTTGCATGTTAGTGACTATATCTTATCAAACTCATTGAACAGTTTAGCTATTTCAAATCTTGACATTGCTTTAGGGCAAATAAGTATATGTGTTCTAAAATACCAGTGTAATGAATTAAAATTGAAATATTTTCTCTCTATTTTTTATTTTATCATTTCACTCTCTCAGAATGCTTGCTTATTATAGTATATTTTACTTGTGGGGAGTTATGGTTTTAAGATTGGTGCTATGCTTCCTTTGAACTTTAGGACCCTGTAATTTTTTAGGCAGAACTGATCACTATTCATCAATGTGGCTGACTCTCTTATTATTTTATGCCCATTTCAGGCATTTAGGTCAATGATTCCCTTTGGTATATCTTTGTATTCAAGTGCTCTTTACAAGAGGAATTCACAGGGCTGTTAAAGGAAAGAGAAAGGGGCGATGTTTCTTAGGCATCTATTTGTACCAGGTGTAGAGTTGCCAGATTTAGCAAATCAAAACACAGGAAATCTAGCTAAATTTGAACATCAGAGAAACAAATATTGTATGGGACAAACACATTGGAGACGACTCATTGTTTATTTAGTAACTTTAGTCAATCACTAAGCTACCCTTTAAAATTTTCAACTAAATATCACTTCTTTACAGATAAGAAAACTGAGACTCAGACCACATGTGTGAAGATTCCTGCTAATAACATTGTAGCTTGTATTTTAAAGTTCAAATGTCTCCGATTCCATTGTCCACTCACTTTATCCCTCCCTGCGTTGACTCCAAGGGTATTTCTATTCATTTCAAAAGGGCAAGCAAAATGCTAAGAGAAATAAAATATAGCAACAAGAAAACAACTCCCCAGAATAAAACCAATTTTGTTTTATCCTTTCAATTACATCTTACCATTCTGAATTCCTAAAAGAAGTAATTGATTATGACAAATTCAAGATATAATAAGTCATTACAACTCTTATCTCCAATGCTGCTTGAGAGCCTGACCCTTAAAGTCTTTATAATTTATTGGGACAAAAGCAATTTCCACAGAACCCTTGCTTGAGCTCCTCCAAGTGTGATAGATGCTTTGATTCTCAGAGTTTGAGACTTTAGACTTGATCTTTCAATTTTTGTAGAGGATTTGTACCTTTTGTTTAAAGGGGGAATTTAAAAAATACATTAAATGGAAGATAATCCTTTCAGAAAATAGAATATCTAATGTTCATTCTTAGCTCCATTTGTCTTTATTCCTCTTCTTTAAAAGTTAAAGTTACTATTGGTGTTATAGGATCAGGAAGCAAATACAAAAATAGTTACTCAAAATTAAAGTTCTTAGTAAACAGATAATATTCTGTTATTCCCCACTTGCTATACTTTATATAGTAATAGGTTCATATTTTGCTTGACATAAAGTGAGGGGTAGATCAACTCTTGATCATTTCTGCATATATGAGATGCTAATTTAATGTCTGAATGGAAGCAGAAGGCTTATAAAGAAAATTCAGACTATGACATCAGCTTTGGCTTCCTGATGACCCAAAGTATTAAGCTTTTGTTTCTCTCCATTCATTTTAAATAATGGCTATTCCTTCACCAGAATCACTGTTTTTTGACATCTGTTTTCAATATGCTTCTGCTTGTTCCAATGTCTTATATGTACTCTACAGATCTTCAGTCTGACCTGGGATGACACTATCTACTCATTTGTAGTTCCTGCCATACAATTAAAATTTGAGGTTTCTTTCAGCCTTTTGATATGTCTCCAAATCTTCCTTCACAATTCATTTTCTTTATATAAATGTCTTTCTTTTTGTCTCAGAATTAATTAAATTTATTATTTTAAAATTTGTGTTGGATGGGATAAACATCCTGAAGATGCTTTTCTAAGGAATAGCCATTGGGCCATATCTCTCAAAATATTTTCTTGCACTGAATCAGGATTGTTTTCCCTGGAGCAACATCTGACATTTTAATTTTTGTTATTGTTCCCTTTTTTGTTTTACTTTTAGACATCTAAAAAATGTGTTCATTTTGGGGAGGTATTTTTAATAATTTATTTCCATAAATTTTTGAGTGTTTGTTAAGCATGTTTCCACAACTTTATTTATAGTTTAAAAAATTGAATTAGAAGTAATGTCATAATTTCAGAAGAGTTGCTAAGATAATAACACAAGGAACTTCTGAGAATCATGTACTCACGTACTCACTCAGATTTATTAATTCTTACTGTTATCTCCTCTCTCTCTCACACACTCTCGTGTGTGTGTGTGTGTGTGTGTGTGTGTGTGTGTGTCTATTACTTATCTATCTAAATTTTATAATAGATGTGTATGGGAAGTGGTCATGCTAACAAATGTGTTCCCATATCAGCTAGGAGTCCTACGATTCAACTTAATTATTACACCATTTACCTGAAGATTTTGTCAGATCCCAAAGGTTAGGGGCTCAGTGCCACAGACACTCCACTACCACCACTTCAGACACCAATTGAAAGCCCAGGTTTACCTGGTGTTTCTGAACAGTGGCTATAAGATTGCAGATTTCAATGGAACCCATCCCCAACTTTTGTTTGGACCATTTGCTAGACTGACACACAAAACTCACAGAAACAAGTTACTTACTATAAACAAGCTTATTATGAAAATATAACCCAGGAACAGATACATAAAGACATGGGGAAAGAGCACTGAGTGTCCTTGCTCTCTGTGTGCACCGCTATCCCCAAACATCCTTAAGCTAATCAACCTGGAAGCACAACTAATCTCATCCTTCAGGTCTTTATGGAGACTTCATTATTGAGGCATGATCAATTAACTCTTGGTTCTTCTTCCTTCATAGAAGGTTAGGGTGGAGTGGGACTGAAAGTTCTAATCCTGGAAGGACAGAAAGTTCTAATCCTCCAATCAAGTGTTTGGCTCCCTGCAGACAGCCTGAAGGGGCTTTCCCTGTCACCTCTCCAACATAGCAAGGACACCTTGGTTTCATCACTTAGGAAGTTCCAAGGGTTTTAGGAGCTCTAGGCCAGAAATGGGGATGAAGACTAATACATATTTCTTATTTAACTCACAATACCATGTGAAGTATCCAGCTTAATCATCTAATTTTATTTTTTGTATTGTACTGAGAATAAAAAAAAGTTTTAAAAAATGAAATAACTTGCAATGCTATACTTTCTCCTTTTTTCTTCACAATTCCATTTGTTTAGTTTTTTCTTCACTTTTTCATCAACCACATGTTGTTATTACTTGTTTTTAGTCCACTTAAACATGCCTTGGAAAACAGCTTTCTAGATTTTAGTGTATGGCAATAAACAGAATATGTGGTTATGTTTTGTTCCACATCATGTTGGTCAAATTCATAAAATATGCTAAATTGTATAGCTTCATTTAATCCTTAGCTTTCAAAGCCTCCCATCAAGTGAAGTGCCCTAAAGTTTAAGTTGGAATATTTCGTTCCATTGTTGGAACATCTGACATTGATGCAACAAGGGACTTGCAATATTATAATTCTTAGTGTTCTATGCTACCACAACTCTTCCTGTTCTGTCCCCATGAGAGCACTTGATCTTGGGAGATGACACTTCTCAGATTGAAATACACCACAGTTGACCTCCCAAATTTCTTCCCTAATTGTTTTTTCTGAGCACAGATGTTCCCAAATCAATAAAGAAAGGGATTGATGATGTGGGAACTCTACTCTGGCTGCCACAAAAAGTAATGGTCATGTATTTTAGGGACAGAGTTTAATGTTTTGGTGAGTGCCTTCCTAAGAATGTGATAAATGGATTTTCTACCTACTTTCAGATGCATTGTTTTTGTTGTTGTTTGTTTTCTGTTTGTAGTGATGTAGCAGGGATACTGCATTTATTGGCCTTTCACCACAATTTCATAAATTTTGAATTTTGTGGTGATAAATCCAAAATTCTTAGATAGTTGAGTCTAAGTTCTACTTCACAGCATGAGAACAAAAATAGTGTTGCCCTTTCTTAGTTGAACCATTAGTGACTCTTAACATTTTAAATGTTTTTATGCTGTTGTAATTAGCTAGTTATTAATAACAGGAAAGGAGAAGAGAGAAGTTGAAATATTATTATAGTTATGTCATTTGGGCAACTTCACGAGGAAGTTAAAGCTTTATACTCCCCAGAGAGCCATCTGGGTATTCCCTAGAGATCACCAAGGTTCTGCCCACTCAAGTTAGAGTTCTATTGGAATGGTACTTGCTTGTCAGTCACACCTGGGAACAGGTCCTTGGCCAGAATGGGCATGACCATTGCAAAGGTGTGAAATTTGGGATATTTAACCCCCTAAACAAAGGAGTGTGCTCTCTTGTATTCCCGGTTCCTCTTATGCTTTTGGTCTTCTTGTTGCTCAGGATGTGCTCTCCTGAATTTGCCCACATGGTCCATTGCCATGTGGATCTCCTCTATACAATTAACTAATGGGCTGCTGCTAAACTGATACTGAACTGGACCTAGGCCTAACATTGGAAAAAACACACCTCTGGGCATTGGCTTTGCTTCTAGCTCTTCTGAAAACCCATAACTGGACTAAGAAAAATGGGACTTTGGAAATGTAGAGATATAATTCCATACAAATAAAATTCACTTATCCTCCTGTACAAATCAGAAAATTCTTTTTCTCAAGATATCATAAGGACCCCACTCCCAGCACCCAGTGGGGAAGAAGACACCCAAATGGCTCTGATGATATTTTTAGTTATTGACTAGGCAATAATCATTAATTTAATAGTTATATTAAAGACACAATTTATTTATTCTGTTTCTAATCTAAACTTCATTTAGATTATATAAGGTACAATGTATTTAGTAGAGATTAATATGTGATAAATATTACTTATTCTTTTACTCATTCATTTTGAAGAACTGGGGAGCATAGAATTTAATTGTCAACTTTATATTTTAAACATAAGATTAGGTTCAAATCCTTGGCCTAATTTTGGTGGTTTTATGACCACCAACATGTTTTTTCATTTTTCTAAGGCCAACTTGCTAACTAAATTAGGAATACCACCAATTTCAAAAGTAGCTATGAGTATTAAAATGATATTAAATCTAAATTTTATGGCATTGTATATGACTCACAGCAGGTGTTCCATTTATGAAAGTTAGTATTGTTTTCATATTATACAATTTTTGTCCCTAGGAAATAGGGATTCTTGTTCAGAGCTTGATGAGTATACTGATGGCAACTACCAGAGTTAGCGGTGAAGGACCTTCAGCATACAAACCTAACCCATGAAAAGACATCATAAAAAGTGTACAAGCCCTAATATTTTATAGGTCATGACTATTTCAGTTTACTGTATAAATCTAAATGAAAAAAAAAATATGATAGCAAGCCCACTCAACTTTGAATTGTCCCAAATCTGCAGGGTTAATTCCAATCTTATACGAGAACAATTTTAATTTCCACTGTAGGGTACAACAAAAAGACATATTTTACAGCTGCTGTAGTTCTAACTTAGGTTTTAGGCTCACTCTGTACCCTGGATCACATAACCGCATGTTTAGCTTTCAAACTCTGCCTCTGTGCTTCTCTTGGTAATGCTAGTAAATTACATTTCCAAGAGGAAGTCAGTGCTAATGGCATGTGTACTGGCATTTGTTTGATCTGCTCTTGTATTGTTTAGCTTTGAAGCATCTACATGCACATGCCTACTGCATTAGTAACTACCTGGCTTTATGTGAGATTTCCTGATGCTCATTGCGCGCCACAAACACTGAACATATTCCTGCCAGAGGGGGTTTCTTCTCGGTATCTGTGGTGAGATTCTCTCCTTATAATCTGTCCCTCTCCAGGGGGTTGACCCAGTCTTGTGCTGGCTTTTCTCAGACTACCTCACACTGTGACACTTAACTGAGCTATACTCAGCCAAATTCAAGCTATGACTAATCCAGTTTTAGTATTTAGACAATGGAAAATTGTTCTAAGTTATTGTAGGTTATATTTGGGATAAAGTATTTATTCTTATTCAATTGTTTTATTAGAGAAAAGTACAATGCTTATTTTTCTTAAATACTGTTCCTTATGAAATTTTAGTTTCTTAAGGGGAATAAGAAAGCCATTTCATTTTTTGTTGTTGTTCATATTCACAATGGAAAGCCGGATTGAATTCTATAATAGAAATAAATAAAAACTATGTTTAATGGCTTGTCATCTTAAATGACCTGGCAAATGTAAAATTAAAGTTTAATGCATCTTTGAAACATGAGGAAAGGATAACCATACAAAAAGTTATGAGTCCGGAAAGCATTAACCATTTTTATAAGAATATTAATAATTTATCATTAGGAAAAGGTGAAATGATAAATCATTACAAATACAATGAATCAAACATTTAAAAAATTAGAGATTTGTAAGGAGGCTGTAAAATAGGTCTTATAATTTTATTTGAAAATACATTTTATTTTTAGAGATAGTTTGTAAAATATATATTTAAAGGATGAAAGAATTTGATAAAAACAAATAATATTATGTTTGTGACAATGAATGACATTCATTTTTAAAAGAAGCCTAAAGGTCTGCACATTCCTTAATTCTTCTCTCCAGTCTTCACCCCAATAAGAATGGAATGTGACCACTGATGCGTTTATTTTCCCAGATAGAACATGTGGTACAAGAAGGACACTCAAGTACTTCCCAAACAAATGAATGCAGGGTTCAATTTGTTATGTGAAATGCAACCATGCCATTTCTCTATGAACACTCAGACTCCTGTTTTTTGCCAGGGGTAGACATGGGGAAATTGCCATGTTGTACAGGTTTTTTGCAAACCTTGCTAGTTACCACATAAGCATTGCAAGAGAAATTCTAAATTATGTGCCTTCTAGGCAAAATGAATTTTGTTCCTGGAATTTAATACTGCTTAATGAAGTTCCTGTTTTCTATGATACCAGATGGAGACCATATTTCAAGGGTAAACTCTTCAGAAAACTTCAAAATTGCTATATTATTTTCTTTAATTTGATTAGACAGATTTATTAGCTACTTTTTCTCCAATTTTAATTAGTTTAGAAGACTGAATCATTGACTGCTGTTATGAAGTTATTTCTATATCTTTTTTAAAAAAAGGTATATCATGCTTTTTTAGATTCCCCAAACTCTTATATTTTTCTTGCACAAAACAATAGCTCTCTGTCACAGCCTCGTCTAGCCAGGTGGAGAATTGGCATCATTGACACTATCTTCCTGCCATAAACCACTAGAAAATTGAGCTAAATGTATAAGCTAGCTATTGTCAGACACTAGAGACCAGGCCGTTTCACTTGAAAAGGTTGAGGTGGGACAGAATATTGAAGGGAAGGGAACTATGAAGAGAAAATGTTCCAGATGATCAAACTGCACATTTGTACCTGCAATCTTACAAAGTCATGTGAAGAAAAAAAAAAAGGACCAGAAAGGCATCAGCTGAAACAATCCTAGAACTTACATAGCATTGAAGATTATTGAGGTCAACTAGCAAGAACAGAGAACTAGATGAACACTTGGGGCAGCCAGCACACACAACAGAAGGTCACACCTTGGTCGTAGGACCAAACTACCCAAGGTTTCTCTTACCTTATTCTAGCCAATCTTAAATATTAATTACCATGAAAAAGTACAGTACTATTTTTAAGAAGAAAACAAAGTCTAAACACATAACAACATAATGCCCACAATTTCTAGTACCCAAGGAAAATTCATAAACATGCAAAGAAGCAGGAAACAGTGTCCATTAACTAAAACAAACAAACAAAAAAAACAAGCCAATGGAAATCGACATGTAAATGACAGAGAAAATAACATTAGAACAGTGATTATAATAATGAAGTATAAATATATAGAGCCAAACAAACATAATGAAGAGAGAAGTTAAAAATATTAAAAATACCCAATTGAAATTATAGACCTAAAAAACAAAATATCTAAAATAAATTATTCATTGGCTAATTTTAAAAGATTAGCTATTAAATAAAAATATCAGACCATTTGAGGACACTGTCATTTGGAATATGCAAATGAGGCACAGGCAGAACATCAGTGCCATAGGGGGAAATATGAAAGAAGTCCGAATACATATTCTTGGAATTGCAGAAGGAGAAGAGGGTTTAATTAAAATAAAAGGCTAATTGTTTTCAAAACAACAAAACTATAGTGATGGAGTATAGATCAGTGGTTTCTGGGATTGGAGGTTGGAGTGTGTGTGTATTAGTCAGGATTCTCCAGAGAAATGGAATCAACAGGAGATCAATCTTAAGGCTTTAGCTCACATGATAATGGAGACTGACAGGTTCTGGGATCTGCAGGGTTAGTTGGCAAGGTGGAGACTCAGGGAAGCTGATGGTACAGTTCCAGAAGGCCTGAGACCTCCTGGGAGTCCAACATCAAGAAAAAGCTGATGTCCCAGTTCAAAGGCAGGAGACCTTTAGGCAAGACAAAATTCACTTTTACTAAAAGGAAGGTCAGCCTTTTGTCCTATTAAGGCTTTTATCTGATAATATGAAGCTCACCCTCTTTAGTGAGGGTAGTCTACTATACTCAGTCTATTAATTTAAGTGTTAATCTCCTCCAAAAACAACTTCACAGCAACACATAGAATGATTTTGACTAAATCTCTGTGTATCTCATGCCTCAGTCCTGTTTACACATACAATTAACCATTATAGATGCATCTACAAATTGGTAGCACAGGGAATTTGAGTAAAGTTTGGAATGTTACTAGTGGTTTGCCTTAGCCAGTTTGACTCAGTGGATAGTGGATAGAGCATCGGCCTGTAGACCAAAGGGTCCAGGGTTCGATTCTGGTCAAGGGCACTTACCTGGATTTCAGGCTTCTCCTTGACCCAGTACAATGAGAGCAGAGAACATTCTTATCAAGTAATAATGGAACTAGTTCCTTTCTGTCTTTTCCTCTCTCTACCACTGTACCTAAAAATCAATGGGAAAAAAATATCCTCAGGTGAGAATTAACAATAACAACAGCAAAAATATATGGTGGTGTTTTTCACAAATATATACATATGTTAAAAGCCAAAGAACTATTCACAAAAAATTAAAATAGACTCAATTCTATTACATGATAATTTACAAAGTAAAAAAAATGATTAAAATAAAGATACTATACTATGAAGTTTGTAGCATATGTTGAAGTAAAACACCATAAGAAAAGCACAAAATCTGGAAGAGGGCAAATTGAAAGTATTGTTTTTACATTCTCCATGAAGTGGCATGACTTATGGATACTGCTGTAACAATCAGAAAAAATAAAAATAAACAAATAAGTATAATAATATATCATAAGAATAGATTACACTACTAATTTCAGCCAAGTGACTGCAAGAGAAGAGGGTGGAAGAAAAGAAACAAAGGCCAGTGGAAAAATTGTAAATAGTAATATGCTATATCTATTCTATACCAATAATTACATTGAATGTAAATAAACTAACCCCTCCAATGAAAAGGCAGAAATTGTCAGAATAATTTTTTAAAAAGACTATGTTTTTATTGATTTCAGAGAGAGGAAAAGAGAGGGAGAGATAGAAACATTGATGAGAGAGAAACATCGATTGTCTACTGCACAACCCTTACTGGGGAGTGAGCTAGTAACCCAGGTATGTGACCTGAGTGGGAATCGAACAGGTGACCTCCTGGTGTGTGGGACAAAGTTCAACCAATTGAGACACACTGGCTGAACAGAGTAAATTAAAAAAAAAAAACTACACACACACACACACACACACACACACACACACACACACACACACAATGCACTTGTAAGCTGTCTACAAAAAATGTATTTAAAATATAAGAACACAAATTGGTTAAAAGCAAGAGGATGGAAAATTATGTATTTCCAATTACTAATCATAACGAAGTTTAACTGGTAAATTATAAACTAGGACAAAATATTATCAAGGGTAAAGGCTAAAGTATAAAAATGATAAAACAGAACAATTCATTAAGAAAGCATAATAATCATAAAAAAGCAAGTACATATAACAGAGCTTCTAAATGTATGAAGCAAGTACTGACAATAAAAATAGACCCACAATTGCATATGGAGATTTAAACAGTCCTCAATAACTGAGGTTCTGAGTCAACAGAAAAATTAGTAAAGGTATAGAAAACTTGAATTGCACAACATATATTACTTAACTGATATTTATAGAACAGTACAATGAAAGCAGAGAACATTCTTATAAAATAATATGAAAAACTAGCCCCTTTTCTGCACAATAAAAACACCAATAAATTCATAAGAACTTAAATTATACAGAGTATACACTGTCCTCAAGAAAATTAAATTAGAAATAAAAAAATTAGAAAGCTATCTGGAAAACCCACAAAATATTTGGAAATTATAAAACACTCTTCCCCATAACCCATGGGTCAAAGAGAAGACAATTTAGAAATATTTTAAATTGAGTGAAATTAAATCACAACACAACAAAACAAGTGGGGTGAAGTTCAATCAGTGCTTTGAAGAAAATTTATAGCGTGGATGAATACACAGTCAAAACCCATTGACCTATATGCTTAAAAGAAGTGGATTTTATCTTATGTAAATTATGCCTCAGTTTATTGAGAAATGTAGCTTTTTAAATTTGGGGGGAAACACTCATTCCACCACCTTAAGGGCCCAAGAATATTTTTAAGGTTTATTATGCTTTTGATGTATAAGAATGTTCATTATGCATTAAGAAATAATAATAACAGTTGTTGACTGCCAATGTGATTAAAACCAGTCTCTGCTTTCTTACTGCCTGATACGCCAACTTGCAGGGCTGAAGCTGTGCATGGCTATCCAATGCCCGATGGAACCAAAGCCCCCACTGTGTATTGCTTTAGAGCAATGTCATTTATAAACAAACTTGTGCACCAGGTGGTTAGACAAGCAACTGTTAATCACAAAAATAAAAATAAAAATGTCTGTAAATACACATGCACCTGTGCTTTTTTTTTTTTTTTTTTTTTCCCAACCTATCATTCTTAGCTTCTTTGGGAATCCTGAGAATAAGCACATACCCTTTGTTTGGTCATCCCATGTGAAAAAACTTGAATTTTACTAAGTAATTTTAAATGATCTTCATCTTTAAGGAAAGAACTTTGAGCTCACAAATCCTATGCCCCAGTGTGTTGATTTTTACCAGTAAATCTGGGTTTGTATGATATGGCCATGATTATCAACTGTGCTAGAAACTATTTTGGCCGAAACCGGTTTGGCTCAGTGGATAGAGCATCAGCCTGCGGACTGAAAGGTCCCAGGTTCGATTCAGGTCAAGGGCATGTACCTTGGTTGCAGGCACATCGCCAGTAGGGGGTGTGCAAGAGGCAGCTGATCAATGATTCTCATCAATGTTTCTCTCTATCCCTCTCTCTTCCTCTCTGTGAAAAATCAATAAAATATATATTTAAAAAAATAGAAACTATTTTGGCAAATTGTAAGAGATTACCCACATGACTGTAGTCATTTATTTCCACTGTTAAACAATGACCAATTAAAAAATAAGAACAGAAATGTAAGTTTATTCATGGTAAACATCAAAGACTAGTCAGGAAAACCCTAAGTATTTCTCAATGACAATATTCATTGACCTGAATTTTTATATTTTGTCAATTAAACCACTACTCTCATATTTAAATATTTATCTAAAGCTAAGTTACTTTTTGCAGTGAGAGATTTCTAAGTATGATAGTTAAATTTTATCAGATAGAGAGTGATAAAATAAATATGGAGTAAAAAGAGAGTTGAAGCCCAGCTAGCATGACTCAGTGGTTGGGCATCAATCTGTGAACCAGGAGGTCGCCTGCTTGATTCCCTAACAGGGCATAGCCTGGGTTTCAGGATCTATCCCCAGTGTGGGGCATGTGGAATGGTCTATCAACGATTCTCTCTCACCATTGATGTTTCTATCTCTCTCTCCCTCTCCCTTCCTCTTTGAAACCAATAAAAATATTTTTTAAAGATGAGAGTTGGAGATAAATATGCAAATTTAATAAGCTTCTTCTTTTTATATAAATTAGGTAACACGTAAGAGTGGTAAAAACATTTAGTTTTAAAATTAAGATTTGTGTTCTCAAACACTAATCTGTGTCTAAAATCTTTGTCACTAATATCTTGGCTTGCTAGGAAAAAGGTTGGAGAGCAAAAAGGAAACGAGTTTAAAGGAAATAATGTAAATAATTTATGTACTTATTAAAGACATTTCTAAGTTTAGGATATTTGAAAGAAAAATATGGAGGATGTGAGTAATGCAACTAGCAGATATCACAGCTTGAGTTTCTGTCCTGACTAGAAATCAAACTGGTGACCTCTGAGTGCATAGGATGATGTTCAACTAACTGAGCAACACCAACCAATAGACTAGCCCTAAAAAGGAATGAAATTCCAATACATATTATAGCATGGATGAACCTTGAAAACATAAGCTAAGAGAAATGAACTAGACACAAAATATCAAATATTGTATCATTTCACTTCTATCCAGTATCTAGAAGCAGCATGGAAAAAAATAGGCAAATTTATAGGCAAAAAGTAGAAAATGTTACCAAGGGTTGAAGGAAAGGGCAATGAAGATTTGTTTTCTGGATATAGAGGTTTAGTATGAAATATGCCTGGAAATGGACAGTGGTAATAGGAGCATAGCAATCGAAATGTACTTCGTGCCAATAAAATTTTCACTTAAATGGCTAAATTGTTAATTTAATGAGAGAGATAATAAAGAAAAGAATGTAGCCCTCCATATTCTGAAGCACACTGAAGCACTCACTTCATGCTTTTTAAGAGTTCTAGACTCTCAGTGCTGAGCTATACATCACCCAAAGCTGGGATAGGAGACAAAGAAGGAAGAGAGTCACTCACCACTCCTCCTGCTTTCCAGTCAAGAAACTCTATCTATTCTTCTTGCCCTTCTATGTCTTCCCACTCTTCTCTGGCTTTCCTACTTTCTAATTTCATCTTTCATCATATCATATATTTACCTTAGCATAATGTGCTATTTATTCCTCCCATATCTTAGATATTGCCTTGGTCACCCTTGGGTGTTACCTTTTGAATATCTCAGCATGAAGTCTTCAAGTTAAAAACAAAAACAAAAAAAACTCTTCTGGATTTTGTGCTTAATCCAATAATTATACTATGGGATCTCCTTTGTCCTCAACGCTGACTTCCCCACTAGTATATTTTTGCCTCAAATCAACCCATGATTCCCTTTTAACTTCCCCCAAAATAATCCTTATTAATGAAGGGAAAAATTATTGAGAAGTGTACCATTTACCAAAGCACTGTGAGACTTAAAAAAGTAAGAAGCAAGTGCATAGAAAACACCATTGTAAATTACTTAGAAATAATTTCTTGTGTTACAAAGTCTTTTTGGTACACTGTGTTCTTGGGTTGCCCTCAAATTTCACCCTCACATCTGTGCAGGGACTTATCTCACCCATCTCTTTCACCTCTTCCTCCAAAGTCATTGTCATGATGACTCCTCCAACTAACATGTATTCATTGATTGAACAGAGGAATTCAGCTCACCAAAATTTCTATTCTCAACCTGCACTCCCCAAACCTTCCTCTGTTAAGAAGAGGGCCTCCTTTGCCCCTGCATATTTCTTTTTTATTTTTGCATAACAATTTTTACAACTTTATTAAAATACATACCACAAAATTTATCCTTTTAAAATGCACAATTCAGTAGTGTTAGTATATTTACAAAATTGTATAAATAGCACTTCTTTTTAACATAATCCAGTCCCTTACAATAACAGTTAGAGACATATCAATATATAAAATATATTTTGTTTGTTTCAAATCACACACACACATCATTGCTCTATGAAAAATATCCTGCTTTGTTCCATCTACTTTCTAACGTTTTACTGAAATTCCTATTAGCCTTTCCATAGTATTAACAATAATTAATGGTATTCTTTTCATACATGGCTTTTATATATCTGTTTTATCTCCCCATATTAGCCAGTCATATAGCAGAAGTGTGGCAGTTACAGCCTCATGGTTAAGGCTATAAACTGTTGAGAGTAAGCACTGTATCATTCCCTTACTTTGTTTTCTTCCACTGGAGCATCCAATTCTTCCTACCCTATGGTGATGCTTTACAGGTCTCATGGCTTCCTTCTGTGCATATCTTCTACATCAGCAGCAACTCCATGGTCTCTCATGACCTTGGGCTCACACTTAAAGTTCATAAAACTCCTCCTTATCAGTCCTTTCTTGACTTTATTAAAAAAAAAGGTTCTCTATATTCAGAGAAATCCCTTTATAGATAGATCCTTGGATCATTTGTAACATTCTTTATTGGACTGGTTGCCCACCTGACTGGTATTAAAGGTCTCAGGAGTCACAATTCTAAAAACATCCTACAAACTTGGTGCAAAGGAGAGTTTCAGAAATTTTTCCCCCTCTAGGTAAGGCAAAGAAGCAAGGAAAATGGCCTATGAAATATATTCTTCAAAAATATAAATGTCATAAAGAGAAGGATGAGAAAGCTTGGAATTAAAGGATATTAAAGATAAAATGACAACTAAATACAATATGTGATTGTAGGCTTGCACTATACAATATGGAAGCTATTGATCGCATGTGGCCATTTAAACTGATATTAATTAAAATAAAATAACATTAAAATTTCAATTTCTTAGTTACAGTAGCCACATTTCAAGTACTTAATATATATATTTGTGGCTATTGGTGATTGTACTGGACAGGGCAGGACTATTCAAATACTTTGCACCTTGGTTTTTGGGCTATATAATTCTTTGGGGAGAATTCTTGGATTTCAATGCAAGCTACTTAGTAAACACTTTAGTAACATATCATTGTAGCTAAAATCTCTAGTTGTCAAATAATCATTCCTGTGTCTGCTAAATGCATAAAATTTATCCTTGTAAATATTTGAAGCAGCATTACTTTTTTTTTAAAGTATATTTTGATTGACTTCAAAAAGGAAGGAAAGAGGGAGAAAGAGATAGAAACATCAGTGATAAGAGGTAATCCTTGATCCAGTGCCAACTGCATACCCCACCCTGGGGATTAAGCCTGCAACTGTGGCTCTGTGTTCTAATTGGAAATCAAACTGTGATCTCCTGATTCATTGGTCAATGCTCAACCACCGAGCCACATTGGTTGGGCTGAAGCAGAAGAACTTGATATTTCAATTTTCAGGGGGGTTTTTGAAATTGTAAATGCAATTTACCCACCACTTTCTTTTTAAGCAGAAACATTTGCTTTACACAATAAAAATAAATGGCTAACTAGGAGAATTAATATTGTCATAAATTCAACAGTGCTATTGGATCTTGTAATTGTGGCTACAAACAAAAGTAAATTTTAAATTGACATTCTTTGTTAACTAATATCTTAACCCCCCTTAAAATTCTTAAAATAAATGTGCTTCAGAATATCACTTTTTTATGAAATAATTTTGTTTCATCAAGAAAACAAAGTAACAAAAATGTGCAAAAATTATTTCTTATGGCAGTGGTATTGTCTATAATCTCTGTTTCTCATTAATAAACAGCCCATGCTCAAAATCCATCATGCATGGAAGGCCATGGTAATGTTGCATTCTTAAAGAGCACAAATGCCTTATTTTGAAGAGAAATCATTTTGTTCTTGTGATCTGTACATCAGAATCAAATGTAGAGCATATTCTTGCTTTTAGTAATAGTGAAGTCATTTATCTAACAAATATTATTTTTGTATGTTTGGGAGCATTGGAGAAAAATTCAATTAAAAAGAAATCAAATCCACTGTGGATTTGAGTTTCAGAGTCAGGAATGCACTTTTGAAGACTTTGTTCTGTTGAGTCCTCTGGAGTTTCTTGGGTAATGATCAAGTATGCTCTGAGAGAGGAGTGGAAGACGCCTCTGTTACTGGGGCCATATGTCATCCTGGTACAACAATCAACTAGCTTTGTCCTAGCTTTGATTGAACAAACATTTTAGAGAGGTCAAGCTGCCACAAACCATAGATTTTAATCAAAAGAATATGATTGGTAATTCAAAATAGAAAAGTATTAATGAATATCTTGGAGTGAATCAGCTTTATTTTTGATGTACAGATGTCAAAATAAGTATGATTAGATTGAAATATTGATTTTGAAGTTTTTTCTTGGGTATCTATGTGGTGTACTATGTAATATTTACTAAATGTTGAATGAATAAATAAATTACTGAATTTTTAAAAGTTTGCTTTTAGATATAAAAATACAATCAAACTTAATCTGTCTCTAGGAGCAATTTTAGCAAAATGCCACATGATGGAGTTGCTATTCTATGAACAAGGACTTCTAAAAAAACAAAAACAAAAAAACAAACAAACAAACAAAAAACAAAACAAAAAAAAAACACATTTGCTATATTTCCAGTTAGGATGAAATCATTTAGGGATAGGTAGAAAACAAAATGTTAAAGTTCTCGAAAAAGGCCACTTTCTTTTTGCGGGGTTAAATAGTATATAATTGTTTTAAAGTAAATGCCATTAAAAAATAAACTTGAGATATAAATCTCCAATGTGGATCAAATCTGAGTTAGTTGATGATTTAAGGGAAAAAAAGACATTTTTTTGGCCTCACCTTTGACCTTATGAATCAGAAATCCTTGGAGTATATACAGGGATCCATATTCAACACACACACACACACACACACACCACTTCAATTGATTATCTTTCTCTGTGAGAATTGAGATTCTAAACTAGTAGAATATATTATTATATATATATATATATATATATATATATATATATATATATATATATACATATTTCTCCTGAAATGTCCAAACATTGAGGATTATATTATTATTTAATTTACTATTTATTTTCTATTACATAAAGAGGGAAGGAACTGATATAGAATGGCCTCTCTAGACATTGTCTAGCTAGGATTGTATTTTCTTTGACTCAGTGACAAAACTCTCAGTGAGATGATATTACTGATGAACCAAAAACAATAAGATGACATTGTAATACATCAGATAATTACTTTAATCTAATTACTTTTATTGCATAACAGTAGCATAGCAATCAGGCAGGCAGGCAGGTGAGCAGTTAGGAGCCAACAGTCCCAGATTGTGAGAGGGATATCTTACTTCTGCTTTAGGCCCAATCCTTGAGGGACCCTGGATTGCAGAGGATGCAGGCTGGTCTGAGGGGATCCCAATCCGTGCACAAATTTTGTGCTCTGGGCATCTAGTATGTATATATTGTATACTTTCTATCCACTCCCAGAGAGACTGAAAACTTTTATGCATCTTAAGTTGGGGAACACAAAGGGAGCCATGGTGGCTAACAATTCAAAATAAAACAAAACTAAAATAACAAGTATTAAGGTGAAGTTTGTGACATTGTAACAGAGAGTTTTTTAAGGAGGCAAAATTGGCTTGTAGTTCTGTGACTGAAAGCAAGTCATCCACTTATGGAGTCTGACTTGAAGGGTCAGCCTGTTGAAGGCTACTTTCCACCAAATAATTTATTGTTCCACTACTTACATTTAACATTTGAGCATTTACTGGGTGCAAGTCACTGTGCTATCCTGTTAGGAATTTACAGAAAACTTGGAGAGAGATTTACTCCCAGTGACTAGAATGTGACTTTATTTACCTCTTAATTATCAGATAGACTACAGATTATATTTGGCTTATAATAATACACAGATGTTATGATATATAAGTACTATATTCTTTATTGGGCACTTTATTGTATAACCTTTAATATTCACAAAACCTCATGAAGTAGATATTATTTCCATTTTTAGACATGGTTATAAAAAGTTAAGATATATGTTCAAAATCAGACAGCTATAAACTACTGAAACCCAGATTTAAACCCAGTTCTGATATCCAAGCTATTTTTTTCTCTACATCATATATATGCATCAATTTAGAGATTAAAAATGTATATTTCAATTTAAAAGTCATACATAGTACTAGATTTTAAAAAAAGCACCAACAACCTGTCAATAATTTGTGTAGTGCAAGGTTAAGTGGAAAAGGTTATCTCATGGATGCATTAGCATGGAAGGTATCTTAGAAAGAGAGGGGTTTGCCTGACACCTGCCAATAAAGGACCCACATTTGGACATGGAGATGTACAAGGACACCAGGAATAATGGAGGCGAGAGGGTAAAGATAGCAGGACATAGAAAGTCAGGGGAAAGGGCACTAAAATTCAACTTCATAATTTTGCCTAGGATCAAAACCTGCCTAGGTCTTGCAGTTCATGCTTTAATTCCTTCACTGATGAAAAAGATTGACAAACTGGGTGACCTTCTCTTCTCAGGAGGCCCTAAATTGAAATCATAATTGGAGATGTGAAGCATAAAGCATAGAGAACATTTTTTAATCCATTTTTTTCTCTCTCAAATTGACAAAAGGGCTGAGGTACAAAGGTCAGCCTTTTCTATAGCAGCAAAAACTGCCCTATTTACTTTTAATTAGTTAGCTGTGAGTTTGCTGCTGCTGATGAATGATTGCTTTTGTAAATAAGGGGCCTGCTGGACTCCATGCTGTCCAGTCTGAGCCCATTTAGATGGACATGCCTTGGAGGTGATGCCCATATCCTGGGGTCGTGACTGTCTACAGAACCTTCGAAGGCTTCCAAATGAGGGGTAGTTTCAATGGTCAATGAGAGAGAAATATGATTTGCAACTTTTCAGCACATAGTCTAGTTCCAAAATTGTGTCTTAGAAGAAGAAAGAATAGGCATAGGAAGAGGAAGTAAGCAAAATGATGGAAAGATTGTTCAAACTTAATTTGGAGGCCTAATTACATGTAATTGAATGATTTGTTAAACATGAATCAAGATCAAAAGCTTTTCTTTCTCCCATTCTCTAAACTTCCTCAAAGATTCGTCTCTAATTTTGATTCACTTAGGCCATTCAACTGCAGCTCATGCAGTTGAATATGTTAGACTCGCACTCCCTTAGGGAGCCTGTCCTGGGTTGAGCTACAACATAGACATAGAATTTTAAAATCATATTGAAGGCACATCCATTCACTCATAATTAAACAATCCCAAAACAGATTATAGGTTGCTTTTAAATTCAAACAGATATTATAAAATAACGTTTCTTAGTAGTAAGACAAGTGTCTTATTCTGTCACGTAGGAATATATTCAACGTGTTTATACCATTAGCTTCATACCCGCTATTCATCTGCCTGTGCACTTGTTACAAGTCTCCACTAGTTAAAGCCTGCAAGGCATGGCTTATGGCTGTTAATTTCCTCTTTACAACACATAATGAAGCATTTTTTTTTATGTAAGCACTTCTCTACATAGTGATAATGAGGTAAAATAATTACTTAGGCAATTTGTTTAGTTGTTGTCACCCCAATGTTATGTAAAAAAACTATCCACAGATTCAGAGGCTTCAAGCAATAATTATTTATTCTAACTCCTCCAACTGCTTGACTAGTAGCTTATGAGCTGCAGGCCAGGATCAGGACTGCTCCACAGAATCTTTATCTTCCTTAGGTCAGCAGACAAACCAGGGAAGGTTCTTCTCATAGTGATGGAAAAATCACTCGAGGTCAAGCCAATCCATTCAAATAGATTATCCCAACATTTTGTTATAAACACTCCAAACATATAGAAAAGATAAAACTACTGACTGGACAAGATAATCTTGCTCAAGAACTACCTAGATTCTACTATCAATATTTTGCTATATTTACTATACCTTGTATATATCCAACCTATATCTCCCTCTCCCTGTATAATAATCCATCTTATTTTTTATATATGTCAAATTAATTGAAGCCAGAAAAATATTTCATATCTACAAGTAAGAATGCATGTCACACTCCACTTAAAAAGTGTGGCAAGAATATAGAGATAGGCTTGGTGTGACTGGCCTCAGACAACACCTGGAACCCTACATCCATGCTAACCAAAGACCAGCTACCACAGCTGCAGGCCCACAGATACCAGATCTCCAGCCTCCCTGGATCACAAGCTCCTGTGAGTTCTGAGGTGCACAACACTTCCACCAACCTGGCGCCTCAACACAGCCCCTGTATATCCAGACACCTGGACTCTCTGGTGACTCTCAGGACATGGTGCTTTTGCCAAGCCCTTCGCTTCAGCTATGGTACTCAAAATGATTTGGTGCCTGGACCCTTTTATGATAGCAAAAAATGGGGAGACAAAGGAATAATCCACAAAGGAAAGAAAATGAATCATTGCCAGAAAAGAAACTAAATGAAACAGAGATGTACAATGTGTCAGAAAAAAATATTAAGCTTCAGAGTCATACAGTTCAAAAACTAGATAGATGAGAAAATCAACAATTTTTGTAAGAATCAAGAGAAATAATAAATGATATAGCTATAATAAAAAAAAACACACACAGGAGGTTTTAACAGTAGACTAGAAAAAGCAGAAGACCAAAATTAGTGAGATAGAAGACAGGGCAGAGAAGCCCAATTTGAACATCATTTGTAGAAAAATATAGAAAGCAGAAGAGTCTAAGGGAGCTTTGGGACAGCATGAAATGAAGTAACATATGTATAATAGGGGTGCCAGAAGGACAAGAAGAGGAATAAGGATTAGAAAACCTGTTTGAAGAAATAATGGCAGAAAACTTGCCTGATTTGGGGAAGAAAATAGTCACACAAGCACAGAGTCGCAAATAAAATGAACCCCTTAAAGATCTATACTAACATATAACATAATTACAATGGCAAACATTAATGACAAAAAGAGAATCTTAAAGGCTGCAAGAGAGAAACAGAGAGTTACCTATGAAGGATCTTCCATTAGATTATTAAGTGATTTCTCAACATAAACACATCAGGCTAGAAGGGAATGGAATGAAGTATTCAAAGTGATGCAAAGCAAGAGATTGAATCCAAGAATACTCTATCTAGCAAGGCTATCATTCAAAATTGAAGGGAAAATCAGGAGCTTCAAAGATTTAAAAAAATGGCTAAGGGAGCTTAGAATTATCAAACTAGCAATGCAAGAAATGCTAAAGGGACCATTGTAAAAAGAATAAATAGAAAGGTAAGAAGGAATGCAGGCATAAAGAATAAAAATGGTTACAAAAAAGTATCTATCAATAATAACCTTAAACATAAATGGACTAAATGCTCCAATCAAAAGTCATAAAGAGACTGAATGGATAAGAAAACATTTATATATATATATATATACATATATATATATATATATATATATATATATATATATATATATATTACAGTAGACTCATCTTAGAACAAAGGATTCACACAGACTTAAAGTGAAGGCCATGGCAAGAGATAAGTAAGACCTCTTTATAATACTAAAAGATTTAATTCTGGTAGAAGATTTAACTCTGGTAAACATATATGCACCCAATGCAAGGGCACCCAAATACATAAAGAAACTTCAGGAAGATATAAATGGAGAGATCAACAGTAATACTATCATACTTGAGGTCTTTAATAACCCATTGCCATCACTGGATAAATCATCTAGAGAAAAATCAGCAAAGAAATACCAATTCTAAATGACTCACTAGATCATATGGACTTAATCAACATCTTCAGAACACTTCGCCCAAAAGCTACAAAATACATTCTTCACAAGTGCACATGAGACATTTTCAAAGATAGACCACATATTGGGACACAGGCAAAGCCTCTTCAAATTCAAGAAGATTGAAATCATATCAATAATATTCTTTTATCACAATGGCATAAGACTGGAAATCAACTATAATAAAAACAACAACAAAAATTCAAACATTTGGAAAATAAAATGTGTCATTAAATAATGATTTGGTTACCAAAGAAATCAAAGAAGAAATAAAGAAAAAACATCCTGTAAATGAATTAAAATGAAAACAAAGAGTCCAAAATGTATGGAATACAGTGAATGCAGTCCTGAGAGAGAAGTTCATAGCATTACAGGGCTACCTCAAAAATAAGAAAGACTTGTAATAAATTATCTAACTATACAACTTAAAGAATTAGAAAGAGAGAAACAATAAAAGCCCAGAATGAGCAGACAAAAGGAAATAATAAGGATTAGAGTGGAAATAAATGACATAGAGAACAAAAAATAATACATAAGATCAATAAAACCAAGAGCTGGTTCTTTGAAAGGATGACAAATATGATGAATCTCTTGCCACACTCACCACGAAGCAAAATTAGAGGACTCAAATAAACAAAATCAGAAATGAAAGAAGTGAAATAACAACATACCCCACAGAAATACAAAGGATTGTTTAAAAAATACTATGAATGACTCTGTTTCAACAAGCTGGTCAACCTAGAAGAAATGGACATATTCCTAGAAAAATACTGCCTTTCAAAATTTAATCAATAGGAATAAAGAAATCTGAATAAGCACATAACTATGGAGGAAATTGAAACAATTATCTAAAAGCTTTCAGCAAATAAACGCCCTGGGCCAGCCAGCTTCACAGCAAAGTTTTATCAAACTTTCAGAGAAGAACTAAAAGCTATCCTCCTCAAACTATTCCAAAAAATTTAAGAGGAAAGTACACTTCCAAGCTCTTTCTATGAAGCCATCATTACCCTAATCCCAAAACCAGATAAAGACAGTACAAAGAAAATTAAAGGCCAATATCTCTGGTGAACATAGATGCTAAAATCCTCAACAAAATCCTAACAAATTGGAGCTAGCATTACGTTAGAAAGATTATACATGATGACCAGTAAAGAAAAAAGTAGGTAGGATCTCAATACCAGATATCAAGCTTATTACAAAACCACTATTCGCAAAACTGCCTGATACTGGCACATGAACAGACATATAGACCAATGGTATGAAACTGAGAACCCAGAAATTGACTGAAACCATTATGCTCAATTAATATTTGACAAAGGAGGCAAGAACATACAATAGAGTTAAGATAGCCTCTTCAATAAACGGTGTTGTGAAAATTGGACAGATACATACCAAAAAAATAATGAATCTAGACCACAAGTTACACCAAACACAAAAATAAACTCAAAATGGATAAAAGTCTTAAACATAAGATGTGAAACCATAAAAATCTTAGAAGAATCCATAGGCAGCAAAATATCAGAAGTATGTCTTAGCAATATATTTACTGATACAGCTCCTGGGGCAATGTAAACTAAGGAGAAAATAAACAAATGGGCTTCATCAAAATAAAAACTTCTGCACAGTGAAAGAAACCATCAATAAAACACCAAAAAAAGAGCCCACTTCATGGGAGAACATATTTTTCAATATTATTCTCAATAAGGGCCTAATCTGTGAAATTTATATGAACTCATTCATCTAAATAAAAGGAAGATAAACAATTTAATAAAAAAATGGGCAAAGATCTTACTAGTAAATAGACACTTTTTGAAAGTGGACATACACAAGGCCAAGAGACATATGAAAACACACTCAAAGTCACTTATCATCTGAGATGTAAATCAGAATGACAATAAGGTACCATCTCACACCTCTCAGAATGGCTGTCACAAGAAATCAACAAATGACAAGTGCTGGTGAGAATGTGGAGAATAAGGAACTCTTATGCACTGCTGGTGAGCCACTGTAGAAAAGTGTGGCATTTTCTCAGGAAATTAAAAATAGAGCTTCCCTTTGACCCAGTGCTCCCACTTGTAGGAATATATCCCAAGAAATCAGAAACACTATTCAGAAAGGACATATGCACCTCTATGTTCACAGCCATACAATTTATAATAGCTAAGATTTGGAAACAGCCTAAGTGTCCATCACCAGATGAGAAGATTAGAAAACTGTGGAATACTATGAAAACTGTGGAACACAATGGAATACTATGCTGCTGTATTTGCATGGATGGAGCTGAAGAACATTTCTGTAATTGAAATAAACCATTCAGAGAAAGATGAATATCACATGATCTCACTCATTTGTGGACTATTATGAACAATATAAACTGATGAACAAAAATAGATCCAGAGACAGAGAAACATGAAACAGACCAACACACTTCAGTGGGAGGGCAAAGAAGGTGGGGGTTTGCAAATGTCCCCCTGTAGGGCCCCAAGATTGAGGAATTGACCTTCCCCACTGCCTGTTCCAGGATGTGACCTTTACGGTTAAAGATTAGACAGGAATGAGGTCAGTTCTTTACTGTTGAAGATTAGGCAAGAATGAAATCAGTCCCCAGAAACTCCCTACCCTGAGGACTTACCCAGAGGAATGGGAAGGGAGGAGGCAAAGGGGCTTGCAAGATTACCAGATGGGACTGTTGACTAAGCATAGACCCTGTCATAAAACATGTAATTAATGAGCCCAGCTCCCCTTCTTGGAATTTCTTTGTTCCCTTCCTCCCCCTCCATGTGTAACCCCACCTGCGTGTGGTTTTTGCCTTTATAAACTCATGTTCTGCAATTGCTCGGCGCTCCAGTCAGCCAGCACTTCCCTCGGGTTGCTATCTGCCTGAAAGCCCCTGCACTGCGCTTGTAATAAAACCGCATGCGTTTTGCATCAAGTTTCGGTCTCGGCGTTTGACTTGGGGTCGTCGCCCACTCCGTCAGACTCACCGGGGGTCTTGGGACCTTACACCCCCATTAGGTTTCCAGTTGCAAGTGTACCCCCCACATCCTGCGTGGTTCAGGGTTCAAGTTCAGGATTCTAGTTCTGTAGGAGGCTGCACACAAATATAAGAGACTAGATGAGAAAATATTAATTTGGGAATAAGGGGCCAGTTGGAATCCCAAGAGAGGACTCAGCTTTGCTCTGGCCTTGAGATCCCTTTTATTCAGGATTGGGATCCACCTATAGCCCTTAGGCAGGCAATTTCCAGTAATGGACAAACTATCTAACAGTAAGGATTTACATAAGACTAAAAGGTGGAAGTTGCTTCAGCTCCCTTTATTTCCACAAGACTGTGGGTGTAAGGTTCTGACCCTTGCCTGAGCCTCAAGGTTGACCAGCCTTCAGATGGTTCCTTGTCCATACCTCTTTCTGCTAGTGAAGGCAATGGGCAGCTTCCAATGAGATTGGCTGGTAAGAGCTCAACCAAAGACTTGTATGCATGCATATAAGCCTAACCAATGAACACAGACACCAGGGGGTGAGGGCATGCCCTGGGGGTTGAGATTGGCTGGGGAAAGCTCAATGGGGACAAAAGGAGGCTTATGTAATACTATATGTAATATTTAAGCAATAAAGAATTTAAAATTAAAAAAGAAAGCATGTCATTATCAAGAGTTCAATATTCATTTACCATTAGGTAAACTTATACACAAGGAAGTACATAAATATTATGTTTAACTTTCTATCTGTTCAAGTAAATGCAGACACATGTGTAACATACCCTTATCGAGTCATTGGGCATCATAATGACCACAGAAAAATTTCTTCATGCCACTTCATAGTATGTCTACATGTCTAATTCTCAAAAGCAATCACAGTTCTGACTTTGTTTATTCAGTATAGGTTAGCATGTTTCATGGATTCATACATAGGAAGCCAAATGTTTAAGGCTTGTTTTATCTAGCATACATTTTTTTTAACATTCTTATATATTTGCATAAGCAATAGTTTCTTTTTTATTGCTGAGTAGGATTACATTGTGTGAATATAATAGTGTGTTTATCCATTCTTCTGTTGATGGAAATGTGACTTCTTCCCATTTTTTACTTTCTTATTTTGAATGCAACTTCTAGGATTGTTCCTATAAATCTCTTTATGTGGCATATGCTTTCCTTCATTTGAATAAATGCTTAAGAGTGGAATTGTTGGTAAGTTAATTTTATGATTTAAATTATTTCCACAAATTCTTTTATACTCTTCTCTTCAAAAGTAAGAGCCTAATTCTCCTCCTCTTCAATGTGGGCAGGACTTACATTATTGCTTCTTAAAAGAGAATATGGAAGAAATGATGGTATGTAGCTTCAAGACTAAGTCACACAAAACATTTGAACTTATCCTCACTGGCTCTCATGGATCACTCATTTTAGGGAAATCCACCTGACATAAGACTCTAAAGCAACCTTATGAAGAGAATCATGTGGTAAAAAAAAATAATGTGTTATTTTTTTTTCCCCCCAACAGCTTTCAAATGTGTGAGCTATCATGGAAGTGAGTATTGCAGCCCCAGTCAGACCTTCAGATCTGTCTACACCAGACCAAAATGTCATAGAAGATCCATCCAGGTTTCCCTGAATTTCTGACCCATGGAAACCTGTGAGTTAATATATAATTATCCACTGATTTGTAGATCATTAAGTTTTGGGTACTTTGCTATGCAGAAATAAATAATTACAGATTTTATTACTCATGGGTCCTAATTGTGTTTGTTCTTGCTTCTTGATTATCTGCCTTGTAGGCTTACATTTGAAGACAAAAGCATTGCAGAGCTCGTTTAACCAGCTCTCACAGATGCATGGGGTCAAACTGTTCTAGTTGTTTGCTTCTTTAATTGTACTCTACTATAGAATTTTTTAATAAGAGTAGTTCCATAGGAGCAGAATCTTAAGCATGAATTCTACAAATTGTTTCCAGGTTATTTGGAATTGATGCTCTAATCAGGTTAAACTTAGACATTAATGACTCTATTTGCACACAGGAAAAGGGGACACTGCTAGCCCATGGCATTCAGTGGCAATGTAGTTACTAAAATTATTATTTAACATATGGACACTGTAATCAAATGCCTATTGACAAATTTCTGTTTGACCAGATGTTTGCTGTTACAGAATATTTGTGTTGTAAAGATAAGAAGTATGATAAGGTAAGTGTTTAATTCTAAGTATGCTGGAAAACTTGGGCAGGGGGTGAGGTAAATGAGCTCAGTGCTTTTTAATTCCCAGATCAAGGTCCCATAAATAGACCCCAAAACAAATATCTGTAATGGCCTTAAAACAAACCTTTTTATTCTATAGTTACAGGAATGATATTTCTGAAAATGAAACTCAAAGACTATTCCATATATATATATATATATATATATATATATATATATTCACATACATTGAAATAATCAATTTATCAACTAAGTAATCAATCCCTGCCTAAAGAAGTTGTAATGCCCTGTACTATAGTATTTGCCTCACAAGGTACTACAGATTCTCCTGAGTAACTATCTTTATTGTTTCTTCCTAGCTTGTAGACCTGCAAGAAGGCTGAGGTGAAACAAGGCCTAGAGAGTGAGATAAAAGAATGTAAGAGGTATTATACACATCAAATGAATGGCATAGTTTTGTCAATTTATACCAACAATCCGTGGAGAAAAGTGTGTGAATGGAACTTAACAAAATGAGAATAATTTTTAAATGTTTTGTTGCTAAAATATTGTGATACAATTAATTTTTGTATGTTATCCATTTATCTTACAATCTTGAAAAATGCCCTTCTTAGTTTTAATAATTGTTTCAGCCAGTTCACAAGCAGAGCTCCTTGAATGAAGGGGAAACCAGGCCCCATTGAGGAAGGACCTCACCACACTGCCAAGATTTTTCACTGTTTATGTGACTCCTAGCCTTCCATGAAAGGAGCTGTGGTCACTTACTGGGGTGAAAGAAAAATAATCCTTTTCAGTAATTACTCAACAACACTGTTGTTATACAAGTCACAGTAGTGACTTTATGAAGTGATCATTGGAGTTTGGGTTCAGATATATCTTACAGTGGGCCCACTGATTCCCCTGATCACCCTGTGGTTATTTTTCCAGTTCCAGAATGTATAACTGACATAGTCATAGGCAGCAACTTTAAAAATCACCACATCAATTCCATGATACATGAAATGTGTGTTATTTTGGTAGGAAAGGCCAAGTGGGAGCAACTAGAGTGGCCTCTACCTTTGAAAAGACCAAATTCAAAATGAAACCACCTTCCTGTAGAAATTGTAGAGACATTTCCACCATCAACAAGTAGTACTAGGGATCCTTATCACATTCCTGTTCAACTCACCTATTTGGCCTGTGGAAAATACATTGCTATTAGAGAATAACAGTGGATTATTGTAGACTTATTAAGGTGATGCCTCACCCAATACAGCTGCTGCTCTAGCTGTGGTTTCATTGTTGTATCAAATCAACATATCGCCTTACATCTGATGCAGCCATTGCCCTGATTTTCTCTATATATGTGTTAGCAAACATAATAGGGGGGTGAGGGGGTGGATTGCTTCAAGCCCTCAGGACCAGTCACTATCTGACCACCTGGCTATATAAATTCTCCAACCCTATGTTATAATCTTGTCCCTTGGACCAGAGTCATTTTTCTATTTTACCAACACCAAGTTGATCCTTTATATAATACTAGAGGCCTGGTGCATAAAATTTGTGCATGGGGGAAGGGGAGGGGCGGTATCCCTCAGCCCGGCTGCACTCTCTCCGATCCAGGACCCCTTGGCAGATGTCCAAGTGTCTCTTGCAATCCACGACCTCTGGCTCCTAACCACTTGCCTGCCTGCTTGCTGCTTGATCACCCCTAACCACCTATGTCTTGCCCCACACTCAGGACCCAGGATTCCCTCCTCCGCTAGTTGCAGGCACCCAGGACCTGGGCTTCCCTCCCTCTGGACAGCCACAACTGCAGGGGACTGTGGGTGGGTGGCTTTACCCGGGCTGCAGCTACAGGTGTCTGGGACCATGGGGTAGGTGGCTTGTCCCTCTCTCTGGCTGCAGCCACAGCCACTGGCACCTAGGACCACGGGGTGTGAAACTTGTTCCTCTCCCAGGCTGAAGCCGCAGGCACTAGTACCTGGGACTGTGGGGCATGAGGATTGTACATCTCCCAGGTCACAGGCACAGGCGCAGCAGCTGGTGCCCAGGACCGTGGGGTTGGCGGCTATTCCTCTCCTGGGCCACAGCCTGGCTGGTCCCCATTCTACTCTCACGAGCTCATTTGTGTGTGGCTGGTCTCCATTCCTCTCTTGCAGATGTTGAGTAAGCAGATCCAACCTGAGGGCACCAGGGTGCGAGGGTGTGTGAAAACTATTTGCATATCAGCTCTTTATTATATAAGATAGTTGACTAGAAGGCCCAATGCATGAAATTCATGCATTTGGGGGTGGGGGTGTGGTGGTGTCCCTCAGCCCAGTCTGTACTTTCTCATAGTCTGGACTCCTCACTCAATTTATCCCCTCCTGTTTGCTGTTCCTTACCACTGGGCTCATTGCTCCTTAGTGCTGCCACAGAGGCGGGAGAGGCTCCTGCCACCACCTCTGAGTTCACCAGCTATGAGCCCAGCTTCTGGCTGAACAGCACTCTCCCTGGTGGTCAGTGCACATCATAGTGCCTGGCCATTCTGCTGTTCAGTTGATTTGCATATTAGGGTTTTATGATATAGGATGTTATGCTACTTGGATTCAGCAAGTGACTATTACTAAGGCCAGAGGATGGGAAATAAATATAACCAAAAAATTCTGGAGTCTACAAATTCGGTGAAATTTCTGAAAGGTCCAGTGATCTTGAATATATTATGACATCCCTTCAAAGTGAAGAGCAAGTTACTGCAAGCAGCCTCTGCTATCACTTAGAAGGGATCTGATTCCTAGTAGACCTCTTTGGATTTGAAGGCAATAAGCACCTCTTTGGGAATGTCACTCAGCCTTATCTTTACAAGCTGCCAGTTTTGAATGGGGCCAGAACAACAACAAAAGGCTCTTCAACAGGTCTAGGCTACTGAGCAATTTACTATGTTACTAGCACACATGACTCAACATAACTTACGGTGCTTATAAGGATACAGAAGAGACTAATTCTGTACAGGCGTTTTGGCTGGCCGCTATATATAAATCACAGAACATTTGGGTTTTGGAGCAATGCCATGTCTTTGGTGAATAACGATTCTCCTTTTCAGAAATAGCATCTGGCTTATTTCAGAGCTTTATCAGATACTGGACACACCATTATGGGCCACCACCAAGCAGCCTGCTACCTGAATTGCAGATCATAAACTGGATGTTATCTGATCCACCAAGACAAAAAGTTGGGCATCCACGCAGCACTCCATCAACAAGTGGAAGTGGTATATGTAAATTTAGGCTCAAGCAGGGAAGGACCATGGCAGGGACAGAAAGGCATAAATAAGTTGAGTGAAGATGTGACCCAGATGCTAGTGATTCCTATTCCTACTTCATTACCTTCTTTCTGTCAATGCATACTTATGTTCTCTTGAAGAATTTCCTGTGAGCAACCAACTTTGAATAAAAAAGCTCCAGCTTCACTTTCAGGTGATTTTGTATGATATATAGGCATCACTTATATTACCACTATGGAAAACCCTTGAAGCACATTGGAATAAATACATGCTCAATGGAAAGAACTTCAAGAGGTGCATCTGGTTGTTAATTTTGTATAAAAGGAGAAATGTCCAGGATTTACCCTAATTCATAAGCTGTGGTTGGCGGTTTGGCAAGATGGTCAGGGGTTTGGAAGGAACATGATTTGAAAATTGATGACAAGTATGTCTGGGAAAGGGGTAAGTCGACTGACCTCTCCGAATGAGCACAACATGTAAAGAATGTGTATCCTACATGGATGTTCACCAAATGGTTGAAACATTTAATGATAACTTTAATAATTAAGTTTATAGGATGACCCACTTATTCCTGTCATTTCGCAATGAACAAATTGGCCATGAGACAGGGAAAGAAATTATGCATGAGTTCAGCAGCATGAACTCTCAGTAACCAAGTATGACCTGGTTACAATCACAAATGAGCCATCAATATGCAAAGAGTGGTGACTAACACTGAGCTTCATTAGGACATCAGTTTTAAGGTTTTTCAGCCAGTTATCTGGTGGAAGGCTAGTTACATTGTATTGCATCCCTAGTGAGAGGGCCAATGTTTTGTTTTTACTGAAATTATCACTTAACTCCAGACATGGATTTTCTTCCCTTGGCTTCTGCCAAAATGTAATTTGTAAACTTATGAAATTCCTTATCCAACATTACTGTATTCCATACAGCATTGCTCCTGACCAAGGAACTCATTTCAAAGCAGATGTAGTAAGGGAATGAGATCACACTAACGGAATTCGTTTCATTTACTATGGTCCTCATCATGCTGAATCAGATGGCTTGACAAATGGTGGATGGTCTTTTGAAGTTTCAGTTATAGACTGGTTAGGTAGGAAGTCTTCTCTAGGCAAGGGTGGTCTTCCTGTTTAAGGTACATGCTCTAAATAAAAAACTAAGTCTTATTTCTTTCATAGCTAGGATTCCTGGTTTCTGGAGTTCACAGATGAAAATTGAAATCTCTTCTCAATACCTCCTGGTGTACCTCCATAAATATTTATATTTCTTTTTAAAATATATATTTTATTGATTTTCCACAGAGAGGAAGGAAGAGGGATAGAGAGCTAGAAACGTCGATGAGAGAGAAACATTGACCAGCTGCCTCCTGCACACACCCTGCCGGGGATGTGCCCGCAACCAAGGTACATGACCGAAATCGAACCTGGGACCTTTCGGTCCACAGACCGACGCACTATCCACTGAGCCAAACCGGTTTCAGCTATTTTTGTTTCTTATGCCAATTACTTTAGACTCTGCTGCTCTGGAGGCCTTATTTAGTTGCAAAGAGAAATATCTCCACTAAGGCA
Organism: Vespertilio murinus; assembly: GCA_963924515.1. Lineage (NCBI taxonomy): Eukaryota > Metazoa > Chordata > Mammalia > Chiroptera > Vespertilionidae > Vespertilio > Vespertilio murinus. The sequence continues at coordinate 69,757,468 of OZ004706.1, forward strand.
AACAACAATGATTAAAGTGAAAGTTGAGACTACCACCTGCCTGCTTTGAGCTTCTCATACCAGTGAATCAACAGACAAAATGTGATTTACTACACTGGCTGTTGCTGTAATTGTTCTTGACCAAAAAAGGGAAATTAGGTTGTTACTACAAGATGGGAGTGTATTAGTTTCCTGGGGTTGCTGGAAATTTGAAATCAAGTTGTCAGCAGGACCCAGCTCTCTCTCTCTGAAGGCTCTAGAAAGGCCCAGTCCATTCATGACTGAAAGTTTGGGTCACTCTACCAGGCAAAGAACCACAATCACCTGGAGTATTTTCTGGGGACAAAAAGAATATGGAATGATTATAAAAATAATATATTTATAATCATCATCTGTATGACTATGGGCAGAAATGAGGACTATAATAATTAGAAAGTGTTGATGTCTCTTTTAGGATGTCATAATGCCAGGGTTCTTTTCCCAGCCTTACAAAGGCTTCAGCATTCTGGAGGAAGGGGCTGTGCATAGATGATTAAGAAGGAGTCCTGAGAGGAAAGATAGATTTGAAAGGAATTAGGGGTCAGAGGAGTTTCAGCTGAAGGAGGAAGACTCTCCCTTGTCCAAGGACTGGTGCTTTTATTATAACACAATTTGTCCCTAGAAAGGTGGTAATATACACTTCAAAGGCTAAGGTAGCAAAGGATATAATACAGAAGCATTATCAGTTTGGGGAATAGCCTACAGCTGTTCAGCTGTTTGGCCAACAGGAGGCAATAAAATGCCCTGAGCTGTCTGGCAGTTAACAATCTTATTCAGGTTTGGGGGAAGTGCCTTGTAGCCTTTTTCCAACAGGTGAACTACATGTGTGACTCAATCCTGTTGTGCTCCCCAAGCTTCACCAACCTTTTGGTGAAACTCTCACAATTATTATATGTTGGAATTGGTTCTTGGCAATAAAGATTTCTTTATTATTTTAATATGAAAGCTTTGTTCTATATGTTACCCAAATATGTTTGTTTTCTTATGCTTTCCCATTTTTTAAAAGTATTTTTTATTTTATTTTATTTGAGAGACAGAGATAAAAGTCAATCAGTTGCCTATGGCACACCCTCAATGAACCTGAAACCTGGATATATGCACTAATGGGGAATTGAACCTGACAACTCAGCCAAAGAAGTCAGGGCTACACGTTCCCAATTTTTACTATCATACATATAATATGTTAATGAAGCTATCTTTTTTATCCCAGTAATTTAGTTAGATAACATCAAAATCAGAGTGTGGATCAACTAGAAAAAAAATGAACAATATTCAAAGACATAAGGACTTCACATTTTCTTTTGGGGAAAGTATTAGTACAGGTTTTCATAGTATATAACATAACTGTATAATGTCAGGCAGAAACGTGAAGTATTTGTGTAAGGTTGAGTAAAATCAGAATACAAATATAAAGTTTAGTAAAGCCAGAATGCAATATTTTATAACAAACATTAAAGCAGGGCTAGGTCCCAATGGAGGTTTCATCCTGTAGGTACAACATCTCATGATACTCATCTTATGATGACCGCCCTGACCGCTGTGGAATTCTCCCCCTGGGAACTGAGCTGACCACCGCGGAATGCACCTGCCAGGAAGAGACCAACCTAACCTGTAATTATGGAAAAGACCATGCCCGGAGGTGTCTCAACAGCAGACAAGGACTTACCCAGAGGAACAGGAAGGGGGGAGGCAAAGGGGGCTTGTTTGCATAGCTGAGCTAGAGTATAAAACTCCGGAAGAAACTTAGAACGGGGTCCGAGTTTGGAACGGGCGAGTGCCACTGCACTGGTGCCCCAGCTCGGACCCTAATCCGGGTTAGATTTAATAAAGACTTTCTGCATTTGCATTGGACTTGGCTCCCTGGTGGTCTGTGGGTTCCAGAATTTACCGGGCACAACATTTGGAAAGTAAATAAAGTTTAAAAGATATGTGTGGATGCCAACTTGACAAGGAGTGGACTGTGATGGCTTTGTAATGTGTCATTTTTATGCCCCATTTTATTTCTTATGTCCTTCTTGGACTTCAATAACTCATAAAATCTTTTGGTATTCTTGATAACTTTTAAATATATTTCTATTGATTTCAGGGAGAGGAAGGGAAAGGAAGCGAGAGACAGAAACATTAATGAGTAGAGACAATCATCAATTGGCTCCTTGCTGCATGCCCTAGGTCTGTGCCCTGACTGGGAATCGGGAATCTAATGGTGAGCTCCTGGTTCATATGGGTCATCACTCAACCACTGAGTCACACTGGCTGGGCTTTCATAATTTTAAAAATATATATATTTTATTGATTTTTTACAGATAAGAAGAGAGAGGATAGAGGGTTAGAAACATTGATGAGAGAGAATCATCGATCAGCTGCCTCTTGCACACCCCCTACCTACTGGGGATGTGCCCACAACTAAGGTACATGCCCTTGACTGGAATCAAACCCTGGACCCCTCAGTCCGCAGGCCGATGCTCTATCCACTGAGCCAAACCAGTTTCGGCTTTCATAATTTTTAAATTTTATGTATATAATTTGTTTTTTAGTTCTTCATATTCTATAATTTCAACCATTCTATTTTAAAATTATTTTCTCTGTTTTCTATAATATACTGTAAAACCCAATCAGAGATCACTTTATTTCAGATCTAAAATTTTATAAACTCTATTTATCTGCAAATATTTCCAATTTATGTATTCGTTATGAACATATTTTCCTTTATATTTTTGAATATAGTTTTAAAATCATTTTATTTTAATTTTTTCATCTGTGTCATTTTAGGTTCAGTCACTGTAGATTGTCATATCTCTTAAATATGGGACACATTTTTGTAATTTGTTTCTTCAAAAGTCTAGTAATTTGGGGTTGCAACAGGATTTTGTGAATGAAACATTTGTAGAAACTCTATTTTTTTTAATGTTCATAATGCTTAGACTAAACCTTCGAAACTTTGATGACATTAGACTAAGCTGAAAATCTCTCCTCAACTCTTTTATCTTTAGTTTGGCTGCTTGGATTCTTCCCCTACATACATAGTTCAGGTGGCCAGAAATTTTGGAAGTTTATATGCAGAATTAGGGCTTCACACTGGGCTCTTTCCTTCATTGGGTTTATTCGTTTACTTCTCTGCTACTATGTTTACCCAAACTGTGTCCTCTGATCACTTAAGCCATAAAACTATAGATTTTCTAACTGAAATTTAGCCACCTTGCAAACTCTAACTGGGTCCTGTACTCAGGAAAAAACAATAAAGACCATAAAAAGGAGATTCACTCAGTTCCTTTGCCTTCTTTTAAGTGTTGATTTGCTTTTAGTTTGTTGTTTTGTTTGTTTTTCTGCTTTTGTTTGCCCTTCTGCAGCTACAAGGTGTTTTTTTGTTTGTTTGTTTGTTTGTTTGTTTGTTTAATTTTGACCAGTGTTCATAGTTTTCTATGGGATGGTTGATTCACTAAAAAATATGTTTCATTACTGGAATCTAAAATTAGAATATGTTTTAAGTCTCTAGTTGCATAATTAACACTTTGTAGTTAATGCAACTTTGTATATCTAAACCCAAAATTAAAGTACAAAATTAATTAATATATTTTTTATTGATATTTTACATAGAGGACAGGAGAGAAATAGAGAGCTAGAAACGGCGATGAGAGAGAAACATTGACAAGCTGCCTCTTGCACACCCCCTACCAGGGATGTGCCCACAACCTAGGTACATGCCCTTGACCGGAATCGAACCCGGGGCCTTTCAGTCCGCAGACCGACGCTCTATCCACTGAGCCAAACCGGTTTAGCAAAGTACAAAATTAAAATAAAGTAAAAATAAAGTAAAGGGAGTATATTCTTTCCACCAGGAGACTGTGACAAGGATCTGAATTTATATTACAACTACAAGGAATAAATAATTGGGATCAATATTGAATTTACTAGAGTGGTAAGGCAACAAATATTCACAGGTGTTTCATATATACTGTGATTTTTATACCTTTCTTAATGAAGTATCTTAAATATTAATTTAAATATATATATATCAACAATTAATTCTATAATACCTATCATATTAATATATTAATTAACAATTATCGAGTGTTTATCATAGGCTAGAATTTTTGTTAGACATTGGGAATGCAGGGAAGAAGATTATAGCCTATTGAATGAAGCAAAAACAAATCTTAAAATGTGTTGGAACAAAATTTGAAATAATAACCAGTGATTAGCAGATAGATTACTAATAATTAGGTACAGTTGGATGCTTACAATAAATCCATGTATCTGAATTATCTCAGATATATCCCCAGGTTTGGAAAGTGAAGAAAATCTACATATAAATTACTGGCAATCCTAGAGCAAAAGTGACTTTAGTTTTCAGGGTGAAGGCCAAAAAGAATGTCATCTTCAAAGAAAAATTACTTTTATTTTTGTGGCAATATGGTAGAGTAAAAACTGCTGCATCTTATTATTGGAGAGATATGTGGAGACACCCTCCTACACACATACAGGCACACTATAGTAACACTGGCAATATGTATAGTTATCTATACTTTGGAGACGCAGATCATGACAGGAAGCAGAGTTCTCCAGTTGGTTAGCCACGGAGTTCAGAATAGTTTTAAGAACATGTAGAATTGTGGCAAGTACAGAGTCACTATAGTTTCTAAAGAAAGAGCCAATGGATGTGGCACCCATTTTCCTTCCTTTGAAATATTTCCCATTGCTTGTAAAAAAAAAATTTGTTTGCTGAGCAACGTTTAATCTTTCTGCAAGTTGTTTTTGAGTTTGACATACATCTTCATTCAATAATGCTTGTAATTGTTGGTCTTCAAACTTTTTCGGTTGACCTGGATGTTCTTTGTCTTTCACATTAAAATCATCACTTTTAAAGTGTTTAAACCAGCGTTCACAAGTATCTTGAGATAGAGCATGCTCACCATAAGCTTCCTGAAGTATATGATAACTTTCAGCAGCACTTTTCTTCAAAATAATGAATTAAAACTTCTCGCAAATGCTCTTTATTTTTGGCATGAAATTCAACATATTTAAGCATAAAAATATCTATGATGTTAACACCTTCAGCAAATTTAACATATGAAGTTTCGAAGCTTGCTGCCAATACAACAAAATAGCATACATATCAAATCACATATATGTAACTCCATCTATTGAAAAGAAAATTGCATTATTAACTGGTACACTAAACTCCTTCACCAAGAAGGTGAAACAGACATCCTCTACAATCAATACCTGGAAGTGAAAGAAGCCTCCTAGGAGTTAGATCAGAGGCTCAGGAGAGGAAGAGTGGAATGTAATAAGCCTGCGTACTAATTTAAAGAGATGGAGAAATGACTTTGGTTTACCTATATATTTTTAGAATAAGTTTCTGAAATGAAAAAAAAAGTGGAGATCAAGAGCTAAGTTTAATTCAATTATTGAAACATTCAAAAATTTCCAAATTTGATTTACAATTAAAAAAAAGTATAATATGCTCAGTGAGTGTAAAACAAGATGCATGAGATAAGACTTCTCCAAAGCAAAGAAACCCTGATAATGAGGAGAGTTTGACTGAGCCAAAAGGGTGGGTGGGCACAGTCTAAGGTAGAAAGCATGTGCAAAGGCACTGTTTCTGGAAGTAGTGTGTTCCTGGGTCATCCCAAAGGTCAACAAGGTGCAGGATTTGTAATGGAGGGACACTGAGGAATTCAGCATTTGGTTTGTTTTTCCTGCAAAATGAATATTCAGTATTTTAATCTACTTGGATTGCTATAACAGAATGCTACAGACTGGATGTCTTTAAAAAATGGAATTTATTTATCAAAGTTCTGGAGGCTAGGAAGTCTAAAATCAAAAGACCTGCTGAGTGGGTCCCTGATGAGGACTTTCTTCCAGGTTCATCAATGGCTACCTCCTCATTGTGTTCTCCCATAGAGAAAGGAGTGAGGGAACTCTCTGGGGTCTCTTTGATAAGGAACTTAATCTATTCATGAGGGTTCCAATGATTTTCCTAAAGCTCCACCTCCAAATACAATCCTAGTGAAGATTGTTTCAACATATGAATGGGGTTAGGGCACACAATTCAGACTGTAGCATTCTCTGATTGCTTTCAAGTGGATCAGAAGTATGATTGGGTTTTAATTTTAAGGAACTAAAGCTGGCTGTTCTATGAAGAATGGACTATAGGTTTGAGGGTAGGGATAAGAGAACTTTTTGCTTCATGAAAAATGGACTAAACTGAGAGAAAAAAAAATCATAGAGGGATCAACTGGTTGGTTATTTCTGTAGATGATGGTGTTTGGATATTTCTGTGTTAAAGATAAGAGAACTCCAATGCCATAGTGATTTTTAAATTAAATTTCTTTGCTCCTGGTGGAGAGAACCTTAGCAACTTTCAGGTATTTGACCTGCTAAGACTAATAGAGTTCCCATTCTCTTCCATTCACCCTTTGAACTGTCTGCAAAATTGTGTGAAGTCATTCATGCATCTTTAATTCATAAGAGCATTACATTAGAATGTTCAATTTTCTCATTTCAATTCATAAGAAGTTACATCTTTCTGTAATAATGTATATAAAGTTCGTGCAGTAACAAAGAAAATTTTACATCTATCTGCTATAAAGTAGAGGTGGTTAGCTGAAATGTTATAAAGGAGGAAGTATTGTTTTAACCAGGAAAGACTTCTTTTTGGATAATTTGGCATCAACATTTTGAACTGAATTTGAACTCAATGGTGTATGAATTAGTTTCTTCTTGGTTATATGCAACTACATTTTCCCCCCAAGAAAAACAATCTGAAAGCCTTGGAAGGAAGCTCAAAAAGCCTCTTAATATATCAAATAGCTCTTACAAAACAATTGTTTGATGTTAAGTGTGAAAGTATCAGAACTAGAGAGATTGAATTTCCTATGAGACTTTTCTACATGAATGGAAAACGTGTTTAGTAAAACACCTTTTGGGTTTTGTCTATTCCCAAAAGTATTTTAAAAGGAAAACATGTATTTAACAAGTACAAGAGCGGCTGAATTTTTATATCCTTTACTCAGACATATTGTGTTACTTAACTTCTTTTCCAGTTTCTTCAGTTTCTTCTGATATATATTTTTGATTTCTAAATTTTGTCAAGTTGGTTTTAGTTTTCGATGATTACTTTCATATGAAAGCAGAAGAATGCCCAGAAATAATTGGCTACAAAGACCCTCATTTAAAAATCTTCTGAATTTAAGGTATAATATGCTCTTCCTGTTTATAACTGTACCTTCCTCATTAAACATGACCCTCATTCAATGAAGTAAAGCTTTTCCTGAGAAAACTGTGACATGGTAAAAATTTGTTGGCGATGAGTAAAGGTGATTCTGCATAAAATACACCAGGGAAATACCAGGCCTTTTTAAAAGGTCAATATTGTTTTCCTGAATTTTATTATTATTCAATGACTTTTTTCCTGAACTTTTGTATTGGTTTCTGATTCATTTTCCTTTTAAAGAAAATAAGTGTTCATGAAGAAGGAAACTAACACCTATTGAATATTTACTTTGAATAATGAACTGCGCTAAATACTATATAATACTCACTCTTAAATAAGAATTACTTTCAGAGGGTGATTGTTCATACTCAGAAAATAGTGGAACTAAGCTTTAAAGTTTGACTTTTCTTTCTACTCTTAAAGTTTTTGCCTTTGTAAATTTCTGGTTTTATTGTTTTCTCCTGTCATTTAAAGATGGATTTTCCTAACGATCTGTACTTGGCTTTCTTATGGCTATAGTTTCCCCTCTGCATGACATCCAATCCTAAGCTTTGATTTAATAATTTTGCAGAGACGATTCCTATGCATCTGTGTCCTTTCCATCATCACCAATATATCAGGTTCTAATTGAATTTAAACTCAATTTTACAAAAACGTAAGTAGATAGATGACTTTTTTGGGGGTAAGGCATACAACTAATAGCAGATAAAAATATTGTTATAGCAGAAGTCTTGAAGCCTAAAGTCTTGATTTCACGTTTTTATATAGACACATTTTATTTTTAGGGCCTAATATAGAAAAATATCCTGAGATGAAAGTGTTCTGAGTTTATGCTTTCATTTTAACATTTCCCACCTTACATTGCATATATATATGCATGCTTATAAGGAAAGCCTATTTTGATCTCTTTCATTGAAACAGAATTCTACAGAGCATCTTTTCTATGACATATGAGATTTTTTGGCAAGAGCACAACTGGATTTTCTGAGCTTGCTGTGTCTCCAATGAAGACCAGCAGGAGAGAAAACCGTTGGCAATTCATTTTCTCAGTTAGCATGTGTCCCTCTCAATATTTCAAATATTGTTGTCCCTTGTAAAATCTTATACTGAACTTTCATTATAGTCACTTTCTCTGCTGAATGAGCTTCTTACACATAAAATAGATTCAATTATAAAAAATGTTTCCATTATGGACTATAATAAAATATTACATTATAGTTATATTAGCACTCAAATCTCAACTAGTGATAATAGAAACCATTACACACCATGTGGTAAGCTTCACACATAACCATCCATGAAGCTAATCCTAAACCTTTGGGTAATTTGGCCAAATTCCTCTAATTATCTTCAAGATTTTATCTCTACAGTCATTGTTAACTGTGTTTATTAATGTGATAGTTTCTTACACAGAATTTAATACCACAATAAATACTTATTTTAAAACCATCATAAACACTTTTGAGCTTTTAATAGGAGTCATGGATATATAGAAAACTTGAAATTATTTTACTTATAGTAGTTTAAAATTTTAAATTATTGTTATGTAGTTTATTTAAAACTATTATTTATCTTTTTAAAAAGTCATTTTAAATTTACACTAAAATTGCAATAATAGTAGACAAGGTTGTTGTATACTAAATAATCAGTTTCCTAAAATTATTAACATCCTACAAATGTGATACCTTTTTCTCAATTAATGAAACTATATTTATATGTTCTTATTAAATAAATCTTAAAGTCCTACAGCTTTTGTTGTTTTTGAGCACTTTCTTACTTTCTGGCACTAAATATACATTTTGTATATTTATTGCCACAGCTCTAGAATCAGTCATTTATCAAGAGAGCCCTCGTTCATGCCAAGACCGGTTTGGCTCAGTGGGTAGAGCGTCGGCCTGCTGACTGAAAGGTCCCGGGTTTGATTCCGGTCAAGGGCACGTACCTTGGTTTTGGGCACATCCCCGGTGGGGAATGTGCAAGAGGCAGCTGGTCGATGTACCTCTCTCATCGATGTTTCTAACTCTCTATCCCTCTCAATTCATCTTTGTGTAAAATATATTTTTTAAAAGAGAGAGAGAGAGAGAGAGAGAGAGAGAGAGAGAGAGAGAGAGAGAGCCCTAGTTCCATTTAATGGGGAATGGTACTAGACACCAAGAACTGAGTGCTTTCTGTTCTCAGTGACACTGGGGACCTCACAGTTAAAAAGGCAAGAAAGCGGAGGACTGAGAAGGTGGGGCAGTTCTGTACCGTGCTGCCTTCCACTGGTTAAGACCTCCAAGAGAAAAGGCCTACCAAGGTGAGGATGCCCCTACTGTCACCTGTAGAGGGACAGCACTGAGCTGGCCAATATTTGTGGTGGTGCTGCTTGTCCTGGCTCAGGGGAAGCGTTCCACTAAGTCTGAAAGACTAAGACATCGCGGGGACTCTCCGTCACTGCCCGCGGCCTGCTCTGCCAGGCCTTCGCGCACGCTGTGCTGGCGCTGCGCCTTCCATCGGCAGACCCGGAGAATCCTCTCTCCGTTGCCACATGGCCAAGCCAAAGCATCAGACACTACCACCATGGGGATTTTAAAACTACAGGGGAAATTGAGCCACAGGAGCTACCAACGCTGCCACACCCACCGCCGCCCCCAAGAATGGGAATCCACCGAAATCAGAGCTCACTACGCACTGGGCTCAGAGAGAGTGGGGCTTCAGAAATTAGCCTCTGCATCCACAGCAGCTCCACATCCGAAACAAAGAGGACATCATTGAGGGCGGACTCTCCCCATGCAGCCATCACAGCCCGCCCACAATCTTCCCAGCACACCCACCATGCTGGGAGGGAGATGGAGCGCGCTGGTGAGGAAATGGCACGGTGCCTTCCATTACCCACCCAGGCGAGCCCATCCTCCGATGCCACGTGGCCAAGCCGAAGCTCTCACCACCACCGCCATGTGAACTTTAAAACTACAGTGGTAATTGAACCACAGGAGCGACCATCAATATTGCACCTGGCACCGCCACCCACCACTGCCGCTGAGAATAAAGGAAATCCACCAAGAACAGAGCTCACCACGCCTTGGGCTCAGGGAGTGGGCGACCTCAGAACTTAGCCTCCATGTCTGCAGCTGCTCCGCTCCCACACCGAACGAGACACCTTTGAAGGTGGTCCCCCCGCCTGCAACCATCTCAGCCCAACTGCAGCTGTCCCAGCCTTCCCGCCATGCTAGCAAGGAGCTAGTGCGGCGCCTCCAATATGTGACCCCAACACCCTAGAGCGGCCATGTGCCCCGGGTGAGCCTAGTGTCCCAGGGGGCCGAGTGCCCCGGGTGAGCCGAGTGTCCCAGGGGGCCGAGTGCCCCGGGTGAGCCGAGTGTCCCAGGGGGCCGAGTGCCCCGGGTGAGCCGAGTGTCCCAGGGGGCCGAGTGCCCCGGGTGAGCCGAGTGTCCCAGGGGGCCATGTGCCCCGGGTGAGCCGTACCCCCCAAAGGGGAAGGGGATCCCGGGTGAGCCGTGTGTCCCAGGGGGCCGAGTGCCCCGGGTGAGCCGAGTGTCCCAGGGGGCCGAGTGCCCCGGGTGAGCCGAGTGTCCCAGGGGGCCGAGTGCCCCGGGTGAGCCGAGTGTCCCAGGGGGCCGAGTGCCCCGGGTGAGCCGAGTGTCCCAGGGGGCCGAGTGCCCCGGGTGAGCCGAGTGTCCCAGGGGTCCGAGTGCCCCGGGTGAGCCGAGTGTCCCAGGGGGCCGAGTGCCCCGGGTGAGCCGAGTGTCCCAGGGGGCCGAGTGCCCCGGGTGAGCCGAGTGTCCCACGGGGCCGAGTGCCCTGGGTGAGCCGAGTGTCCCAGGGTGCAGTGTGCCCCGGGCTAGCCGTGTGTACCAGGGGAAGCAGTGGGACCCAGGGGAAGGGGCGGTGAAAACCAGAGGAGGAGCGGACTCTATTCATATGGTCCTGAGATAGTCACCATAAAACAAGCAGACTGCCAAATTAGGAGCAGATTTTATTCATGGGGTCCTGAGATGGTCACCATAAAACAAGCAGACTGCCAAATGACAGCGGGGACGGGAAGGAGACCTGGGGGGAGATAGGAGAACAACCGAGGGACTGGTATGCATGAACATAAGTACAACCAATGAACACAGAACTCTGGGGAGGGAGGGCATAAATGGGAGGTGGGGGGGGGCAATGGTAAACTATGTACACAGAAAATACCTTAATAAAGTAAAATTAAAAAAAAAATAAAAAGGCAAGAAAATAAATATGTGTGAGCATTTGCATATTACCTAATATTAGACAAACATGTAAATTGACTGTACCTCTACAGCCAATCAGGAGTGGGTATGCAAATTAACCTGGCAACAATGGAGTTATGGTTTTAAGATTGGTGCTATGGCCGAGACCAGTTTGGCTCAGTGGTAGAGCGTTGGTCTGCAGACTGAAATACCCCGGGTTCGATTCTGGTCAAGGGCATGTACATTGGTTGCAGGCACATGCCCGGTAGGGGGTGTGCAAGAGGCAGCTGGTGGATGTTTCTCTCTCATCAACATTTCTAGCTCTCTATCTCTCTCCCTTCCTCTCAGTAAAACATCAATAAAATATATTTAGAAAAACATAAAAAAAGATATCATCTGCTTTTAAAAAAATCAGTATTCTTACAGAGGATCTTCTAGCAATGAAAGATGGCAAAAGTTGTTGATAATCCATTAAAGTAAAATTCTTTTCTTAGTGTTTCAAAGAATCTGGCTATTCAGCTATTCTGAACTATACGTTTGTTTTGGATTCTTTAAAACCGAGGTGTTTGTGGTCCCAAAGACATGCACATACCCAAGAGTTGTTTGTTGAAGATTTGATCAGCTCATAAGTTTAACTTATTCAACTCTAGAATTGTGAAAAATAAGGTATCCTAGAAGTAGTGATGAAGTTGCTATATATCTCAAGTAGCATCTGTATTCTATATAGAAACATTGCATCCTACCTGTATGAAATCGATAAGGATGTACAAGTCCAGGGGATGTGGCTCAGCAGGTGAGCGTTGTTGACCAGGAGATTGTGGTTTAATTCCCAGTCAGGGCACATGCCTGGGTTGTGGGTTTGAATCCCATCCCAGTAAGGGGTATACAGGAGGCAGCTGATCAGTAATTCTCTGTCATCATTGATATTTCTACCTCTTCCCCTCTGAAGTCTATAAAAATATAATTTAAAAAAGAAATGAATAAGGATGTGCAGTAATTCACTTTCTCTTTATCTGCATCCAAATTATCTTATGCCTAAATTATTCCAATACATTTATTTTCATGAATTCAGTTTCATTTTCCATAAACATTTATGTTATATTACTCCTTGAAATTAAACACTCAGGTTTTTTATTTTTATTTTCTGACTTAACTCCAAAATGTTGCCAGCAATTAAGTCTCCTTCTATGTAGCATCATTTATTTTATTAAAACTATTATTTATTTCACCTTAATATCTACTACCTGCTTTCATAAATACCCTTGTTTACCTGATTATTCCTGCTGCTCACTTGCCTGGATCTATCTCTTTCATGAAGCCTTTCTTGATTATGTCAGGTTGGAAAGAAAAATGATGAGCAACAACACTCTTAATAAAATGTATGATTATACTCAAATTCATATAATATTCTAGAAAGAGGTAGATCCACTTCTAAAAATTCTAGGGGAAAAGGTTATGTGCACTCACATGCTCACACATATATACATATCATAAAAGGGAAAATAAAAACATTAGAAAGGCCATTTTAAGCCAAACATTAGATAAAAAGTAGACATCAGACTTTCAGTTTTGCATACTTTTTGACAGTATTTGACAGTTCACATTTAGAAGAAAATCAATTGATATTTTATTATCAAAGAAAGACTGTAGATATAATGAATAAAGTAGACTCAGCAATAAAACCTTATTGTTTTTTAAGATTAACTAAAATAGCTGAAATAAGATCACAAGCAATCCTGAGTGGTAACCTGGGTGGAGGCAGGAAGGAAACAAAAGAATAAAAAGTCCTAAAAGAGAAAAAAAAATCTCTAGCTCACATGCATATTAAAGAATCCCTGGAGAACTGCAGCCCTGCGGCTTCTCTCATTCCTATTGACAGGGCTGTATAGTCAATAAATCATGCAGTTGCATATCTACATTGCCTCATTTATTCCCTAGACATCGTTACAGGCATGAAACAATACACTCTGAAAAGATGAAGCTCATAGTGCTTGGACTCTGAGTTGGCCTGGAAATAGAGAAATCAAGGTAGCCCGTGGGTGGCTTAGCTTGGTCTCCTTGCCTTTGTCAGGACTGTCCATAGTGGGATGTATAACAGGAATTCAACACCAGACCTCATTGATCTCACTTGCCTCTGATCCCCTATAGTAATTAACCTGCTCTCATCCAAATTAGCAGCTAATTACATTCTCTATTTTTTTTTTTTTTTACTCTTTCAAATGTGTTGGAGATCCTTGAGGGCAGAGACTATTCTGAAAAACTATTTCTGTTATCTCAGTGTTTAGCATAATGATGAACACAAAGAAAGTGCACCATATGTTAACTGATCTATACACTGAGAAATCCATTATATTTAAGAACATTTTTGCTAAGACATGGTTTTAATAGTTCCATCATCAGTAATTTGGTTTTTATTTGAGAGTCAAGTTTCCACTAGATACAAATAACATTTATTGTGCACTTATTATGTGTAGAGTGTTTTCACATATGATATTGACTTTATCACAACTAGCATCAGATTAAGCAGTAGACCATCTGTGCCATTGCCTAGAGCACCATTCTGATAGGTGCTAAAAATCTATGAGCACTGAAATATCCCTGGAAGACAAAGCAGTTTTTATTTATTAGATGTGTCCTAAGGGCTACTTCTCAAATGGTTGAAGAACTAGCTACGCAAGCATCATCTGGTAGTTTTTCAGAAATGCAGAGTCTCAGGCCTCACACACACCTGTTGAACCAGAATTTGTTAGCATATGCAGAAGATGCCAAGGGCCATACTGAAGTTGACAAACCAGTTTCAGGGGTAGCTTGTAGTTAGAGGTACCACTTTTATAAATTGCTTTAGGTGAGTTATAACCCAAGAGACTGGCTCATTTTTGGTCACTAATTGCCTTGTTGGACTGGTGAATTCAGAAAATTTCAGGGCTTTAACTTAGGGAGCAAATTATGTGAATTAGGGCCAGAACTAAGTTGTTCGCAATAAGCTAGGCGCAGGGGTGGGCAAACTTTTTGACTCGAGGGCCACAATGGGTTCTTAAACTGGACCGGAGGGCAGGAACAAAAGCATGGATGGAGTGTTTGTGTGAACTAATATAAATTCAAAATAAACATCATTGCATAAAAGGGTATGGTCTTTTTTTATTTTATTTATTTCAATAGTTTAGAACAGCCATCTGGCCTGCAGGGCCATAGTTTGCCCACACTTGACTAGAGCCTGTGTGCTGGAGGCAAAGACCAACAAGTAATTAGCATAATAAAGGCAATAGGTCATCAGAAGGCTGATGGACTTTGGACTTTAGTAAGGACTAAAAGCTATGTACTGATTATTCTGTTCAGACAATGGTGGCTGAAGGCAATCTCCTAACCTGATAATCTTTTACTATATACCAAACCTTACCTTTGATAGGTCTGCTTACTTTGCTAAAGGGAAAAGGTGTATTCTAGTAAATAAAAAGCCATGGGTCCAGAGATTGAGAGAGTCACTCTACTAGAGAGTACGGTAGGTTTCAGCCTGGTTCCCTCAATGCCTTCCAAATTTGTATTTCTTGTCTAGTATATTCATTTGCAAGTGACTCCTTCTCCAGATTCTGAATCCTTGATGCAAAAGGTTGCAGCACTATGTATTGCTAGTAATATTGGTAATTTGACTTTCAAGTCAGAATGAACACAGACAGTATTATACAAAAAAAAATCAAAACAAACGTTTTAAAAATGTGTGTATTAAATAACAACTTTTCACTATGCATTAGGCATACTGGCCTTCTCAGAGTTCTTCAAATTTACTCAGGTTAGCTGGAACCTTTTCAATTGCTGTTCCTTCTTCATGGAAAACTCTGCTTCCATGTCTATGGTTAGCAGTTCTATCTTGTTATTTAAGTCTCCTCTTTGGAGAGGTTTTTCTTAGTTAAACTCATTAAATTAGCCTTGTAATCTCTATTCCTTTACCCTGTTAATAGCATTTATCATTCTAAAGTTTTTTCCCTTTATTTCTCTCTTTTTCCCTTCCTTACTTATTTGTCCTCTCCTTAATATTGTTAGCTCCATGATAGAAGGCATTTTTTTCTCTCTGTTGTTTGCCATCATATTCCCTGCTCTGTTGATAGTAGATGCTCAATATGAGCTAGATGAATGAATCAACAGATAGTGAAATGAAAAAGATTACTAAGATCAATATGCTAACATATACTATACTAGTAAATAATGAGTTTTCCAGTAATCATCCCCAACTTCAAGTTCAGCCCAAATTTGCATTAGATTCTTAAGAGTTCCCTTTGAGACACAAGATGTCTTATTATAATACAGTTCATAGATGAAAAATGTTAGAAACCTTTTACATTTTTTCAGCAACTATTGGTTGAGTGCTTTCAATACTCTCAGTGACAGATACTTCCCTAAGCCTGCCACATACTGGGGCATGGCTTTGCTCAAGTTACTAAAAAGCTTATTTAGGACTTCAATTTCCTAATATGTAAGATAGCAGTAAATAATAATCCTGTAACTACTTCATGGGTTGTTGGGACTTCAAATTGGGATAATAGCTTGAAAATACTTATTATAGAGCTTGACACATACTAAGCACTCAATATATTAATATAAGTTTCAGAGAATTTAGACAGTTGGGGCTTGAGAGGATAAAGCATTATCTTTCTAATTTGCATTGTGATAGCACTGCTAATAGATGGTGTCCACAAATAATTTCAAATATTTTTCAAAGTATTTTTATTGCATTGTCTTATATTGTTGTGATGGATTTACTTCATTTTATCTTCAAAGAGAAAAATAAATGTTTTCCAAGTTCCTCTTGCTTCTTCTTTTTTAAAATATATTTTATTAATATTCTACAGAGAGGAAGAGAGAGAGATAGAGAGCTAGAAACGTCAATGAGAGAGAAACATCAACCAGCTGCCTCTTGCACACCCCCTACCTGGGATGTGCCTGCAACCAATACACATGCCCCTGACCGGAATCGAACGCGGGGCCTTTCAGTCCGCAGACCAACACTCTACCACTGAGCCAAACCGGTTTCGGCCCTCTTACTTCTTTTAATCTTTCCCTGTTGCATGCCTGTTTCAGATTATAGTATGCCATTTTTGTTGCCATTTAAATTAAAATGGAATATTCATGATGCAACCTTAAACAAACCTTAAATATATACAGTAGGCCTCCTGGTTGACAGGAGGTACATTCCAAGACCCTAAGTAATGCCTGAATCTATGAATAGTACTGAAACCTACATAAATTGTTTTCCTATAGGTACCTATGACAAAGTTTAATTAATAAATATGGTACAGTATGATATTAAAATAACTAATAATAAAATAAAACAATTATAACAATATATTATAATAAAAGTTATGTGATATAGTCTGTCTCAATATACCTTATTGTCCTGTACTTACTCTTATTGTGAGATATAAGATAGCACAATACCTGCTTGAAGAGATGAAGGGAGGTGAATATGGTAGGCATTGTGACTTAGCTTTAGGCCATTGACCTTCTGAAGATAAGGGTTACTTGAAAAAAGCACTCAGATACTGCAACAGTTAGTTTGATAACCAGCAAGGCTCCTAAATGACTGACAGGCAGCGAGCATTTATAGTGAGGTGATAGGCAGGATGGAGTCCTGGGCAGGATGGAGTAGGACAGAGCAACATTTCACCACACTACTCAGAACAACATGCAATATAAAAATTATGAATTGTTTATTTCTGGAGTTATTATTTAATTTTTTGGACTGTGGTTGATATTGGGTAACTGAAACTACAGAAAACAAAACTAAGGATAATATGGAACTATTGTGCTCCCTAAAATTTTGCATAGGTAAACATACACATAATGAACACATAGATACAAATATAAAATAAGCCTAGTTCCTCAGAAGTCATCTCATTTCAGTACACAGTCAATACCCCCTTTCCCCATATAGCACCACTAATATACTTACATTACTATGGATTGGTTTTAACTGTTTGTAAATTTAGTTATGGAATCACTTACACTCTTTTTAGTTTGGCTTCTTTTATTCATCATTATGATTGTCAATGTTATCCAGACTGTTGTGCATAGAAATATATTGCTCATTTTAGTTGCTGCATAATGTTTTGTCATAATTTATTTATCCATTCATGGATTCTAATGAGAGTGTCTAATAGTATCACACAATATTTTTAAAAAAATATATTTTATTGATATTTTACAGAGAGAAAGGGAGAGAGATAGAGAGCTAGAAATGTTGATGAGAGAGAAACATCAACCAGCTGCCTCTTGCATATCCCCTACCGGGGATGCGCCCGCAACCAATGTACATGCCCTTGACCGGAATCGAACCTGGGACCTTTCAGTCCGCAGACCGATGCTCTTCCACTGAGCCAAACCGGTTTCGGCCTCACACAATATTTTTGTGTTAATCCTCACCTGAGGATATTTTTCCATTGATTCTTAGAGAGAGTGGAAGGGAAGGGGAGGGACAGAGAGAGACACATAGATTGGTTGCCTCCTGCCCACAGCCTGTCTGGTGCCATGGGTGGACCCTGAAAATGAGGTACATGCCTTTTAAAAAATATATATTTTATTGATATTTTTTTTACAGAGTGGAAGAGAGAGGGATAGAGTGTTAGAAACATCGATGAGAGAGAATCATCTATCAGCTGCCTCCTGCATACCCTCTACTGGGGATGTGCCCACAACCAAGGTACATGCCCTTGACCTGAAATGAACCTGGGACCCTTCAGTTTGCAGCCCGGTGCTCTATCCACTGAGCCAAACTGATTTCGGCATGAGGTACATAACCAAAATCAAACACAGGACCCTTCTGTTCACTTGCCTATGCTCTATACACTGAGCAAAATCAGCTAGGGCTTACACAGTATTTCTTTATTTATATATTTTTTTGTTGTTTAAAGTATTACATAGGTCTCCTTTTTCTCGATTGACCCCCTCCCCACTCCTGTCCCCGCCCCTCCCAGGACAAGCACCCACTGCTCCAGTGTCTGTATCCATTAGTTATGCTAATATGCATACTTACAAATCCTTTGGTGGATCTCTTATCCCTGCCTCTCCTGCATTTAGGCTGTTTCCAATTTTAGCTATTGTAAATTGTGCTGCTATTAACAAAGGGGTGAGAGGGAAAATAGGGAGACAACTCTGGGGCTTATAGCCTGGTTCAGTTAAACAGTAATTTTACTTCCCCATTCTAACTGACTTGGGTGGAGCTGCAAAGCCCACCCTAAGGGGCCCGCCACAGAATATATATATATATATATATATATATATATATATATATATATAATATATCAAAACCTTCCCACATTGTCAGTTCAGGCTTTGGATCAAAATCCCCTGGACCAGCAGCGCTGCGTAATAAAGAATAAAGATTTACTTTCCTGATTCCTCTGGGTGCTGGATGTCATTCTCTTGGGCCATTTGTCACAACAGGGGTGCATATGTCCTTTTTGATTGGTGTTTCTGGTTTCTTGGGCTATATTCCAAGAAGTTGGATTACTGGGTCAAATGAGAGTTCCATTTTAATTTTTTTACACAGTATTTTTAACTTACATTATTTATCAGTGACTAATGGTGAAGATATTTTCTTATGCTTGTTGAATGACTCTATATTCTCTTAGGGGAAGAGCTATTCAAATCCTCTGCCTTTTTGTTGTTGAATTTGAGAGTTTTACATACTTTTAATGTAAATGTTAGTTGAGTAAATGTGTTGTAAATAACTTTACTTCTTAATAATATACTGCGATGAACAGAAGCCTTCTTTCAACTGTAGTTCAATTCATAAGTCCTATAATATTAAGTAATAACCTAGATGGGATTAAAAACTATACACTAAGAAGTTTAATGAATCCAAATCAGGGAAACATAAAAAAACCACAACAGAGCATACTGAAATGAAATTAACTAAAAGGAAATGACAAATTAAAAAATCTTGCAAGCAGAGACAAAGAAAAAATATTACAAGAACAATTATAAATTTATAAACTTAATTATTTATTTTTAGAAATAATTCAAGTTTAAGGAAAGTGGAATATCTTTAAAGTGCTACAAATAAAACTATATAGAATTTTGTATCTATTAAACCTATTTAAAAATGAAGACAATCTAAACACATTTTTAAGCAAAAACAACAAATACAGGTGAGAATATTCATGACTGTGAAATCTACAAAATATGAAATGTTGAAGAAACTTCTTCAGTCTGAAGGAAGATGTAACAAACAGAAACTTAGATCTAAAAAATAAATGAAGAGTTCTGTAAATGTTAAGTATATGTGAAAATGTATTTTTCTTTCTTTCTCATTTTTTATTAAGGTATTACATGTGTATATACGTTACTAATCCCCACCCCCACCCCTATACATGCCCTCCCTCCCCAGAGTTTTTCGTCCTTTGGTTATGCTTATATGCATGCATACAAGTCCTTCAGTTGATCTCTTATCTCCCCCATATCTCCCTACCCTCCCTGCTGTAATTTGACAGTCTGTTTGTTGCTTTACTCTCTCTGTATCTATCTTTTTGTTCATCAGTTTATAATGTTCCTTATTATCCATAAATGAGTAAGATCATGTGGTGTGTTTTTTTAAATATTTTTACCGATTTTTTACTTACATGTAAAATAGTGAAGAGTAGCCCAGGCAATGTGTTTCCATCATTTGGCATCAATCTATGAACCAGAAGGTCACAGTTCAATTCCTGGTGAGGGCACATGCCCGGGTCTTGGCCTCAATCCCAATAGGCGGCACACAGGAGGCAGCTGAACAATAACTCTATCTCATCATTGATGTTCTATCTTTCTCTCCCTCTTCCTTATTCTCTGAAAACAATAAAATATATTAAAACCAACCAACAAACAAATAAATAAAATAATAAAGAGTAGTATCATGTAAACCTAAATTATAAGAAAGCTGGAAGTTATATATTACTCCAAACATAGTGAACTTCAGGGGAAAGAATATTACCAGAGGAAAAGGAAATAATTTCATAAGTATTACAAGTCAATTTATAAAAATGACATATCAATATTACATATGTGTGTACTATTAATGAAACTTCTACGTACATGAAGAAAAACTTATGGAAAAAAATAGAGAAATCCACCATTATAGTTGAAAATTTCAGCAATTGATAGAAAAATAGAAAAGTTAAAAGGCTATATTAATCTTGAATATCAAACACTATTTGTCACTTTGACCTAGTTGATATATATAAAACACTGCATCAAATAGAAGCAAAATAGCACTTCATTGCACAAGACATATATTTTTAAAGAATGATTGAATTCATAAAAATTATATTATCTCACCACAATAAAATGACAAGAAAAAGATCAATAAAATATGAAAACTCAACCCACATTTGAAAATTAACAAACTCTCTTTAAATAATCTATAGGTCAAAAAATAAATTTCAAGGGCAACTAGAAAATATTTTGAACTGAATGAAAATTAAATAACAATTTGAAATTTGTGATATTCATCTAAGGCAGTACTTAGGAGTACATTTATAGTTTAAATTATTATATCAAAAAAGAAAAGCAAATCTCTAAATATCAATGATCTATGTTTCCTCATTGAAAAGAGAAAAGTAATTCCAATGTTCATAAGTATAGGAAATGCTAAAAAGTAAAGTTTAATGAAAGTTCAACAAAATTGATAAACCTTGAGATATACTAATTAATTCAAAAGAAAGAGAAGACAGATTTATAATAACAAAAGCATAGTATTATAATTAGACAGGACTTCCTTCCTGGACAAAGCCAGGGCTCCAGCTGTGGAATTGAGGCAACCACCCATGGCTGTGAGGGAGGGATCCAGGCAGCTGCCCATGGTTGCAAGGAAGGGATCAAGGCAGCCAAGGCGGTGAAGGCCTACTCTTGCATGAATTTCGTGTATCGGGCCTCTAGTTTACTAATAACAGCAATGAAAGTGACATTACTGTACAAAAGCATTTTGTGAAATTGTTTATGTGTACGGCATTACCTGACTTAAAATGAAAAATAAACTTTACATGAAAACTGCAGACCAGTAACACTCGTGAACACAGACACAAAAATGCTTAAATAAACTTTGGCAAATCCAAATATAAATAAGTGAAATATAAATAAGACAATGCACCATGACAACAATCTGTTTATTCCAAGAATGTAAGGTTGGTATATTGATTTAGAAATCAATAGCTTCTATTCATTATGACAATAAATGGAGGCAAAAATTCTTATTGTAACTTTATCTACACTAATAAAAGAGAATAATGCAAATTAACCATCACTCCACTACACCCATTAGCCAGTCAGAGTGATTATGAAAATTAATCAAACAAAGATGGTGGTTAATTTGCATGTGCAGCCTGAGTGAGGAGTGAAGACTGAAGACATATTAGAAAGAAGAGGGAGGGAAAGCAGAAAGCAAGGTGGCTGTGGCCCCTTGTGGCCACTGTGGCTGCTGTGGTGGCTGCTGGAGGGAAAGCTGGGGAGGCAAGGGAGGATGAGAGAGGAAAACTGCTGAGGGTAGAGGAAGGAAAAACAAGGGGCAATGGTGGCAGCAAGAGGGAAAGCATGGGGGGGAGCGGCGACTGCAGGAGAGAAAGGGAGGAGTGACAGTGGCAGTAAGGGAGCCAGCTGCAAGCCCTGTTCTTAGAGGAATTTTCCTGCAATGGGCCTCTAGTTAAGACATAAAAGGTTTTTGGCAAAATTCATACCTATTTACAGTAAAAAAATTACAGGAATTAGAATTAGGTAGGAACTTGTTTAATTTGATAAAATATATCTTTGAAAAACTACAACTAATATCTGATAGTGACAATTTAAAATTTTTCTGCCTAAGATTGGAAATAAAGTAAAGATCCCTACATTTCTTAATTCCATTCAATATTATTCTGAAAGATATTGCAATAATTAAAAAATAAAGTACATACAAAGAAAAATTAAATGAAACTCTAAATTCACTGAAGTCATGATTGTGTGTGTATAAAATTTTATGAAATAAAATTTAAACTATTGAACTTATGCATGAATTTTGAAAGTCTTGGATACATGAACAACATAAAAATAAAATTATATTTTTATATAAACAATTAAAAACAAAAATAAAATATTTGCAAATATTTATATTTCCAATACTAACTAAAATACATTAAATATCTAGGGATGCATTTAATAATATGTTTAAGGACTTATCAGTGAAATATATACACATTTACACAAGAAATTTTAGACTCTAAATAAGTAAAAAGTATACCATAATCATGGATTGTGTGATTCAATATTGTTAATATATTAGTTCTTCTAAAATTAATCTATAGGTTTTACATAACCCCAATAAGAACTTTAATATGTTTTTCAAAAATAAAAATTGATATTCTGAATTCTAAAATTTATGTCAAAATGTAAGGATCTACACTAGCCAAAACAATTTTAGAAAAAAAACAACAACTATATTGAAGGCAATAAACTATTTGTTTTCACAAGTTAAAGACTACCATTTGATCAAGACATTGTGATATTGGCATAGGATAGACGTATGGATCAGTGAACACAATAGGGAGTCTACAAATTGATCCACACGTATGTGGTGTATTTCTTTTTAACACAGAAACTAAGGTAATTAAATGGGAAAATTGTCATTAATAATTCTGAAGAAACAAATACATCTCATGAAAAGAATCTTAATGCTTAACTTACATCACACATAAAAGTAAGTTGAAATGTATTATAGACCTTAACTAAAAGCTAGAATATAAAAATTTTCAAGAAAACATAGGGAAAATGTATGACTATGATATAGACAAATATTTCTTAGACAGAAACCTTAAGTACTATCCCTAAAATGTTGATACATTAAACATTACTAAAATTATAAATTTTAGAGAAACAACATTAAAAACATAAAAAGTACAATCAACACGTTGGGGGAATAAGTTCCCAATGCATGTAACTGAGAAGGAACTCACACAACTCAATAATAAGGAGCCAAACAATACAGTATAAATAAGAAAAAAAGTTCTTCAGAAAAGAAGCTCTGCAAATAGCCAATAAATTCATGATAAAACGCTCAATATCATTACTCATTGGGGAAATGCAAAGTAAGACCCCAATAAGACATTAATACACTCACTGCAAGACTAAAATCTCTCTATATAAAAACCTAAGCAACCAGTCAACTAGTCGACCAGTAGCTATGATGTGCACTGACCACAAGGGGACAGATGCACAACGCAGGAGCTTCCCCCTGTGTTCAGTGTGTTCCCACAGCGAGAGTGCCACTCAGCTGACCAACAGAAGCCAGATATCCCCCTGAGCACTCCTCCCCCATTCAGACCAGGACTGGGATCGGGACTGGCATCAGGACTGACTGGGCACAAGCCCATGGCCGCTTCTCTGTCATGGGCATGCCAGTATTGCCTTAGGAAGGGTGTGTGGAGACTGCAGTAGAGCAGTAGCAAGCCTACCAAGTGGTGGCAGCAGCAGGCACAGCAGGGCTGGAATGAGCAGGAGCAGCACAGCACCAGGCCTGAGCTTAGGCTCCTCCCCAGCAGCCTGCCACTTCGGTACTACTTCATCCTTCAGGGGATGTTGGACTGCCAGTTTGGCTAACCCTTGCAGTCCAGGCTAAGGGACCACACTAATGTACAAATCCTTATACCGGCCTCTAGTAAAATCCTACCTAACAAAATAATGATATGCAAATTAACCATCACTCCAACACAAAAATATGGTGTCCCATGTGGTCAAAGATCTTGCCCCCATGTGGATACAAGATGGCTCTCACAAGATGGCCAGTAGGGGAGGAACCAGGTCTGCAAGGGAGGGCAATTAGGGGTAACCAGGTCAGCTGAGGAGGGAAGTTGGGGGTGACCAGGCATGCAGGGAAGGGCAGTTGGGGGCAATTGGGCTGCCAGGGGAGCAGTTAAACATCAATCAGGCTGGCAGGGGAATGGTTAGGGGGTGATCAGGCTGGCAGGCAGCAATGGTTAGGGGCAATCAGGAAGGCAAGCAGGGGAGCAGTTGGAAGCCAGCAGTCCTGGATTGTGAGAGGGAAGTCTCAGATTGGAGAGGGTGCAGGCTGGGCTAAGGGACACACTCCTACTGTCGCTGCACAGATTTGGTGCACTGGGACTCTAGTATGAAATAAGATTGAAATGCCAGATTTTGGCAAGAATGTGAAGCAGCTGGATCTATTATCTGTTATTTGGTCATACAAATTACTCTGGAAAATATTTTGTTACTTTCTTACATAGTTAAACATATTGTGACAGTAATTTTACTTGCAGGTATTTACCCAAGAGAAATATATATATACCTGTGAATGACTTGTATATAAATATCCATAGCAATTTTACTTATATCTCTAAAGTGAGATAACCCAAAATGTCCAATAACAACTGAGTGAAAAACAAATCTTAAGATACTCAGATAATGGATATTATTCAGCAATAAAGGGAACACAATAACTAAACACAGAAAACAGTACATACATATTATTTCATATGAAATTCTAGAACCAGTCAAACCAATTTGTAATGGCAGAACATATTTCAGTGTTTGCCTAGAAGTGGAAGTGGGTGGAATTTTCTGCCAAAGCATCAGGAAGAAACTTTATGGGGAATGAAAATGTTCTACTTTATGATTTTCATGATGTTTTTAGGAAAACTAGTGGCCCGGTAGACAAATTTGTGAATGGGTCAGATCCCTTGGGGTGGCCTGGGAGGATCAGGCCGAAACCCGCAAAGACACTTGCCACTTCTGCCTGCCACTCCCACTCATCCTGTCCCCACTTCACCGCAGCAGTGACACTCACCAGCCATGAGCCCTATGTATCTTGCATGTCCCAAGGTGGGGGGGCAGGGGGAGGGGCTCAGCAGGATGCAATTTGCCCTCTGGGCAGGCACTGGGATGCCCTTGCCAGGTGAGGATCCAGATCTGTCCTGCTGACTTTTGTGCCAGTTGTCAGGAGCTACCTGGCTGCCACTTTTATATCGTTTCTTCCTTGTGGAGCATCTAGGGAGGAGAAACAGCCACGGTGACCAAGGCTGATTTCTAGGAGGCTGGTGGCACTGCTGGGATTGTGCTGGTCTACTGGTGCCTGGCCCATTCGGAGATTGGACCTGCGGAACTACTGAGGGAGTGAGTGGATGCTGCTGGGCTGGTGGACCACGGGGACAGGTTGGTCAGCTGAGCAACACTCCCTTTGTGGGAGCACACTGACCACCAGGGTGAAGCTCCTGCATTGAACATCTGCCCCCTGGTGATCTGTGTGCATCATAACAAACGGTTGACTGGTCATTCAGTTGTTCAGTCACTTAGGCTTATATATATATATATATATATATATATATATATATATATATATATGCATTTATAAAAACTCATCAAATAAATGGTATGCTTTATTGTTATATAAATTACACTACAATTATTTGACAATTTACTTTAATG
Source organism: Vespertilio murinus (assembly GCA_963924515.1). Taxonomy (NCBI): domain Eukaryota; kingdom Metazoa; phylum Chordata; class Mammalia; order Chiroptera; family Vespertilionidae; genus Vespertilio; species Vespertilio murinus. Next base: position 69,783,343 of record OZ004706.1, read on the forward strand.
CAATTACTTTATTATCAACTAGTAGCTCAGTGCACGAATTCATGTTCCTTGAAAGGAATTGTGGGCTGTGTGGCTGCGGTAGGCAGGGGAGTGGATCTTGGCCCACCCTCCATGCCCTTACCCAGCCCCTTTCACTGTGGCCCCCAGTACCCTTTCTGCTAGTAGCCCCACTCTTGCCACCTCAGCTCCCATGCACTGATGGCGTTGGCCACGTTCACACCTGCTAAAGGCATGGAGTGACTGGGGCTGGTGCCAGCAGCAGGTATGAACAGGGCTGGTGCAGTCAGTGAATGTGAGCAGTGATTGCTGTCCTGATCACCCCTCAGGACTAGAGGGAAGTGGAGAAGCCCTCGGGAGTGATCTGGGCTGGCAGCCACCGCTCGCGATGGCTAGCGATCAAGGTCAGCACCGGGCACCTGCAGTGGGTGTGAGCAGTGTCTCCCATACCAGCAGCAGATGCGAGCCGGGCCAGAGCTGGCAGCAGATGCAAGTGCCAGGTGGGACAGTGATAAGTGGGAGCAAAGAATTTTCAGTAACAACCAGAGGATCACCCTGATGACAGTGACTGGTGTCCCATCTTGTTCTGGCTCCCACGCTCACCTGCTTCACCATCCTGCCACAGCCGATGCCCATCATGTTCAGCAAATGCCTCCTGGTGGTCAGCACTTGACATAGAAACTTGTTGTTTGGTTGTTCTCATAGGCAAAGTGAATAAAAATACTTTCCCTGTTCTACCATTCAGTTTATTTGCATATTAGCCTTATATTATATAGGCTGATTGGATATTAAATTAAAAAATTTCTTGGTGGTGATCATGATAATGCAATCCTCTCAAGAGACATTATTCTATTATTTTTATTGTCTCTTCTATTACCCTAGGTGTAGGGAAAGATCACCTTAACCCAACCAAAACTGAAGTTTAGGATGTGTCTTGGCTGTTTTTCTACTCCTAATCATAGTTCTTAATTCTACTTTGTCATCCTTTTGGAATGGTTCAGTCCATAGTCCTAAACCTTAGTCGGCCCCAAATTCAACCTCTGTCACTGTGGCCCTGCCAAATTTTCTGCCTGAATGTTTATTCTCCCTGAGGTGGGTGCTTTCAGCTTGATTCTCTATGATTCCTTGCTGAAGGCACAGTTTGTGAAATTCAAAATGCCATGAAGGGAAATTATAGACAGAATGTTAGCCTTTTTTCCTGCAGTTGTTTCTTCTCCAGCATCCAGTTCTATTAAGTTTTAACTTCATTGGTTGTTTTCAATCACTTTTATACCAACATTGTGTGAGAAACTCCTATGTGACTGGTCTGGTGGCAGCTCCTGTGGGATTAAAAAGAATTTTATCTTTTGCTTAAATCTTTGGGGTTCAATTCATAGACAAGTACCAGGGAGGTAAGTCATAAAGTTAGTAAACAATTTAAGAATGATTTAAAGTAGTTAACAATAAAATGCCAAATTTAACATAAAATCTGAGGTGTGAAGGAAGGGGAAAAATTCAAGGCTGCCTGGGATTATAGAGAACAGACTTCTTGGAGATGGCAGTAGCTATGTCTTGATGAGGCTCCATAGTTGAGATTAAGCCTGGATAAAGATGGGTTATTAAAGGAATCTGAGAACATTGGCTTGCTTCCTGGTTTGTGGTGAGAATTAACTCATAAGGATAGTCAGGAAACAGACAAGTAAAGCATTTTTATTCACTTTACCCATGAGACAAATGAAGAAGAAATGTTGCCATTGGTCACATACATAGTGGCAGATATAGCACTAAAACAAAGTTTTCTGATTGTGCTATATGGTTTGTTTCTTATCAACACACTTTTTAATGGTGCTAAGGGGGAACAACGAAGGAGTTATGAACAAAATAAATGAACAAACAAAATGGAAACAGACTTATAGATACAGAGACTTATAGATACAGAGAACAAGCTGATGGCGACCAGAGGGGACAGGTGTTGGGGAGCTGAGTTAAATGAAATGATGGGTTTAAGAAGTACTAATTGGTAGTTACAAAATAGGCACATGATGCAAGGTAAAGCGTGGAGAACTGTTAACAATATTGTAATACTTATCTGTGGTACCAGATGAGCACTTGAATTATTAAAGGGGACACTTTATAACCTATCTGAGTTCCTATCGACCGTACTATACACTTGAAACTAATACAAAATAGCGTTAAATGCAAACTGTAACTATAAAAAAAAGTAATGACATATCTTACCTGAAAAAATTGAAAAGAAATATTGCCTGTACTCCAAATCAATTGATTCATCTGGGAAATATACAAAGATGAGCCAATACATCATTTTTTGGGGGGAGGTAGAGGAATGATGTGGGACATAAACAGATGATTATGGCCTATTCATGAGAGTGTTGACAACTGAATAAGAATGACATACCCAAGATGGAATCACACAAAGCTGGAAGATACATCACCACTCCAATCCTATTAAAATGATTTGTTCACTAAACACATATGTGTTCTGGTTGCACATAATTCCTGCCTCCTGAGCTGCTGGTGTGGCAAAATTATCCAGAGCTTCTTGAGAGTAGGTATGTGTGCCTTTCTTATTTCCAGGGTTCAACAAAATACTTGGAAAACAGTTGATTTTGAATAATTTTTTTGATTAACTGAATTAAGTTTCTTTTTGTCTATTGGGTTATGGAAGAATGGCACACACATGAACAAAACATCTGCCATTTTCATACACTGCTGCTCATGATGTGAATTGGTTCAGTACTTTTGTAAATAAAGATATTTGGCAATGGATATAAAAGCTATAAAATTGCATATGCTGTTTTAAGTTATTAAAATCCATCTTTAAGACATCTCTATGAAGGAAATAATAAGAAAGAAGAAAATAGTACTCTTCATGAAACTCTTTACAAGAATTGTTGAAAATAAAAAAACAAAAAGCTGCAATGAATAGAAGTAGCCATAATATCTAACAATGAAGAAACATGTAAAAAAATTGCTAGTTTTAATATTATGGATACATTAAAAAGATATTGATGAATTCTATATAAAATATGTAAAATGCATACTATTTATTAAATATCAACAGAATACAATAGATATATACTGTAAAATACATAACTATCTAAATACATAACTATTTAAAAGGCCATACAAAGTATACTTGCTGTGTAGGGATGGAAGGTTTATAGACTCAGATGGATGCTGAGCAGGTGACTGTGCAAAATTAGACTTATGCATAATTATAGTGAGTGGTAAGGTTTGGCAGATGAGGGGGTAGTGGTGAGGGCTTCAGGAATTAAGCTCCAGGGTTCAGTAAGTAGAGGCAGATCTCAATGCCTTTTTTGGCTAATCAATGTAATACAACTTATTTTATTTACAGTGTTCTTGTGGAAATGTGAAAATAGCAGGAAGAAAATCTTGAAAATGTGAAGCATTATGCAAATACTGATGATTATCATAATTCTCACTGGCATTTATTACCATTGATGATGATCTCATGGCATCTCGAAGGCTCCAAATGTTGGGCCCTGAATCAGCAAGTGCATAACCATGACAGGGCACAGACTTTAAATGCTTGGGCTGCCAGTTTATATCAGCACCTGGAAGAGGCAGTAACAAGAGCCAGGTTGAATATTCCAGAGTTGTGGAAAAGGAGAGAGAGGAGAGAAACAGTGACTTTCTGTGGTTACAATATCTTTCTATATGTCCGAGGATTTGCCCTAAACGTATGAGTACACTCTGAAGACACAATACAAATCTCCAGTTAGTGTAGGCTAAACATTTACTTTTCTTCTTAAAAAACTATGTTCCAAGTGCCCAGTCTAAAATAATTATGGTTATATTATTGCTGCTACATACCTTTCTCATTTTTCCATTCCTGCATTATTTGTGCCTTTGGGTGATACATTTATTGGAACAAGAGTTTTTCCTTGTCTGAGCCCAGTTTGTCCTACTTTTGTGCACTGGTTATAGAATTCGAGCAAAACTGAATGCTGGAAATATAGGGAATGTAGGATAGAAATAACCCAAAACCTTCAGGGAGAATATGAACTTGGTAATGTATATTGAAGAGTACAAAATTAGATTGTAGCTAAGCAGGGCTACACTACATTTCCTGTTTTACCTTTGACTTTCTGTACAACCTTGGAAAATATGTCTATATTCTATGCAGTAGTGCCATACTGGTTCAGACCTTTGGTTATTCAACCCAGGATTTTATTTTTTTAATATGTTTTATTGATTTTTTACAGAGGGGAATGGAGAGGAATAGTGAGCTAGCAACATAGATAAGAGAGAAACATCGATCAGCTGCCTCCTGCACACCCCCTAATGGGGATGTGCCCACAACCAAGATACAAGTTGACCAGAATTGAACTTGGGACTCTTCAGTCTACATGCCGATGCTCTATCCACTGAGCCTAACCAGTTAGGGCAACCCAGGATTCTATTGCTTGAATAGCTGTGAGATGGCATGGCTGCTATTGTACTAATTAACCCTAAGATTCATTAGGATTAGCTTCATGGAACCATTTTTTTAATTCTATCATTAATCATTTTTTCTCACCCTTCGTGTGTGTGTGTGTGTGTGTGTGCGCGCGCGCGTGTGTGTGTGTGTGTGTGTATGTGCACTTTGGAGCACGGGGGTATCCCTCAGCCTGGCCTGTGCCTTCTCACAGTCTGAGACCCCTTGGGGGGTGCCCAACTACCAGCTTAGGCCCGCTCCCTAGAATCAAGAAAATGTTTCCAGAATCATTTATGAGCTCTTTTCTTGCCCTCACTTCCATTTCTCAAAATCATGACCATGCTACATTTCAGTCTGCTTCATATTTGAACCCTTATTTTCTTACATAGTCTCCTTCCAACCAAGGTTACTTAGGGGAATAGGCCTAAGGCAGCAGTCAGACATCCCTGAGGGGTCCATAGCGCTGCCACAGAAGCTTCTGGCTGAGCAGAGCTCCCCCTGTGGGAGTGCACTGAGCACCAGGGGGAAACTCCTGCATTAAGCATCTGCCCCCTGGTGGTCAGTGCATGTCATAGTGACCAGTAGTTCCACCATTTGGTCTATTTGCATATTAGCTTTTCATTGATTTTTTTTTTTTTTTCAGAGAGGAAGGGATAGGGATAGATGCCAGGGCCAGTTTGATAGTTGAACCGGGCTGAGGTAGGGAGGTGGAAATTGAGGAAAGAAAGACATGAAAGCGGAATTGAGAGGACTACAGGTCATCCAGAGACTGTAGCAGCTTTATTAACTGTGTAATGCCTTTTATACACAAAACACTGAATAGGAGGTCTGTCAAGAGGAATATATTCTTTGTTCCTCTTAATCACTAAAGGAGAGACAGAGCAGAAGGACAAATTCTTGGTACAGCAAATCAGGCAGATTCTCAGTACAGCAAATCTCAGTAAATAGTTACAGACTTCTTGGTAAGTCATGAAAGGTTGCTCTCATTCTACTAAGGTTGCTCTCATTCTACTGATAACTGCCATCCAAAAAAGTCTGGGAAAACTGTGTGGGTAGGGGACCAGCCTTGCTAGTCCCTTTGAGTGCAAGGACCGTGTTAGCTTACACCAGACTCCAACAGATAATTAGAAACATTGATGAAAGAGAAACATTGATCAGCTGCCTCCTACATACTCCCTACTGGGCATGTACCTGCAACCAAGGTACATGCCCTTGACTGGAATCAAACTTGGGACCCTTCAGTCCACAGGCCAATGCTTTATTCACTGAGCCAAACCAGTTAGGGCTATTCTCATCCTTCATAATGCAGTAATATGGCCTGCCTATTCCACTTCTCGATGTAATTAATATATTCCAAGGTATATTATTGTCTTGTTAATTTGTTTCTGAGTCTTCACCAGAGGATATTTATTCCATTGTTTTTCAGAGAGAGGATGGAAGTAGAGAGAGAGAGAGGAGAGAAGAGAGATTCATCAACTGGTTGCCTCTTGCACACTGCCTAACTGGAGGCAGAGAGCAAACTTGCAACCCAGGTATGTACCCTTGACCAGAGTCAAACCCTTGACTTAGCACACTAGCCAGGGCCCAACTTTTATTTTTTATATATATTCTTTACTCATCCTAAATATGTCATTCAAGTTCCAAGAGTACCCTCTCATATCATTTAAGCAAATAACTATTTAATAGAAAGAAGTCATGTACAAATATTTAATAAAGTATTACTTGAAAAATCTTTGAAATACTTATATTCATGCATCATTAATAGAATTTGGGGAAATTGCCTATCAAAAAGTCTGTAACATCAATTCACTAAATGCTAGTTTTTATCCTTCACTTCTTTATCTGGTTTTTAGAATGCACTTGAGCTTTGGGTAGGCCATTGTCTGTTATCACTATTTTACACATTTAAGAAAACAAAAGGTTCAGAGAGCCTAATATTTAATTTTCCAAGGCCTATTAGCTTTGGATAACTGTTCTCAAATCTGTTTATTTATTAGTTCATCAGCTCAATAAATGATATTTAAAAATCAACTATATCAGCTACGGTTTTAGGTTGAGGTAGTTTACATTCCAGTGATTATAAAACTTCTCATTGCACCAAGTGGCCCAAGATGGATCATGATCTTCCCCCTGAGGATCTTATCATCTACAATGACTAAATTAATTAACAATGTTCATTTTTCATGATTCAGTTGTTTATTCCTCAAAAAGAAACAAAATGTTTCTATGTATATAAAACTGTATCTAAGTAAGAAATATATTTCACCTAATTTTTCTTCCATAATTTATAATAATTTGCACGTTTAACAAGGTCATTGTTAATAGAGGATATGTGATATGGGAAGGACAAAGGGCATAAAGAGTGTTAAAAATAACATGGGCGTTGGCAATGAAGTTGAAATGGAATATTGGCTCTTCGATTTACTGGTTGTGTGCATCAAGATAAACTATTTTAATTTTCTATGTTTCAGTTGTCTAATTTGCTAAATTGGAGATAACCTTACCTTTATAAGGTTGTTAGATTCACGGAAGTATATTAAAAGTCTGAAGCATGACCTGGAGTACAGAAGTGTTCAAAAACATCAGTTCTCTCCCCTTCTGCAATAGATGCTGTCATTCCCTGGGTCCTGCCCTCCACCGAGCAAAGTGTTTAAATTGCAGCACCTTCACCCCCACCCATCATGAGGTTGGATCCATGTTCATCATTATCATCACCAGAAGTGCCAGGCTTCTAGGCCATTGACTATCTCCTGCACTCCCTCCCTCCCACAGTTCTGCAAGACTGAATCTGGTGCAGATCTTTCTCCATCACTGCCACTCCTTAGCTCCTCTCTCCATTCTCTCTGGGTCAGCATTGGTGAGCAGAGTCCCCTTTATGATCATTTACTTCTTGAAACAATCCCATTCTCTGTCGTACTCTGAGACCTATTTGGGGGTGATTGTTTTTTCATATCCCATATTCATCAGGACCAGGAAGTGGGCTTGGATTCTGTTTTGAAATCTATTGCTACTAGGAAATCATTCCTATGCTTGTACTGGAGTTGATGAATAAGAAAAATAAAACAATAATATGTAAAGTGTTAACTTATGGTCTTCCTCCCACCTCTAGTGTTTGGCATACTTTACTAAAAAAAATCATTTACACAAAAGTTTTATCTGAAGAAAATATTCAATAAATGTGACTTGTAGGCTTTTCTTTAAAAAGACAGACAACTACCCCTTAAAAGTTACTATAAACTCATTTTTAATTTTAATCATTTGCCCATTTCTCAACTCCTGTTTATGGCAAACTTATCAAATGGTTGTGTATTTATCTCTTAACTTAATTACCATATTCATGCTTTTTGATAGAAAGGAAGAGCACAGCAATATTGTGGCTCATTCATTTCTTTAAATATATATATATATATATATATATATATATATATATATATATATATTATTTATTTTATTTTATTTTATTCTTTTTACAGAGAGGAAGGGAGAGAGATAGATAGTTAGAAACATCGATGAGAGAGAAACATTGATCAGCTGCCTCCTGCACACCCCCCCCTGGGGATTTGCCCGCAATCAACGTACATGCCCTGAATGGAATCGAACCTGGGACCTTTCAGTCCCCAAGCCGACGCTCTATCCACTGAGCCAAGCCGGTTTCAGCTCATTAATTTCCTAGTCTAATTCACACCTCCAACACCCACTCCCCTCTGCATGGAGTGATGAGGTTAAAATGGTTTCATCTATTTAGTACAATCACTTCTGATTTTTCTCAGTCCCTCTGCATAATGGCTCAAACTTTGAGTTCCTACCCTCATCCTGCTCCTATGATAGCAAATAATTATATGAAGGACCTTATAAGTCCACGTGACTTGTAACAGAAATACTGTATGATCTCATCTACTAGTATATGTGAAATCTAAAAACATGATAGTTGCTAGAGCATAATTGGGTGGAGAAGAAGTGGGAAAAATAGGAGGTCAAAGGGTATAAACTTCCAATTGTAAAGTGAATCAGTTCTAGAGATTCAATGCACAGCATAGTGCCTAAAGGGTTGCATACTTGAGAATTGCTAAGAGAGTAGATCTTAAAAGTTACACACACACACACACACACACACACACACACAATTGTAATTCTATAGTTTGATGAATGTGTTAACTAACTTAATTATAGCAATAATTTCAACGGACATATTAAATACCTTAAGTTTAGGCAACGTTGTATGTCAAATATATCTCAACAAAGCTGGTAAGAATACATACAGATTTTGCTTTCTATATATTGGAATCATTGTAGAAAAATGTAAAACTGGAGAAGTAAAGCTCATCACTTAGAACAAACGAACAAACAAACAAGTTTGCACGGCCTTGTGAGAAGAGCCTCCTTGGCCTCCTGGAATGCTGCTCCTGGAATATGCCGGTGGGGCCACTGGGAATGTAAGGTTCAGCCACTCCAGGCTTCAATTGTTTTTGCTAACATCTACTGTCTGCAGCTGACGAATTCATGACACAGCCAGTTCTACAATAATGCTTATTTAGAAAAAAAAAAGATATATTAGGGAACAATCTGAGCATAAATCCCAATTCCATTCACCTTTGCTCAATTTCTTGAGCAAAAAACACTCAGGGAATGCTGAAGACTGCACCATCAGAACTGAGCCCTTGTAAGAGCACATAAGCCCACATATGTGCACACATAAGGCATCTTCCAACTGCCTCAGTGTACCCCATGTATTATGAATCACTCCCATCTTCTCTGGTGTTATAAATTTCTATCATTCCAGGACTTCCCAGTAACTCATAAGTCGCAGCCCTTCCAATGCCCACTTCCTCAGGTAAATTCCATGTTTCTTTGGAGGTAAACTGCCATATTTATTATAGTATTTATGTTGGTCTTAGTCAAATAACATGTTTAAACTGTGGTTCTATTTTTTTTTTTTTTAATTCTCACCAGAGGATATGTTTCCGTTGATTTTTAGAGAGAATGAAGGGGAGAGGGGGGTGAGAAAGAGAGAGAGAGAGAGAGAGAGAGAGAGAGAGAGAGAGAGAGAGAAAGAGAAAGAGAGAAAGTGAGAGAGAGAGAGAGGGAGAGAAAGGTCAATGTGAGAAAGAGACATCAATTGGTTGCCTCTCACATGCCAGGTTGAGATTGAGCCTGCAACTGAGGTATGTGCCCTTGACCAGGAATCAAATTGGTGACTCTTGTGTCCACAGGCCATCACTATAACCACTGAGCCAAACTGGGTAAGGCTGAGGTTCTATTTTTATTAACTTCCAGAGTTTTGTTAATGTGACACATAAAATTTTTGAATTTCACTTCCAAACCTCATTTTCCAGTAAGCCCTGAAATATTTTTATTACACGATTTTGCCTAGCCTGGTGATTGGTGGGAACACACATGTCTCTTACAGCAGAGCTGGCCATATAAACCATTTAGGCTGTGCCAGCTGACCTTCCTTTCTGACTTGCTTAATTATAGTGCTCATTGAGAACACAGATCACTTAGAGCTTCTGCCTTATCTTTTATCTAAATCCTGTTCTAGACATGTGACACAACAGGGCCTTTCATGGCTTCCCTGTTCCCTTTCAACACCACTGGCCCAGTATCAGGTTTGTAATCCTAAACTCACTTTGTGTGATACAATGGGGCAAGAAAAGTCCCAGGAGGCACACTCAATTCTCTCTGTGTCACAACCATATTTCCACACCCATGTAAATGGTGCAAGGTCACCTGTCACAGTAGCCTTCTCCCGAAACCAAACAGGGCCTGATAAAAGTCCCTCCATGCTGAGCCTTTCTGTACACTTACTCTATGCACTGTCTCTCTTCTGGACTTTGAGAACTCAGGAGGAGGAGGTAAAGGCACATACCTTCAATGTGTCCTTAGATATTGTACTTTCTTCGCTTCCCCATTCCCTGTTCAATATTCCTCAATCTATGCTTTACTCCCACATTCGCCTACACTTCTCTTGCAATGTCTCCATGACCTTCCCTTTGCCCCAGGCAGTGGACACTTCTCTGTCTTTATTTGACTCTGACTTTATTGTACTATCTTTTTGGCATCTGGTACCCACAATGTGTTTCCTAATTTCAAAGTGGTCCAATTTACCTCTCTACTGTTCTTCTTTGCAGTCTCTCCTCCTCTAGACAAACTTCTAAATTTGGAATTCCTCAGGGTTCGGGCCTGATATTCCCTCTTCCTTTTTTTAATACTCTCTCATTTAATGTATCCTCCATTGCAGTAAATTTAGGTAGCATCTATATGATGGCTTTCTCACATCCAGCCCACAGCTTTCATCTGACCTGTAGACATATGTCCAACTGTCTACTGGTAATCTATACTTGGATGTGATTGAGGCATGTTAAACTTAACATGTCCAAAAAACAACAACAAAACAGATTCTCGTTTCACTGGATTTTATTGTCATCACTCCCCCTCAAAATTATACAGAACCCTTCCCACTCCTGCCAGAATGAATTATTTACAACATCTAGCTTTGTGTCACTACCTTCTTACCCAAAGACTGGTTTTGGTGGCATTTGGTGTATAGACACTGTTGTGTGAAGGTTTTTCCCAAATGAAAAAGAAAAAACAAACAAGTAATAATGATAGTTAATGAGAATGTGGAGAGAAGTTTATTCTCATGTAGGGATAATAGTAATGGGAATTTTAATAGATTTTTTGAAAAGCAATGTGGAGCTATTTACCCATCAGTTCCATTTCTGAGAATCCCTAATCCTAGCTAATAATAGAGTAATATGCAAATTAACCATTACTCTGCTATACTCACAAGCCACACCCACCATCCAATCAGATAAAGTATGTAAATTAACCAACAAAGATGGCGATTAATTTGCATATGCAGAGGGAGGGAGGAGTGAAGACTGAAGACAGCATAGAAGGAAGAGGGAGGGAAAGTGGAAAGCAAGGCAGCTGAGGCTGTTGGAGGGAAAGCACTGGCAGTGCATGTGGGACTGGGGGCGGGGTGAGGTGCACAGCAGGGCAGTGCACACAGCTGCAGAGGCAGAGGTGGGAGGCAGCCAGCGGGGGTAGCGGGCATGGCAGGTTGGGTGGGCAAGGCGGGGCACAAAGCAGCGGAGTGTGCAGTCCAGAGGCAAGGGCCTCAGAGAAAACTGTGGCAGGCACAGCAGGTTGGGCATTCAGGACTAGGTGCACAGCAGTGGTGGCAGCGCACATGGCCATAAAGACAGTGGTGGTGGTGGCTGTGTGTGGGATACGCCCTGCCCAATGCAGCAGGAGAGGTTGGCGGGCGGGAGAGGTGGTGGTGTTGAGAGGAAAGGCCGCTGGAAGTCTTGCAGGAATATTACTAAAACAGGTCTTTGGTATAGAAATAAAAACACCAATCAATCTATCACAGGAATTCACCTGGGAAATCAGTTCTATTTCTTGCTATGATATGCATTGACCATTGGGGGGCAGTGTGGAACAAATGTAGGTCTCAGCCAGCAGCAGCCAGAAGGCCCTGATCAGCCCTGATTGCTGGCCAGGCCTAGGGATCCTACCTGTGCACACATTTCAGGCCTCTAGTTTGTAATAAATATATTTAAAATAGCATTGTTTATCATGGTAAAAACTGGCAATAAAGTTGAGACTCATTCATGGAGAAGGAATGAATCAATTACAATAAAATCAGATATAATTATCACATATCCAATTAAAAATAAGTGAAACTTATACAATGTACTTTGAAAATATTTCCAGAATGAACAAAACAAGATGGAAAAGGTGTGTCTGATATTAACTTGTGTGTCTTTGTGTGTGTTTATGAATGTTTCAATGTGATTGTCTGAATATGGAAAAAGGTATTTGATTCAGGGTGCTAGAATTTGGGGTATATTTTTACTTACCCTTTCATTCAATATGCACACACAACTGAATTAGTCACATACATTTACACAAAAGTTATTTTATTTATTAAAAAAACAGACAAGAAAAGTATCTCTTCTCCCCCACCCCTCTATTTCTCCCTCTCTCCTCCCACTTTCCTCTCTCTCCATCACTCCCACCTCATCCACACCAGCACCATTTTTGTCAGTGCTACTGTAATAGTCTGGTATCTTTTCCAATCCATTCTCCACACAGCAGCTGGGAAAAACATTGCAGTATAAATCTCTCTTTATTAGTCTCCTCTTGCACTTAGAGTAAACCCTAGCAACTGACCAAGGCCTGGGTGCCTGATCCAGCGAGAGTTCATCTCATGCTGCTCTTTCCTTTTGTTCCTTCTTCCCGCCACAGTGACTAATGGGATTTTTGAAAATGCCAAGCTCTTTTCTGTCTTTCCTGGAATGCTTTTGTTTGCTGGTTCATTTCAGTACAGTTTTCTCCCTAAACACCGTGTTCTTTATACACCAGGGAACAATATGTGGAAGAACTATAGTAAGAAACAAGTGATGTGAAATGGGCAGAGTTGGCTGAACCAGCCTCCTTCTCACCTGCTCTCTACCACTTTGTTTCCATCTCAGGACAGGTCGGCTCTTTTACTTGTTTGTTTTTGCATCGCCTGTTCTGCCCCTAGACTACGAACTCTGGAGTTCAGAGACAGTATCTCCTTTGCTCATTACCCAGTACCTAGTACAATTCTTGACATATAGCAGGTGAAACTCAAATCAATATTGATTGGAAAAATAAAAATAGTGAGTGAAAAAAATATTTTTTATTAAAAGAAAACAGGAATTGCCCGACCAAGTTCCTCAATGGTTAAGCATCGACCTATGAACCAGAAGGTCATGCTTAGATCCTAGGTCAAGGCACATGCCCAGGGTGTGGGCTCAATCCCCAGTAGGGGGCATGCAGGAGGCAGCCAATCAATCAATGATTCACTCTCATCATTGATGTCTCTCTCTCTCTCTCTTTCTCTCTCTCTCTCTCTCTCTCTCTTTCTCTCTCTCTCTCTCTCTCTTTTTCTCTTTCTTTCTTTCTCTCTCTCTTTTTCCCTTCCTCTCTGAAATCAATAAAATATATTTAAAAAAAGAAAACAGGAATATTTTAAAGAAATTGAGATTCATGACTATGAGTATAATACACACAAACACACACACACATACATTCTATGTTATGTGTTATGTGGAGTTAATTCTAATAGATTTAATTTAAAAATATGTTACACCCTGGTCAGTTCACTTGGTTGACTGTCATCTCAAGCACCAAATGGTTGCCAATTCGATTACAAATTAGGACACATGGCTGGGGTTATAGGCTTGATCCCCAATGGGAGACATGAGGAGGCAGCCAATAGATGTTTCTCTCACTCTGATATATCTTTCTCTCTCTTTTCAATAAAAAAAAACATATAAAAGTGTTTTACATTCTGATGCATTTTTTCACAAAATTAGGATTATGTTTGGAAGATGAATGATCTATGACAAGGTTTACCTATGAGGTGAGACAGTATGTTAGAAAAAAATTAGGTCAAATTTTAATACATGTCATTGCAGCTCTTAAAGGGCAGAGGACAGCTACATTCTTTAACATTTTGACTACTTCATTCTGCCCATAGTATTACATTTCCTAAATAAAAATAATTAAAGAAAAGATCAAGAGTTAAGATTAAAGTACGTGAATGCCAAATATAGTCCAAAACGTCTAGGAAATTGATGAAATATTTGTCTGAGGACGAATCAAACACAATCTCATCCACATTTTCAGAATTACTGATAAATCAGCAAGGTTCTTCCTGACCTGCAGGAGAGGAGAATTATGTTTAATCAGTAAACATTTAGCTGATAACAGGTTTTTGCTAAGAATACCTATAGGAAGAAATGTAAAATGTGACATCTACTAGTTCTGTTTACCTATCACTAATATTTGAAAGACATGCTTATATTAATACATCCTTCTCAACATAAAAACATACATACATTTATCCATATATATATATATATATATATATATATATATATGTATATTTCAATAACTATAATGGATGCAATTAACTCCAGAATTATGATCAAAACACTAGGTAAAGCATTCCTTTATGGAAATAATCCTAATATGTAAAAATCTTGGGTTGTAATGACTAGTAACAACCAGAGGCTGACCAACCGGAAGTCAGTGCTGGCCTTGCTCCCAAGCAAGTGGTAAGGGGCAATCAGGCAGGTAGGCAGAGGGTTAGGGGTGATCAAGGAGGCAGACCAGCAGTCAGGGGTGATCAGGTAGGCAGGCAAGTAGTTAGGGGAGATCAGGTAGACAGATGGCCCCTGGCCATGCTAGCCCCAAGCAAGAGATTAGGGGCAATCAGGCAGGCAGACAGAGTAATTAGGGGTGATCAGGTAAGCAGACCAGCAGTTAGGGGTGGTCAGGTAGGCAGGTGAGTTGTTAGCGGTGATCAGGTAGGCAGATGGTCTCTCAGAGGGCTGGCCCTGCCCCCTAGCAAAGAAAGAGGGAGGCCCAGGCCAGCCAAGCCATTGCACCTGAGCCTGTCACCTGCAGAGGGAAGCCACCAGTGGCAGGGGAGGGCAGGCAGTGCTGCACAGTTGGCAAGCAGTGGCAGTGATAGAGGAAGGAAAGCTCCAATAGGCCTTGATCTCAGGACAGGCCTCAGGACCCTAACCGAGGGGTCCTGGACTGAGGGACCTCCCAACCCCAACCCCAAATGCACGAATTTTCATGCACCAGGCCTCTAGTTCAACTCATAATAGAGTGAGTTGAAAGAACCAGGATTAAAAAACTAATTACAAGTGTCTTTGAACTGTTAGACCACTTGTTAGCTATCTAAATTTAGAAATTCTATTTGACTTGTCTGAACCTGACTACTCATCTATAAAGCTGAAAAAGTAATACTTGTTCAACTTGTGTTGAGTGAGAACTAAAATAGAAAACATATACAAAATATCCTGTACAACAAGTATGTCAAACTCAAAGGCTAACACAGGCCAAATAAACAAGGTTTAAGTTTATGTGGGCCACAAAAAAACAAAAGCTTCGATTTTCATAGAAACGTAGGTTTATTTTGATAGAGACATGCTGCATACAAAGGGCTGAAATAAATGAGTAATCTTTAATGTAAAATATAAAACATTTTAATAAAAACTAATATTTTTCTTGAATATTAGCTTACCAGACACTTAATAACTACAAAAATTAATAAGCATAACACAAATAAACCAATTTTTCTGTTGTGTACATTAAAACAAGTCAGGCCAAGATTAATGACATGACAATCAGCTGCTAAAATATTTGCTGCTAGTATTAGTGGAGAGAAATGGTGCGCCTGCATATAAGGCGCGTAAGGGAAATGAATGCAACACTATTATAGTAATCAGTCACTATCTAACATTGTAGTTCATTATTAATAATTATGTATAACAGGATATTGTAGAAATTAAGTTACAAATTTTTTATTAAAACGTTTCTTACATTGGCTGGGCCGCACAAATATTCATTGTGGGCCACATGCAGCCCACAGGCCATGAGTTAGACATGCTTGCTGTACATCTACATATAACGGGCACATGACAGAGTGGGTGATGGAAGCTCCCCTAGCATTTATCTAGTTAAATGTAGTCTAGCACAATTGGAGGGTTACTAAGGATAGGGACTTAGCTAGCATATTATTGGTTTTATTTGTTTTGCAACACAAAAACATCTGGTTAAATTAAACAAAAGGGGTTTACTCAGAAGGACAAAAAATAACTTAGAGAATAAATAAGAATGCTGGAAAAACAAGCTTGAGGGGGAAAGAAGAAAGAGACATAATAGCAACCAATTTGGTTTGAGATTTATGGACTCAAGAACTTGAGACTTACTTGGTTCTCACTGGATGAATGTACTTCACCATTTTTTTCCTATCCCATGCAGCTCAGCTCAAAATCTGGAGATTCAAAAGAAAAAGTCTGGTTGTTTTACCTCAAATTACCTGACCATCTTTTCTCTAGGGAGAACTTCAGTTTCTTGTCCTCTGAATATTTCTTGCAAAGAAAGAAAAGGCAATTCCTCATACCAAAGATCAAGCTGTTAAAAAGGGCAATATTTAAATGAATTAATTAAAATGACAATTAAATGTAAACATTAACATTAATTATTTAAAATTAAAATGTCATTACACATTTCCAAGTGACCACTCTTAGGCAAATTGGAAAAAATCATTGAATAAAATTATTTAGGGGTCAAGGAAAGCTTCACTATCAGAATAGAAAATCAGCAGTGGTATTAACATTGGAAATATGAGCCCAGAGAGTCATTCAACAATGACCAGCAGAGCCCTAGGATTCCTAGAGGCACCTCAGCAGGAGCTGGAATGGTAGGTGAGCTCAAGCCTCTGGAACTCCCCTCCTATCTCGTCTGGTTCACTGAAATTTTTTCTTTGTTTATGTAATGATATTCCTCATAAGCTTCACTTTAAACAAGAGTTCTGCTGCTAACATATATGCATAGGAAGAACAATAACCAAACAACTTGCTCAACAGCACAGAACAAAGGAGTAACTTCCTAGCTCTGAAGTCCCCACCTTCTACAACATGCTGATGCTGTGGAGGAAATGAGTGAGATAAGGGTTAGCTTTCAACTTCACTGTAGAACAGTTTCCATTCAATAGGTGACATGCAGTCAGCTTAATGCCACAAATGCTGCATTTATACTGGCATAGTATTTTTCAATTTTCCAAAAACCTTTAATGAATGTTGGTTCATTTGATCTTCTGGAGGCCAAGGAACCTCATGCGACCCCGATTTACAAATGAGAAACTGGAGTGCAGAAAGATGAAACCTCAGTGACAGTGCTAGAACCCAGCTGCCCCGACTCTTAATGCAGTACTTGTTATCCTATAACAACATTTCCAATGACAAGAGCAGGTGGAATCCTTTCTCCCAGATAAAAATTAAGTGGGGTCCTATGTAAACACAGGAAGAGTGGAGCTGCTGTGATTGGATTGGGGTGAAGGGCCCGATGCTCCATTCAGCCCTCCCTTTTCCCTTCCCCTGGAGCATGAGCAGGACCCCAGAGGTCCGAGAAAAGAGGTGCTCTGCCCCGCACAGCACAAACACTCCTGCCGGCTTTATTTTCCCGGGATTTACTCTGGTCCCTTTCCCTTCATTTGCTCCTCGTCGTGTAATTTTGTTCTGTGCAGCTCGGACCCCAGAGGTCAGCTCTAGTGAGGGAAGCAGTGCAGGTGGCGCTGTTAAGAAAACGGGCTGGGGACCGGGAGGCAAGAGGCTTCTTTGGTTTTCTTTTCCTGAAGTTGACATTGATTTATGGTGCTGCCTACAGCAAAGCAGGGGGCTCATGTGCCACCATTTCTGTGCTATGAAAAGATACCAGGGGGCCTTTTGTAGAGCGTTTCTGTGTTAACCTGAGAAAGTCCCTCAGGATCTAAAGTGCTCTCCTTCCAGCCATAATTACAACAGCATTTGGAGGAGCATCCATGGTCCTAACCCAAGTTGTTCTCACTTTCACACTAACCCTCCAGGAGTTCTTCTGTACCAATAGCCTCTCATGCAATTACATAAATGTTTCTACATTTGCTTTATCTGGACTAGCCATGTTATAATTTTCCTTGCATGTACCACATATGCAGCTATCTATATTAATATGCATATTCATATATGCACACTACTCAATTGAACCAAACACAGGCCTAAAGTGTCTTCAGTTTTATCAAAACTAGTGCCATCTTTTAAAAAAATACATATTTTATTGATTTTTTACAGAGATGAAGAGAGAGGGATAGAAACATTGATGAGAGAGATTCATCGATCAGCTGCCTTCTGCACTACTCCCACTGGGGATTTGCCTGCAACCAAGGTACATGCCCTTGACCGGAATCGAACCTGGGACCTTTCAGTCCACAGACCGACGCTCTATCCACTGAGCCAAACCAGTCCGGCAAAAGTAGTGTCATCTTTGGTGAAGAACTCTGAACCTGGGCTTAAATGTTGATGGATTTTCATTACTACACAGAGAAGGGACAAACAGGAGTGAGAGAGAATCCTGAAGACTATACTTGTTGCATATACTAGTAAAGAGTGAGGAGGCAAAGATAACTTGGGGTTATGAAGTAGGAACAATGAAGAAGAGTCCTTATTCATGGAGAATTGGTTGAAGTTTCATAGTCAAGGAGTGGATAACAGAGTTAGCCGAGCTATGGTTAACAGAGGTAGGTTGAAGGAGAAAAATGAAAGAAGATTGGAAAAACATGATATTGCAGGTAGACTAGGAATGCCTTTGCCTTTTATAATATAAGATCAGTAAGCTGATCATAAGTTAAATTGATCAGATACTCAGGTATTTGTCTTGCATAAGTGTATGTATATTCATTATGACTTTTATTAACTGTTTTTCACCATTCTGTACTATAGGTAGATCTTGATGAACATATGTTAAATAAAAGAAAATAGATGTTTTGAGAAGAATAATGAATTTGGGGTGGGATATAAGTCAAATTTTTATAGGAAAATAGAACGAATAGAATGTATCTCTAAATAGAAAGAGATTTATTACAAGGAATGGACTCATGCAATTATGGAGGCTGGCAAATCCAAAGTTTGCAATGTAGACTGCTTGACTCAGATCCAGTAGATCCAATGGTGCATTTCCTGTTGGAAGGGCAGACACTGGAGACCCAGGAAAACACATGGTGCAGGTCAAATCTGAGGCAGCCTCCTGGAGAATTTTCTCCTGCTCAGGAAGCCTGCTCTTGTTCTATTCAGACCTTCAACTGATTGGAAGACACCCCTCCACCCCCCACCCCCCCACACACACATTATGAGGGCAATCTACTGTAATCAAAATTTACCAATTCAAATGTAAATATCATCCAAAAATACCCTCTGAGTTGACACATTAAATTAACCATCACAGGTAGGAGGAATGAAGATGTATAAATGGAAATTATTTTAGGTTCTTGGAAGAATGATGAATATTTGGGGAAAAGAAACATGTATCCTATGAGTAGGCTATACTTTACTTTGGATCCCAGTGTCCTTAGTCTTATATTTTAATGATATTCATAATATCTTGTTTATCTTTCTTTTCAAGGGGCCTAACAAGATTACTGGCACATGGTAAATACTAAATAAATATTTGTTGGCTAAATTTTGAGTATATTATCATTTACAATATTTGACAGGTTGCTGAATTTTTTTTTTCGAAAAGGAAACACATTAACTTGATTATAAATTTATGAAGCATGTGTAGGGAGAAGAGATCTAATTTGTACAAAGTAATGCCTTTGACTCAGGTTTTCTAATTCACTTTCTAAAATAAGGGTTATCTGGGAGAACAGAGGAGAGGCAAATTATGCTTAATTATTTTGCAACTTCTATTCCATCATCCTCAATCCAAATGTCCCTTGGAATTTTCTCATCATTTGAAGTTTAAGTGAGGAGAGAATTTAACATTTAATATTGAAACTTGTTGGATGTATATATCATACACAGGTGAATCATAATAATATCATAGCAAATGTAGGATATCTTATGCTATTTAAATTAGACTAGTCAATAGTCAAACCACAAACTCCTAATGAATTTATGAATTTTCTCATATTAATGTGCTTCTCTTAGGTTTGCCCAAATCAGAATACTTTGCCCCTAATGCCCAAATGTTTCCTGTGTTCCTGCATTCTTTCTGGTTCCTTCACCCCTCTGCATCTCCAATGGCACCGCTGTCATCCTCCCATCTGGATCTTTGCAGCAATCCCCAGCCTCCAGTTTGCTCCTCTCCACTCAACACCCTCCTCTGCTTCCAGCTCAACATCCCTAAACTTGGAACTGCTTTTATTTCCTGTTCCAAATTCTGCCGTGAATGTTTATCTTCTACAGGGGGAAATCCAACTCTGGCCCCTTTCTCTGCTATTAGCCTCATCTGTTCAGTCTCACGTTGTATCTTGCTGCTACTACAGGTCTACTCATCTACTCATGTCCACCCTCTTCACTGGGCTACAAATACCTTGTTCAACCCGGCAAACTCCTATTCTGTTTGAAATCGTAGTTCTAGTGTTCAATATATTTAACTTTTATATTTGAAGTCACTTATGCTTATAAATAGATTTATATCCCTTTGACTTCACTGTGGCCCTGCTCAAATTGTACATAAGGTCACACCTCTATAAAAAAAATGTTCTCCTCTTGCCATCCTTGTCATTCTCTGTTCCTGTGGCAGACCTCTTTGGTTCAGGAAAGGATATTTTCCCCTTCAAAGTGGTAGTTTCTCCAACATTGCTTTGCTACCATGCAAGGAACTATTTGGGTGCAAGAAGGAATCCAAAGAAAACTCAGTTACTGTGCAGGATTCTTAAAGAGGAAGGAGAAAGAAAGCAATAGGTCAGGTATACTGGTAATAGTGCTTAGTCCTGGACATTGGTTTTGGCTGTTAAACGAACAAAGTAAAATCCCAAAGTGGAATTTGGTTCCTCCTCACAGTAATTCCCTTCCAGTTCTCAAGTGACCGCAGATTAGTGACAGGAAAAAACTCAAAAGGACAGCCTGAAGATAACACAGGATTCTGGGCTTGCTCTTAGATTTCGCTTGACTCACATTTCTTAATTTTCTCATTTTCTGTTTCAGGTATGTTAAATTTGTAACAGAAACAAGTCATTGGAGCAGCATGTTTGAGTAAGCACCTTAATTTCCTCCCTACTTTTTAAAAAATACATTTATATGTATTCACACACACAAACATCATTGTTCTAGATTGGAGGTATTTAAGAATTCAAACTTACATAAAAGTGATAAAATGTTATAACTTTTTCTTTTGGGGGGAGTTAGTAGGGAAGGGTTGGAAGTGAGGCTGAACTATATCACATTACCTTTGTCTGAGTCACAAGTTTGCTTGTGGGGGTTAGCGTGGGAACAAGATGGCTCTACACACTTTCGACTGACCAAATTCCCTGGAATATGTAGAACAGAGACCTACCAGCTATCTTATAATTAACATTAAAACCTGGTTCCTGGCTCACTGCCTTCAGAGTGAGCTAATCTGTGTTTGAATGTTGCACACCCTATTATAAATGATAGTCTCTAGCCTGCCTATATATTAGCTCAGCCTGGTCTCCATTTCCAAGTTAATATTTCTTGGTGTCTTCTGGGTTAAATTAAGCCTGTTTGTCTACTGCTCCTGAGGTAAGTTAACTTTATGGGTCATGAGTTTCTTTCCAGGCATCCTGCCAGAGGTGTCATGTATAAGGGATGAAAGACTGGAAATGAAGACGGGTGTGCAAGTGAGGAGGAGTGAATCTCAAAGTTTCTGGCTCATGCAAGTCCAGGATTTTTAAGGACATGAGTAATTCTGTGTCTTTTAAAGGGCAACCTGTAAACATACAAGTTTCTGGCTAACAGATACAACTACAATTCAAGGATGAAACTCACAAGCAGCAAGCCATGATTTGTTGCTTTTATAGAATAAGGTCAGCATGATTTCACTGTAGCCCTGAGCAAATGTATTTCATAAAAATCTTCTACTTTATTATAGGATTTGAAGGAAGATACTTCTTAAAGGTCATGGCCAGGATTTTAGGAAATTAATGTACTAGGATTGAGGTCGCCAAGAATATATACGTTCTTAATTATCACAGCTACGCTTTAATGTTACTATTATTGTTCTCATTTTATATGTGATAAAATTAAGGTTTACACAGGCAAAGAGACTTGTCCATAGTTAATTAAGTGGTAGGACTAGAATTCAAGTTTTCTTTTGTTTTGACCTCAAAGCCAAACTCTTTATATTACACTGTTACTAATATTTGTCTGAAAGGGATTTGTCTCTCAAGTCACTTACTCTGGTTTCAGAAGTAATCTATATGTCTGGGGGAAATGGATCACTGGCCACAAGCCTGCAAATTATTAATCACATCAGTGTCCAGAGTATTGGCTTTCCCACTCGGCCCTACTCTGATGGGATAGGCTCCCAGGCATTCAATGGGTGAGGTTGAAGAAGTTGGCTTTCAGATTATTTGAAACACAGATAGGCAATTTGCGGTCAAATGTTTCTCACCAAATGTCAAGTTCATAGACTCAAACCAGTGTTTCAACTCTGATTTGACATTAAAATGATCTGTAAAAACAAAATGAAAAAAAAATTCTCAGTGTTCTCATCCTTAACCCTCTCCAAACATCCACCAAGACGGATTTTTCTGACATATACTATGAATTTTTTTCTTTAAGTATTCTACATGATTCTAAAATGTATCCAGGGTTATAAACAGAGTTTTCCATCACAGAAGTAAATTTTTGTTTTCATTCCAAAGCAACTCTATTGTCAAATTAAAATAGGATGAAAATGAAAAAAAATTGATTTTAACTCTAACAGAAATTTGGAAATCCATGATATGTTATTTAGCTGCTTTCCCACACACATAAATAAAGCAAGATTTTGGACATTTTATTCAAGTCAATAAACATTTGTGTGTACTATAAAGGATACAAAAAACAATCTAACTCTCTTTCTTTAAGGAACTTACAACCCAATAGAGTAGATAAAATGTGTACATAAATAACTACACTTCTACATAAACTTTGTGAAGCCAGTCAATAATGGTTCCATGTATATAAGTTGGGCAATTATATTATTTCAAGCAAAAGGAATGGAAAGTGCAAAGTATTAGTCATATTAGAAAGCAAGATGTATTTGGAAAAGGCAGATAGATTGGTATAGCTAGAGTATAGAGAACAAAGAAGAGAATGGTAGGCAATTAGATGTGAAAGGAGCAACACCTAGCACACCAAGTATTGTCTTTTATCTTCTGGCTCTTATTTATTTACAAAAACACACTTCTTTCTTTCATTTGGTCTCTATTCCATCTATTCTCTCTCATTCTTCTGATTGATTATAATATGTCATTTCTGACAAAAATAATAATAGTAGTAGTAGCTTTCCTTTTTGGGTTTTTCTAAATGCCATTCACTATTATCTCATTATATATCTTGTTTATAATAATCCTAAAATTATGCATTATTCTTTTCTTTTCTTTTTATTTTTTTATTTTAAATATAAGGAACTAAGAGTCCAAGGTCCCAGAGATAGTAAGTAGAACTTAACATGCAGGAAGTGGTCCAAATGTTAGGGGACTTCATAGAATAGGTATAGAGCCTCAGAAAACTGGCAAGTTGGTCTAGGCAAATGAGGAACTTTGGGAGGGTGAGGGAAGGGGTAGTAGAACTGTCTTACAATTGGGATGCAAAACCGTTCTCCTTTCTTCCATCTGACTTAGTGGCTCACGGTGGAAATCAAATTCCCCTTCCATCTGACTTAGTAGGTCACGGTGGAAATCAAAACATGGAGTTCAGATGAAATCTAGTTTTCATAAATTATGAGTCAATTTTGTAGCTGATCTTTGTAAAGTATATCACTTTGTATTACATCTTTGTATTGTATTGAAACAAATAGTAAATTTTACATTTTATGAGTAGCAATTAATAGAAAAGAATAACTTGGAAGTATGTTGAGATAAGTTACATGTGACTGAATGATTGATAAATTATTTTATTGGTTTTGAAGAGGGAGGACTTTGTGGGGGATGCTGTTAGCCACCCGTCTCCTACAGTGGGGTAAAGCACAGCCTTCTAAACCACATAGCCCTCAAGACACTGTAGGGGGAGGGAGAGGGCAAATGCTGGGGGATAGGGGAGGTCAGGGGGAAGACATATGTATTACTATTTTTAATATTTTAAACAATAAGAAAAAATAATGGAAAAATGTCCTTGGGTGAGGGTTAATATATTTCATATATATATATATATATATATATATATATATATATATATACCACATAGCCCTGGGACTACATCCCAGTTCCAACATTTACTAGGACTTCAATCATTGACCAACAATTTAAATTCACTAATTTTTTTTCTCCTGTAAAACGATGATGAAATGGGCCAAACTGAACAATTTTTAGTCATTGTGTCATAAAACCACCACTGATATCTACCTCTAATGAAGGACTTAGGACACCTATTACTACATTGCCAAAATTTTAGGTACGAAAAGGACTGCTATCTTGTTGTTTAAGCTCAAATCTCCAGGCCAGTGAAAAGGTCTCAAAAAGAGCAAAGTGCCTATAATTTTAAGAATTCCCAGATGCCTTTTTTCTCCTTGTGAATGCTAAAAAACACTCTCCTACCCCCACACCCCACCTTCAACTGAGCTCCTCTAATACATTTGGTTCTAGATACTCCTAAAGCTTGACAAATTGATTGCTCCTGATTGCAGATCAGCTGGTCTTGATTTGCAGTACATACCTTCTGTGGATTACAATCTCAGAGGAAGGTATTTTAGAAAGAAATAGTGTGTATCCTTTTCAAAATAAAAAGAAAGAAAGAAAGAAAGAAAGAAAGAAAGAAAGAAAGAAAGAAAGAGAAAGAAGAAAAAAAAAAAAGATTTGACAAATGCCCCAGAAATAGCTATGAAACTATTATAACCTTGGACCTCTGCTTGATTAGCTCCAAAAGCCCTCAAGAATGAATGTGTTCCAGATAACTGAAGTGTGGAAACAGTTTACAAAGATAGATGGGCCAAATAAAATGACCCACTTGATTGAAATTCTTTGTGACTACCTTCTATTTTTTTTTATAGTATTACACATTACAAAAAGTCTGCATATATATTATTGAATCCCCCAAATTACTAAGAGAGGAACAGGGTGTTTTCAAATGAAGAAACAGAGACTGGATGGTTCATAGATCTTTATAAAGTGACTCAGCACCTACTAAAGAACGGGAATTGGCGAGAATCTCTCATATGCTCTAAAACTGTTGATTATATATAACTTTAAAGATTACAAGTCAAAATAAAATCAAACACACGTAGTTTACTGTGATTTGTGTTATACACTAGAAATAAGAGTCACGTAAATTTATCTCAAGTTAATTCACTGAAAATCAATTTGCTAAAAGATCAACTTACTGATTTTTATCAAATGCATCAATTGTGTTTTTTACTTAAAGGCCTTTTAAACTTAACAAAAATGATGCTTATATGCTATCAGAGAAAACAGACAAAGCATTGTAAACTATATTTATTTATTTATATATTTAACAAAACTCTATAAAACTTTTTTTCCATATCTAATGCTATTTTTTTCTGGAATCCAACCTTTATAGAGAATGAAAATATCTGAGCTATTTCTAACAAATTAAAATTTAATATAATTAGAGAGCACAGGATTTATATTCACAAACATCTTTTAAAAAATCAGAATTTTTATTTAAATGTAATGTCAATTTTAATTTTAAAAGATTAGCTCAATGCTCTAGGAATACAATAAACAGGCTTAGTCCCTTCTTTCATAGACTAAAATACAGTGGAAAAGGTAGAGCTTAATGAAATAGTCACACTTGTGAATATAAAAGCACAAATGGGAAAAAACAAACACAAAAAACATGTAACAGTAATGTGAAAAGGAAGATTCTCTGCAGAAGGGACAGAAATGAAGATTTGAAGCAAGTATAAAGTTAATCAAGGAAACTTTAACAGCACATACATTTTTGTTATTTATTAATCCTTTACATTAGCAGATTCTGAGAGCTTCATTGCCATATATATATATATATATTTTTTATTAATCATCACCTGAGGATATTTTTCCCCCATTACTTTTCAGAGAGATTGGAAGGGAAGAATCTTGATGTGGAGAAACAAAATGGTTTCTTCCCACATGCCTGACAACACACACCAGACCTAGGAGGGAACTTCACCCACATACATGCCTTTGATTGGGAATTGAATCCCTGACCGTTGGTGGAGGTGGAGGGTGGGATGGGGACAATGCTCTAACCACTGAGGACACTGGGCAGGGCTGCATTACAAATGTAGTTTTTTCTATTATGGCTAATACCACATGCTTATCCATTTTCTTTTTACTGAGGATCCTAAAATGTAAATTCACTAATGATATTGTTATAAGTCACTTGCATTCCCACTTGTAGGTGTTTCAGAGAGTTGTACTAACTTAGTTGGGCATCAGTAAAAATGGACACATTGGAATCAGAGTTAAGGTTAGGGTTAATATATATATATATATATATATATATATATATATATATATATACTGAACACACCCATTTGAGTGAATTAAATCCCAAAGTTTGATAATAACCAGCTTGATCACTGGTTTCTTTAAACCATTTTCAAGCTTCAAAACTCCTACATTACTGCCTCTCACTCGAATAATAGGTTAAATATGTTTGTCTTTCAATTTTCAAATTAAAACACACACACACACACACACACACATCACTAAATAGTAACCATAACAAAATAAAAGCAAGTCTTTATAAGAATGATAACCATGTTGCCACTGGGAAGGTTTGTCTTTAATATTCAAATCCACAAATATTTTACTCATGAAAAGCACTGCATGTTTTTTTCTAACTTAACTTCTGGAAAATAAATTTTCTTTTATTTTCCCGAGTTCCAGGAACCCAAACAAAAAAGAATAATGGCACCTCGAGTACATTATTAAATTGCTTCATTTGGCAGATACACGAGTTCCCGTTTTAGCCTTTTCCTGAAGCTAAGTTGTCTTTAAAATAACCATCTTTCATCACAAGATTAATGTTCACTGAAATTTGCATTCTTTTAGACTCACAGAGCATGTGAAATGCATTTTGTTAGGGAGATGTTAGTACAATACCATAAAATACACTGTTGTGCTCAACTATGTCTTGTTATTGTGTAAAATCGCTTTGTTTTCACTTTTGTGAACTAGATTTTCAACATCTCTAAATGTTTCTTTAAATGAAATAACTTAAAAATTATCACGAGGCTGAAATTTTAAATTCCAAGCAAGACTACAAATTTGTGATATATTTCTTGAGTTGTGCCTCATGTTGAAATATGAAATTTTACATCATATTCTTGATTTGGGCAAAGAAAGGACATTAATAACACAACACAATGCCCAGAACCTCTTGCTACCAATAGTGGGCAATCATTAATTAATTATGTGGGAGAGAGAGCACTTAATAAAAAAGAAACATTCTTACATAACTGCAGACATTTTAGTTTAACTAAAGAACATCAATATGAATTGCTGGGTGATGGATTGAGATAGAAAAGACAGTGTATAGTGAATGATGTTGTACTACTTTTAATACTGTTAGAATCATTTAACAAAAGTGTTCCATAACAATCCCACCACAGAATCAAGATGCTAATGTTATACCTTATTCATTGCCAGCATATTCAGTGACATTTTATAATGTACATCTGTCAGACAGAGATATAAATGAATGAGGTGAACCATGCAATTTACCCTCAGGAAGTTCCATTAGAGCCCCCAAAGTATAATATTTATGAGGTCAGAATCAATTAATCAGATAGCTGTGTTTGCTTTTCAGCTCAGCAGGCTCTCGGCTCCACTAAACTGTTGCATTTGAAAATCTTTCATATTTGGCAAGAGAGTGAATTTGTATGTGCTACATAAAAGCTATTTTGTAAATCAATGACTTTAGTAACACAGAGTGTATTCAGTAGTAATTCATGGTCTAAGTGGAAAGAGTATAAAACATGTACCTATCAGAAATGTTTTATCTCAGTAGAAGTCCTAGCTATGCTCTATGAGCTATGGTGGTCTTACCCAACCCACAGTTTACTGAGTGAAAGGCAATTATGAAAGAAGGGCAAGCTCATACTTGTTCTCTGTGGTCATCCAACGTGGGTGTGGATTAATCATAATAGATAGTGGCAGAACAGAGCACATTGCTGTCAGAAACAACCTGGGAAGAAATGGACAAGGACCATAAAACTTGTACAGTAGCGATGGCTACTATTCTGATGCAGAAAGGGCATGCACAGTGAACCTGAGAGAATATGATAAATGATACTTGCTGTTCTCAGTAAGCTGCTAGTGATTCTCCCCAGAAAGCAGATCTCAGAGCAATTTCAGAAATGGATGATGAGCTAGAGGAATGGTGATAGTAAAAATATAATATCCTTTTTGTTCGTTTGCATTAGAGAAGAGATACCATGAGGGCTGTTACTCTATCAATACAATTCTGGTAAGCATTCTTTTCTATGACTTGGAAATCTACATAGACATTAGGAATTATTAGTGTAGGTAATACATACACTTAGCCAAGAGACAATATACTAATTTTATCAAGTTTAGAATTTACATTAAACTCATATTATTTGCTCAGATAAGTCCTAGGTACTGTGTGCATGCATGTAGAGGCATGTACATGTAAAGATTTGGTGGGTGAGTATGGTAACATTAGTGAGCACTCATGGATAACTACTATGTGCAATGAATGAGGTTTGCTAATATGACACAGATAATCCACTCAGCATGGCATTGCCATCAAACAAAACAAAAAACCCTAACACAACACCAGAGACTCACTAAAGACAACAAAATAATATTTCTCCCTCATATCCTTTCTGAAACAAGCTAAACAGTTTTTAAAAAATCATTATAAAAGATTCTTTAAAAAAAACTAGGAATATATGAAATAGTAGTATACTTGCCACCATTGCAGATTATACATTCCCCAAGGATAGAAATTTTCACTTGTTTGGTTTATAAGCGCATCTCTCAAACCTACAAAGTGAGCAGAAAACATCTGTCAAATGAACTATACTCAGAATAGCATCATACACACCTTTAACCTTATTACATTCAACCAAGTTGGAGGAAAACCTTTCTTCTAATTATCTTGCTTTTCTCTTCTTTAAACTATATCTTTTGGTCTCCATTTTCCATAGATAAAGAAGGGTTAATCCAAAATGCAGAGAGAATCCCAGTCAATTATGTTCTTTAAAGAGTTCAAGGGGCATGTTCTGAATATTTAAAGATGCTATTGAGGATTTTGAAGGGTCATTTGGATTATAAACAATTTTTGCCTAATATGCTGACACCTAACCCCATTTAAGCCAAGACACCACTCTGAGCCCTAGCTGGTTTGGCTCAGTGGATAGGGTGTCGGCCTGCAGACTCAAAGGTTCTGGGTTTGATTCTGGTCAAGGGCATGTACCTTGGTTGCAGGCACATACCCAGTGGGGAGTGTGCGGGAGGCAGCTGATAGATGTTTCTCTCTCATTGATGTTTCTAGCTCTCTATCCCTCTCCCTTCCTCTCTGTAAGAAATATATATATATATATATATATATTTAATACACTGCTCTGAAATACAAGGTTGGACAGGCACATGCCTATACATGCATCAAAGAGGTATCACCAAAATTAGGTGGCATGAGTCTGAAATCCCGAATACATTACTGTTTACTCAAAGTGACAAGGTTTAGAGGTGTGTAGTAGCTCTTCCTACATAGAGGCCAAGTTAGGTGTGGTAGGGCTGAGTGAGGGAAAGGCAGGCCATCTTCCAAAATAGAAGGCTGCCAACACTGCAGAGAAGAGAGATCCCAGGACTGATCAGCTTTGCACTGCTGATAACAGAAGCTGAAAAGAAAGAGTTAAGTGCTAATTCACCACACATACTCAATATACATAACTCTGGATACTGCTGGTCATCACATCTGCTGAACTGAGTTAATGCCAGCTCCTAGGGCAGAGGCTACTGAATAATTTGTACATATGACCAACATACCTGGCATGAAACACCCTTCTTTTAGCCCCAATTCATGACCTTGGCCTATTTCCATATCAAGAAGGGGCTTGGATCCAAGTAACTCTATTTTGAAATGTGCATGCCAATTTGTTTTTCTTAGAATATATTTTGACCTTGAGGTGCTATGATAGTTCTCGATACATTCAAGTTACTTGGTGTAAAATTAACTACCTTTCAGAGACGTCAGTGTTTGCAAAAGAAGGAACAGCACATTTTATGTGATGCTACGATTCGGAATGTGTGGATGGATGTCTTTCCTGATCAATTAGGTTATATTTCAATAGTTTTAGCATTTTTTGTGATGACTATATGTTTTGTGTCTGCAGCATAGAAGAAATAAATAACCACAGATTTGGCATGTTTTAATCCATTAACATTTTTATTTGTTTACATTATAATTTTTTCATTTCTCTAAGCTGAATTCTTTTTGCTCGTACACATCCCAAAAAACTTCTGGGATGCATTAAAAATATTTGAAATTATTTGTAATGAAAATAGCAGATATCGAAATAAAAGGCAAATTTGGAATTGTACCTGGGCTGACTTCAGTAATCAAAATGGCATTGACAAAGTAATAAATGAAGAAAAAAAATCAAGATAACAGTGGAGCTACAAGAAGAAAACCTTGAGAATGGCATTGCATGATATTCCATGTATCAATACAGTCTTTAATTAAGTGAATAGAGCAACTATAGGCAAAGTCTTCTATACCTTTATACAAATTATCTGGTGTCCCCTGGGTTATGTGCTATATTTTAAATCGGGTGAAGTAGTTTCAGATGATATTGACAGAGAGAATCATCTTGATCTGTGCACTTTGGAGTCAGTTTCAAGATGAAATGACTCAGTGTCCATTTAAAGATGGGAAATTGAATATTTTTTTTTTAGTGAGAAGGGGGCTAGCTCTAACACAGTGTATAGAATGGCACATTAGGAACAGTAGACAAAGGCAGAAAAAGTGGTAGTTTAAAGGACTGATCAATATGATTATCAGCTTTTAAGTAATCTAAGAAAGATAGAGGTAATTTGAAAATGTCAATTTCAACTGATAACCTAAAGGAACTATTCCTTTTATCATATTTTGGAGTTATTCCCTTATAGGTACTCAATGAAAATTATCTTCATGCTACTCTTGACCTTCAGTTTTTGAGCACTAATACAATTTACTAAAGCAACCAGAACTCCTGGAGGAAAGATAATACTGTATCTTGAGGCAAAATAATTAAACATGAACTTGAAATATCTTATTATGATAAAGCAATAATATTTTTAGAATTATTTAGGGTTGTGTTGAAAAGGACAAAGGAACCAGCATAAAAAGATTTGTAGTGGTCAAGATGTTAAAAGTTGAGCATCAGAAAGCTAACCATTATAGTCAATGAGAACAGATGAGTATGTTAAAGAAGCTATATGTCCATAATTACATTAAAATAAGAAAACTAATACAAAATATTTAAAAAGTATTTGAAATGCACTTGAGTTTCTACTTATTGTATAATCAAGTGGCATGTATCCTACACTGTAGTTTTAGTCAGTCAAGAGATTATAAAACACAGAGATGTGCTTTTAAAATAGAAAATGGAAATCTAGGACAAAATGTGTAAAATATGAAGAAATTTTGCATGAAGTGTTTAGCACTCCCTGTGTTTTTGGTAAATAAATTGTGCCTTGTTTTGTGGACTAGTGTGGTAACATATACTTCTGTTACCCAGCCTGTAAAATTGTGGTAGTCCTCTAATGAGACAGAATTTAATAGTATTGTGAAATGTCATGTGGTTGTCTGGAAATGAAAGTTTATAGAGAGAACTGGGACCAAGATTGTGGTGTGGCAAAAGCATAATCATCAGTGAAGGTTTCTGTAATTTCTGTCCCTTCTAAGGCGAAAGAGTAATTGCCTTTCATACACTACTGTGGAGAGCTGGAGTTGTGCCCATAAATGACAATCTCTTTTCTCTGCAACCTCAAGGTTTGTTTGCTTTGTGTATGTCTTATAGTTGAGATTTTTGGTAATACTTTATGTGGAAAATTAGAGGACTTTTATTTATTTTTTTTTTGGGGGGGGGAGTGGTGGAGTATTGGTCAGGAAGAGGATATTCATTACTCATTCCTGATATTCTCTTCCATATGAATGGGACAACTCTTGCTGGAACATTTCTGGCCTCTCTTTGCATTTAAGTCCTTCTTTGCCTGGGCAGTGGGTCTGGGGATGAGCTGATGGTTGAGACTTGAAGGAGAAATGGACTTGTATAGCCCAGCATCCTTCTTTTGCATTCTAGCACAAGGAACAGATTGCTAGAGAGGGGTGGGTGATCTACTCCTTACTGCAGAGTCTTAACCTGGGCTGCACCAGCCCACTCTGCCCATGGGGGAGGACTGCTCCAGCCCAGATTGCCTGACTGCCTGGGAGTCTGATTCTGCGATGTCATTATTAGTAAGAACACGCTTCCAAAGATAGAAGTCACATTCTCCAGCCTATTCTTTATCAGGAATACAAGTGCTGTCACATTTAAACAACTGGGATGTACTTTTCACATTCACCATTTCTGAAATTGCAAAATGTTTAAAATTCATGAGATATAGTATTTTTTTGAAACATAGTATTTTGTCTTTTCATCTACCACTTTGTATTTTTTCTAATTTGTTTAGATCCTGGATAGGAAAAAAAGGTTGCTATTTATTGGAGCCCAAAGATTCCAATATGTATATAAAAACCAAGTTAAATGCTAATTAGAGAAGCCAAAGCATTTAACTTGCAGGATATTTTATATCTACCTAGAGAATATTGCCAAGTAGGAATTACATTAAAGCCACCAAATAGCACAAAAGCTTGAGTTTATTCTGACACAACAATGAAAAAATACACTGGGGAATATGGAAAGGAGCATGACACATTTAAAAATAAGAAACAGAGGTGTGGGTCAGGTTCCTGGGGTTTACAAAGTATTGCTTTCCAATGAAATACGTGAGGCTTATTGTGAGTATACTATACTTTGGGGAGTTGATCTTTTATGTGGTTTAATAAGGGGATTAGAATAATGATGATTTTTTCTATTAGCATTGAAATAATGTAATAATAAAATAATGTAAAGAAGTATGAAGCAAAGACATGAAGATAAAAAACTCAATGCACTCTTTTTTTCATATAAAGAAACAATAGGAATAGAAAGATATATTCAGGGGTTGAGGTATGTTGAATTGGGAAAAATAATCAGAAATGAAATTCAGAATAGGAATATATTTTATAGGGGGAATTAAAGACATAAAGATTAGCTAGTAGAAATAAAAAAAATTAAAATATCATTAATAAATTCAGGAGGACTATATAGTTCAGCCCCATCTTGAGGAAAAAATAGAGAATTGGAAAAACAAAACCAAAATAATTACAATAACAAAAACACACAAATTAACAACAAAACAGAAAGAGAAAATAGGTACCGAGGATAGAATATTTCAGTACTTTTGATCACAACATTATTTGTTTTGTCTTACATGGGATTGTTATTATCTTTACCAGCTAATTTTAACAGATAAGATTGAGAAAGAAGGAGGTAGAGGATAAAAAGTGTAATTTCACTAAAATTAAAATCTACATTTTTGTTTCATTGGGAATTTCAGCCAGACTTGCTCTCCTCTTAATCCTGCATTATCATAGATAATTGAGTATTGAAACATTTTTTACTCACACAGAAGCATCCCTAGACAAAATCTGTCCTTCATTAATATTGGCCCCTAATATGGAAGACTTTTTCTAAACTTTTTAATCAAAATCTATTCCTTCTCTTAAGCAAGCATATATACTGAATGGCCAGGTTATTATGTGTTCAGAGATCATAATAATCTGGCCACTCAGTGTATATATATATATATATATATATATATATATATATATATATAGAGAGAGAGAGAGAGAGAGAGAGAGAGGGGGGGCCCGGTGCATGAATTCATGCATGGCTGGGGCAGGGAGGGGACATGGGCAGTTGACCGGCCTGCCTAAAGGTTGAACTCCTGCTTGAGGGGACAATTTACATAACAGCCTTTTATTATATAGGATATACACCGAGGGGCCAGATTATTATGTGTTCAGAGATCATAATAATCTGGCCACTTAGTATATATAGCTTGAGTTTACCTGCATTTTTTCTCATGTTTGCCTTTGATTATCTGTCAAAATGAGATCACAAAACCTGGAAAGAGGCAATAATTCCAGTCAATATAGCATAATAGCACTAGTTAAGTTAGCTTTATTGCCATAATGCCTGGTTTTTGTATAATTTTAATATTTTGAACAACTGCTTTGTTTTTGGTACATGCTGGAGGCAAATTCCAGCAGGTCATAAATGCAAGAAGTTCATCAAAAGGCTGATGAACCTTGGGGCTTCAGTAGGGCTGAAGATCTACATATATTATGGCCTGTGCCAGACAGCTGAAGGCAGGTCCCCCAACATGACAATGTTTACCTGTTTACCAAACCTTACCTTTGATATGTATATCTGCTTTTCTATAAGGGAAAATGTGGGAATAAAAAGCTTTGGGCCCAGAGATTCAGGGAACTTAGTCACTAGAACTAAGCCTTCTCCCCCAAATGGCTTCCAAATTCATATTTCTTCTCTTGCCTCTTATCCAATTTGTGCACAGCCCCTTTTCCAAATTCTTGAACCCTGGTAAATGCTGAGTAAGACCCCAGCAGGTGCATACTTTTTTATTTGTTTGTTTATTTGCTGTTGCAAAGAATTTCCCAGAATATATGATATCTCAGTTTTTTTTCCTGTGTTTTAGGGTTTCATTTAAAAAATATTACTTCAATTGTGGTACATATTTTCTGTAAAAGGTACATCTTGGGCTTATTTATTTCTTGGTCTCAGCATTGTAGATATTTTAAAATAAAATTTAACTGCTAATATCTATGTGTCAAGGGCCATTGCTTTTCTTTTATCAATTTATTTCTCCAAAGGAATCAAGTGGAACTAGCTTTATTCAGTTCACTATTGTGTTCAGTATCACTCTAGCATTCCTAGGAAATAGATTTTGATGTCTTATTTTTATTCAGTCTGGAAACTTTTAGCCTTTTTCAGTTGCCTTCTCCCTAGCCCTAAAACATTACAAGCTTATTTTATTGAATGTTCTGTATTACTTTCTTATTGCTGCTGTGATAAATTTCCACATACTTGGTTGCTTAAGACAACACACTTTTATTTTCTTACAATTCTGGAAGGAAGACTTTTGAGTCAGTTTCCTTGGGCTGAAATAAATGATCTCCCTTGGAGCCTATAGGAAATAGTCTTTTTTCTTGCCTTTTCCTCTTTCTAGAGCTTCATTCTTTGCATTGCTTGGTCCAAGCCATTTTGTCCTTTTTCAAAGCCAATAGTATCACTTTCACTTCCTTTGTGTAAAATTTCCCTCTGTCCTCTTAACAATACATGTGGTATTGATACTATTATAATTTAATCTAGTTATAAATAACAGAAAAGGAGCAAAGTGAAGGCCAAATAGTATAGTCACTTTTGTGCAGCTTTGCCAGGAAGCTTCAATTTAGACAAATGCCCAGTAAAATCTGAGTGAAATAGGGAAGGTACTTTTCTGTCAGTCTCACCTAGGAATAGGTCATTGACCAGAGAAGGCATGGCCACTGTAAGCAAGGGAAGATTTAAGATATTTAATCTCTTAAACAAAGGTGTCTGTTCTCTTAATTTGCACATTCTCTTACTCTTGGTTGAATCCTGGTTTGTGAGACTCTCATGTGCCTGCATTTGCCCACATGGCCTAGAGCTATGTGAACTCCACACACAATGGACTAATGGACTGTAACTAGCCTAATGCTAAACCAGACTCAGTTCCATCATGGAATGGAAACTTTGGATGCTGATCTGATGAATCCCTATCTGCTGGATTAAAGGAAATTGGGCTTTGGAATACCAGGGATCTAATTCAATGAAAATAAAGCTTTCTACCACATTTCATTCTCCCATTGGGGCATCTGGAAAGTCTAATTCCAGTGGTACCTCAAGAATACTCACCCTAACAAAGGGGAAAAGCTATCCATGCATTTCTTTGGTAACAGTATCACATTTAAGGACTACTTGAATAAACCAGAATAATCTCCTGATCCCAAGATTATTAATTTATTCACATCTGGAAAGTCATTTTTGCTATACAAAGTAACATTTACAGTCTACAAGGCTTAAGACCACAATATATTTTTGAGTGGGTGGGGTAATTATTCAACTTACACTATCAATAGTTCTTGCTCTGTCATCTCAGTTGTTAGCAATCCTTTCAGTCTGCTTTTCTCTAGTAAGCTATGATAGCCATTACAAGAAAACTCAAACTTGTAATAGTAAAAATTGTTAATGAGACCTTCAGGATAGGCTTCAAAAAGGTAAAATAATAAATACTATCTCATCAATGTTTCTGTTTCTATCTCCATTATTATTTAAAACTAACAATGAGGTCCAGCAAATGCAGTCATTGTGCTAGCTTCCTCCTCAATAGAGATTCTGCAAACTAGGCGTGAGCATGCATGGTTGTAATAGGTGTATGTGGGGGTGGCATGGGAGAGCAGAATGGGACAAGGTATTGTTAATGGCAGAATAGCAGGCATTGTGCAAATGGCAATAAAGGGTACACAATTGGATGTTGATATGCATATTAATGACAACAATGGAATGATCTAGGTCTAGATTCTTACTCCTCTGGTTTACATAGCAAAATACAAAAAAACAACAGGAACTCATATGTCCTGCAACTGAGACAAGTCATTTACCTTTCTTACAAGACACATTTTTCTATAATTTTCCAATAATTTCTAGTTTTAAAGTTTCAAAGTTCCATGAAAGGTTCCCCCCCTCCCAAACTGGTGGATGGAGCTAACATGACTGGCACCTGCCACAGGGACATCTCCAAGACAGTGAACCACCAATCAGCACAGGCCAGAGTGCCCTTGGGGCCCATCCCTTCCTGTTCCACCCTGGGCCCAACCCCCTCCCTTTCCATCCTTTAAGGACCCCAAGCAAGACACCTGCCACTTTTGGAGGTGGACCGCCATCAGCCCGGACTGGGTCCGATTTCCTGTCCCCTCTCCCCCCAATTAGGATCTTTACCTCAGTGATGGCTTCCTCCCATTACCGGGGAATGAACCTTACTTTAAAACTCCCTTTTGTTCTGTTTCCTGTTTCCTTTCAAACCTAACATTCCATAATTTTGTAAAAGCACACACACACACACACACACACACACACAACAACAACAACAACAACAACAGCAAACAAACAAACAAACCCAAAGACTATTCAGTCATGAGTTTTGGTTTGGTAACATCAATTAAGTGAAACACTAGGATCTGAAGTTATTATGCAAGATCTGTGTCAGGCTAGGTTCTTGTGGTTCGCCCTCTGTGCTGAGAATCCTGCTCAGGGTTTTGTTATGGTTGTCTTTTCTGGTTGTTGAGAACTTTTGGCTTTCCCAAAAATTATGTAACTGAAGTAATTTTTTTATGAGAACTTTTCTTTCTTAATTGGAAGAAGCTATCCAGTTTTTTCCTTAACTTCCTTCAAGCAATGGTCATGTTTTACAAACACAAATCATTGAGTAAAAAATTATAATTGTACAGAAACATAAAGTGACATACATGTTATCATTATAAAGTCAGTCAATGCCAGATTGAAGGGTAGACCCGAGTTTCCGGCTCTGTAAGCCAGCATTTTCCAATATGCTCCTAACTTCCTAACATCAAATGATGAAGAAAATGGAGAAGTTCACTTCCTGCATTTGATAAGGTGCAACCAGCACAGGGTGTTAGCATATGTGAAAAATGACATTTAACATAGTAAGGAGCATATGGATCCTCGAATACATTATTTTAAGGTGGATTAGAAATTAACCCTGGAATTTATTTTTCCTTAATTTAAATAGTTTATAGTTCCTTGCATTTCATTTATATTTGAAATCCTGTAGATTAAAATACTGTTAAGATAATACATATATGAAAATAAGAGATTGTTTCTTTATAATATTTTTTATTCTTATTTTTTCCCCTGGAGAAAGGCAGATTTAAAATTAGCCTATTCTGGTAACACATGATGTGCTATCTGATGTTTTCTGTGATTTTTTCACTCTCAATAATCTGGAAAATCTGTTTTAAAGGTATTAGATGTTATTCTAAGAAAAAGAGACAAGTTCAATGATTGAAAAAGGATAAAATTATGTGGTTAAGGGTGTCATATTAGAAAAATTTATTATTCTAGTCACTTACTGAATAAATAGGTTCCAGTAAGAGAAAGAATATTGTAGGCATGACTGGATACATTTGCTTCTCTAGCCAGAAAACTGTATGTCAAAAGGCCATGAGAAAAAAATTATCCAGTGGATAGTTTCTTTACAGGATTACAATGTATTGGTCTCAGTTTAAAATAAGAATGAATGTGTGGACATTTAGAATTACACTGACTCATAGAAGACACTTATATTATAAACAAATAAAAAATCTTTAGTTTAAGGTATAATACCTTAAATGAAAATTTAAGAAAATGCTTGCTTTTTAGTAAGTTAGGGGTGCTAACATAAGGAATTGAATAAATAAGCAAATTTATCCTGACATAAGAGAATGATTGATCAGCTGCCTCCTGCACAACACACATTGGGGCATGTATGTGCCTTGACCATGAATCTAACCATAACCTTCTAATTCATAGGTCAGTGATCAACAATGCTGGTTGGGTTATCATTTAATGAAACATTTATTTGCATAAAATAATTTAAAATAGTACTATACATTAAAGATTTAAATAGGTTTTAAAATATTAAATCACTTAAGAATGTAAATATAACCAAAACCGGTTTGTCTCAGTGGATAGAGTGTCAGCCTGTGGACTAAAAGGTCCCTGGTTCAATTCCGGTCAAGGGCATCTACCTTTGTTGTAGGCTCATCCTCAGTAAGGGGGGTGCAGGAGGCAGCTGATCAATGTACCTCTCTCATCAATGTTTCTAGCTCTCTATCCCTCTCCCTTCCCCTCTGTTAAAAGTCAATAAAATATATTTTTAAAAAAGAATGCATATATATTTAGCTGTTTATTTAAGGATCTTATGAAATTAATACCTTAGCTTTATGGAGCTCTTTTTGTTCTCACTACAAGCATTTATCCAATGTACTTTCTTATTTACCCCTTAATCCAATTTTCCTTCTACTGGGCATTGTTTTTGCAAAAACACAGATTTTAGGTGGTTTTTCTTAAGGGGTTTTAAAGGGTGGCTTTTCTTCATTAAAATATAAAGTCCTATTAGCCATGGAGACTTAAATGTCTTTTCTACCCTAGTTTCAGCCATCTAAAAACATGCTTAAGAGAAATATTAGTAGACATTTTCTTGATATGCACACTATGTTTCTGTCTTCAAATTTTGACAAAATTTAACTGTAAGAAAATTATATAGAACATAATTTCCATTCTGCATGTGTCTCTATTTAAAGATCAGAATAATTGCATAATTTAAAATGGTCTCACAAATCATTTAATTTTACTAAGGCCATTTAATATTAAATTACATGCCTAAGCATATAAACTAGTTTGTGTTAGAGCTGGGAGCAAATCTCAAATTATCTTATGGTTTAATGCAATGCTTTCCCCACTATGTACGATTTGTACCTAAATTTATATGTGCATTTATGCATTTAACATTTTGATATGATTGAAATTACTTAATTGAAAACTGTTCCTCATTCACATAAAATATTCAGAAGAAAGCAGAGTCTTACAGGAATAAGAATTGAGTAGATTACAATAATTGAGCAATAGATTTGCTTCAAAATTTATTGACAACTAAAGCTGAGAAGGGAATTGCACTGAATTATAGAGTTTTTGTTTTCTGACAACAGAGAATGTACACATTTTATTTTTTTGGGGGAGTGAATTTAAAATGGAAGATAGGAGAAAAGTGAAAAGACAACTAATTTTCAGAGCACCTACCATCTTACTAGAATTTTATTAGCTACTCTACCTATGTCACCTCATTTAATTTTTAAAAACATCACACAAGGTAAGTACATGCACAGTGTTCTCCATGAAGAGAATGGGTCTCAGAGAGGTTAAATTAACCACCAGTTACTTGCCTTCAATACCGCTAATCCCCATCTCCAGTGAGTGGCAAAACCAAGGATCTGATCCCACTTGTTCCAGGTGAGTAATGGGAAAGAGTGGAGGTAGTTAGATGCTGTGAAGTTGTTTTTCTTAAGAGGTTCTAGGTATAATAAATTTGTGTCAAAGTATTGTCTGTTTATGAACAAAATAAATTTGTATGTACCATTTTTAAGTTTTTTTGGAGTTTTTTAGATTTTTTATAAAGTGATTTTTTTTTCTTAAAAGAAGAAATCAGAATTTTGGGTAAAAACACTCATAAAATGGGCATGGCAAGAAAGGAAGGGAAGAAAGAAAGGAAGAAGGAAGGAAGAAGGAAGGAAGGAAGGAAGGAAGGAAGGAAGGAAAGAAGGAAGGAAGGAAGGAAGAAAGGAAGGAAGGAAGGAAGGAAGGAAGCAAACGAGGAATGAATTTTGAGTTTAGGGAGCTACTTGAGCAGAGGAGTAGCTATAAGGCTGGGCATGAAATACAGAGAAATATACAGAAAAGAAAACATTCTCAGTTGAATATCTGCCACATGAACACGTTAAAGATTAGAGAATGGAGGCATGAATCCTTGAAACCCCTTCTTGAAGCAAAGACAGATCAGGCCATTCCACAGGGCTGAGCCATGTCACTGTAATTGGTCTTCTGCCGCGGACTCCAAAGTGTTTGGGTGCTTTGAGACTTAGCCAAGGGTAGGCATGGCTTGATTCTGAGTTATCTAACTACCCACTGCTTGAGTGGATATTTATAAAATACAATAAGTACCTCAGGCAGTTTTCCCTGTTCTTTTTAGCAAAGCTGCACTTGCTGCTAATTATGAAGGATGCAGTTGGCATGTTATTGGGGTGTCAACCGTAGTACCATGGTCACTACAGGTCAGAAACATCCTTCTTGTGTTCGGTCTTCTGGTTTTTCTTTTGACAGCATCAAACAAACACAAAGAAGGGAAATTTCAGGGAGGAATTCCCCCAAAGAGTTATGGTTTTGCAGTAGCATTGATTAATGCTCCAAGAGACCAGTTCATAAAATAAAGATGTAGTACAACATAATGGGACTGGGTTTTCCTCATCCCATCACAATGCTCTTATTAACATTAATGGAGATTGTACGTAAGTTTGGAAAGGGGGGATGCCTGGTGTTTCCAAAGGCTTTATTTATATTTAGACCGATTCAGTGAGAAGGTCTCATGGGCTGTATTCAAGTGCAGTGTAGATTAAGAGAGAGACACAACTTGATGGATTTTACTGTTCAGAAGTGTGGAGGCAGGGCTGGGGAGCCATGGGGCAGAAGGAGAGAGGGTGCTGCTTTAATATTAAAGCCTAGTGCACTGTGAACAAGTTCACTTATAATAACTTCCAAACACAGCCTTTTAGAATGGATCTATTTTTGCTTGATTTAGTATTCCATGTGGTCTATTTTACTCTACCCCTAACTTGACAAGTATAAGAAACATCTCAGGGGGAGAGGGGAAGTAATGATTTTTCCTTAATTGAATCAGACCTTCAAGTCTCTCTGGAATTGTAGCAATTGCCCTGAGCAACTGTTTTTCCTCACTGGGTGAGAGTTGTCCATGAGGTTGTGAGTGTTGCTGAACAGGCAACACTAATACGTTTATTTTTTCTACTTAAAAAATTATATAACACATTTTTATGGTGTAAAAGTTGAAAAACTGTAATATATAAAGAAAAAAAATGTTTATAATCTCACCACCCAGAAATAGCACTCTTTAGCTACATTGT
This sequence comes from Vespertilio murinus, assembly GCA_963924515.1. Lineage (NCBI taxonomy): Eukaryota > Metazoa > Chordata > Mammalia > Chiroptera > Vespertilionidae > Vespertilio > Vespertilio murinus. The sequence goes on from OZ004706.1 coordinate 69,825,142, forward strand.
AATATATGTATATTTATATGTATATGATGATTTATGTGTGAATGTTTATGTTTTATTAAACTGTAGATAGATTTTTATACCTTGCCTTATAAAATTTTTTAATGACTGTTTCCCCATGTCTTTATACAGTCTTTGAAAACATGGTTTGAATGATTAAATAATTGTGTATTTATTTAATCACCCTCATATTGTGGGATATTTATATTTTTTGTTAATAGCAAAAAATCCTATTGTAGAAATTCTTATGCATGTAAATGACACAGGGAATTACACATTTAAGATAATTTGCTCTTTTGTTAGATAAAAAAAATGTTATGTTGCTTTTTAACTTTCAATAGCTTGATTGATGGAGCCAATGAGCAATTACTTAAGTGTTTATTTGGCCATGGTGTCACACTTTGGTGACTATGCAGCATATATTTAATACCACATACATCCTCATATATGAGGCTGCAGTTCATTTTGAGCTATATTTATATATTACCCATGGGCAAATACTCTAGAGCTGGAAGTTAACAGATTATATTATAGAGCATTCAGGAACAGCTTGTTTAAAAGAAAAACATAATTATTCACGGACTAGAGGCCTGGTGCATAAAATTCATTCATGGGGGCGGGGGGCGGAGGGGCTCAGTGGGACCTGCACCCTCTCCAATCCAGGAACCCTTGGGGGATGTCCGACTGCCTCTCACATTCTGGAAATTGCTGGCTCCTAACCGCTCACCTGCCTAATTTCCCTTATTCCCTCTGGCTGCCTGCCTGATGGGACCTAACTACTCCTCTGCTGGCCTGATTGCCCCTAACCACCTCTGCCTCATCCTGCAACCAGGACCCAAGATTCCCTCCTCTGGCTGATCGCAGGCACCCAGGACCCAGGCTGGCTTCACCTTGGCCAGCTGTAGCTGCAGGGGACTGTGGGCGAGTGGCTTCAACTGGGACACTGGTGCAGCCGCTGGTGCCCAGGACTGCAGGGACCATGGGGCATGCAGATTGTCCCTCTCCCAGGCTGCAGGTTCAGGTGCAGGCATAGCCACTGGCTCCCAGGACCGCAGGGTGAGTGGCAGGCCCCTCTTCTGGGGGCCACAGCCAGGCTGGTCCCCATTCTTCTCTCCCAAGTTCATTTGTGCCTGGCTGGTCCCCATTCCTCTCTCCCGAGTGTTGAGTGTCTGAGTCCTTACAATGTTATGGTGTGGTGTGATGTTGTGATGACTGTTTGCATATTAGCTCCTTATTATATAGGATTAAGAAGGAAATTTTAGTGTTCATGCTCCAAAATGTCTGTGAAATCTATATGCTATTGACAAAATCCTTGTTTTCTTAGTCATTTGAAAGTAAATATTTTATGTTGATAGTTTGAGTGTGTTGATATCAGATACTGCTCTGCTAAGTTTGACTTTGAAACTTGCTATGGGTCCTTCTCTGAGTTTAACAGCAAAATTCAAATGTGGGGGGGGGGGGAAGCCTTTGGAATTCAGATGACTGTGATTATTACCTCCAGACAAATGAAATTGAATGAAAGCTTTTCTTTCAGGGACTTTAAACTCTTCTCTTTTTTTGCAAGGCAAATATCTTTATTCCTGCAGGAGGGTGTGCATGCACAGGCTCTGGCAGCACCCACACTGAGTGAGCAGTCAGCTTGGGGTTTTATGTCTAATACATGCCATCTGTCCCTCACACTTTATTGGTCAGAGCTTAGGCTCACATTCTTGTGTGATTGGCTGATTTAAAGAGAAAAGAAAGGGGTTGACCTTTGCTGTTTCAAATTGGTGCCGGCAATTCACAGGAGCCAAAATGGCAGCTGCCTAAACTCCCTTCTTTGACAGAAAAGATAACTTGTTTATGTTCACAATTCCCCCTTTTTCTTTATTTAACCATTTTTTATGCTTGACTAACATTCATTGAATTTCATGTTTTGCAGTGTCTGGGAGAAGATTATTTTGCTGTTTGGTCAATGCGGTTTCAATGAACTTCTGGATAAGACCTCACATACATGGGATGATATAACATCCCATCACTGTAACGCCTTATCAGAGAGGTGAATATGGATACCATCATTCCCTTCCACTTTCTGAACCATTGTGCCAGTGAATCAGAGAAAGGATCCCCAATTCCAGGATTCTTAGCTAACAAATTAGCTAAAGTTGTTAATCCCTGTGGGGCCTTAAGCGATGGTTCCATCTGGAGCTGTGTTACCAGGGATGAATGTACAACTGTGGCCCCAACATTACACAAACTCCTCCTTTTTCTGCCAGAGTACTCTCCAAGGCCAGTCTGTTCTCCCATGTCATCCTACTGGTGGCATCTAGTTGTTCAGTTATACCTTTAACTGCTTCTTGAGTAGAGTTAGCAATTTTTTGCTGGTTTTAGTAAATATAACTAGTCCAACCCCATTCTTGTTTACAGTTTGCCACCAGAGCAGTACAGAAATCAGCAATCTGATTTCTAGCCTTAAACTCATTTGGCACTTGTCCTGGAACCCCAGTGGGATCTGTGTAAGTATGGGGATTGAGGAGGCCCCTGGATGCTCTCTCTTCTTCCTAGTCTGTCTGTCCATTGAAAAAGGTTTAAGACATGCCCTAGTGACAGGGATGGCCAGTTGTATCAAAAGTGCAACATCTGTTCCAACTGCTGGGCCAGGCCACAAGTAACGGTCCCCCGCAACACCATCAGGTATCAGAATGGGGTAACGACAGTGCAGAATGATTGGCTTCTGGAATATTCAGCCATTTGCACATCTGGATAATTTTCCCATAAACTCTGAGTATACTACCTCTCCCCCTCACCCCCTTGAGAGGCAGGATGTATAGTTTATATTATAGAAAGAGAGCCAGGTCATTTTGGGGGACCCTTGCTCTTTACCTCTGTTGGATGAGAACAACAAGGCAAGAGTCGTACAGGAAGTGTTTCCCCAGGGGGTTTCCTCCTGGTACAGGGCAACTACACCTCCCATCCCATGACTGAGGTCCAACCCAATGGAAATGGGACCACTTGGGCTACTAGACTTCCTGCCACGCAAGTGTAACAGTTGCTTTTATTTAGGAATAGTTCCTAAATGTACAGAGTAGTTCCATTCCACTTAGGCATTCGTTTCCTTATACCCTACTTCTCTTTGCATGGTGGTGGCAGTGGCCCAGGGGATCTTGCCCTGTGACATCTATTCCTAAATCTAGTCCTAGCCCATTTCTTGGCCTAAAGGCTGAAATAGCCAAGTCACTCAAGATACCTACAACCAGTAACTTAACTGGATAAGCATGATCCAGATTGTATACATTTTCCCCAGCCCACATGATAAGCCGCCCCTACAATTTGTCAGAGCCCTAAAGCAAATAGACAGCTCACAGTTTCTTCAGCATTAATTTCAAGGGGCTAAGTCATGGTAGGGCTGCCCAAGTTGAGATGTCTCCACCTAGAGAAGCTGGTGGTCCTCCCTTAACTTATGGTGTGATCTTGTTCTAGACTCTGCACAGCAGTCACCGTGGTGAGCAAGACAAGGTAAGGTCCTTCCCAAGGGGGTTCCAACTGGTTTACCTCCAGGTTTTGTCAATGGCGATAAGCCAGGAACTCAGAAGTAGGCCGTTGGGCCAGGAGGCCTTCCAACCAGCCTTTAGTGGCTTTAATGTGAATGTACTATTGCATCTCATTTTATTTATTTACTTTTTTTGTATAAAAATCTAAACTCTCTTCTTTATCCACTTCCTAATCTCATTTTCCTTTAGTGGTGAATTCTAAACTTGTAATGATTTCCAAACCTGCCAGCATTCGAATAGTCTGATAAGCTTTACATGCATTCAGGTTCTGTGCCCATAACTCAGAGCTACTGACTCAGAACCTTTTGGAGGTAGGAGAAACATTATTAGCCAGTCTTTCCATTATTTTCCCCCTTACTTTGAATTCCAACAAAATAAATCTATTGCCTTACATAACAAACTACTCAGCTCATACTCAATTGTAAATGATCACCATTAGCTTGCAAAACGTAATCTTTTCAGCATTATTGGTTTGTTGACTGAAACACGAAGTCTAACAGCATACTACCTGCTATTTCTCAAAGCGTTTTGAGCAGGATGTTTATGTGCTGTGTGGGAATCCCCCACAAAGTGCAGGCTAGGTAGGATAGTGACATCTACAGTAACAGGTACACCCCCAATATGACAACTCTCAAAAATATATGCCCACATTTCCAATAGCCCTTGGGAGGAGGTATGAAAGAGAAATAAAAATATAAGGCGTGATACTTCCCTTAAAGGAGCTTAGGATCACTTAGTGAGACCAAATACACAGTTATAGTACAAAATGTGATAGGATGAGGATGTACAGGCAGAGGTGTGGTAGGGTATAATAGGATGGAAGGAAGAGATGAGTTGATATTTTTCCCGCCTTTTAAAATTAAGTTTTTTTTTTTGCTTAGATAGTGCAGGCAGCTAGTTTAATGCAATATCATATAAAAACCTATAACAAAAACACCAACATCACTATTTGACTCCCCTAAGGCAATCACTTTCAGTTTTGTTCACTTCTTATTTTCCTGCATTTATTTCATATCTCTAAAAATATACAGCTATTTCTTGATTTACTTTTAAAATGTAAGGCCACCAATTATGACATATTACATTTATTATTTTTACATCCTCATTTGTTACACTGCTTAATATATTTCTTCATTACACTTAATTTCTTTATGTATTTTCTTCCTATAGAGAATAATGCTTCCTTTTTTAATGCTTTCCTTATCATCATTTCTTCCCTAAGCTCTCTGACAGAGCTGTACCTTCCTTTTATTGGAGACAAAAATCTCTCTCAAGATGCTATCTTCTGTCCTGTTCTTTCTTATTTTGGGTTTTGACTTTTTTATCTTTTACTGTGGTTTGAGGATGGTGCTGGAAGGAGGCAAAGATATATATATTCAATCCTCTGCATTGAATCATTGAATTGCAGCTCTCTGAAGTTGATTTTGACAGGAAGGTTTGGAGAAGGCCTCACAAAGCAGTGACTTTAGAGGTGGGCCTTTGTAATGGCCATCATTGGCACAGAGAGATGAGCTGAGAAGGAATCCCATTCAAAGGGTGGAACCGGCACAAAGGCAGGCTGGAGGAAAGGACCTGTCCTCCCTCACCTTGTGGAGGAGAAGGAAAGTCAGGGAGATAACGATGCGCCCATGGGCAGCGCTCCACCAGGGAGGGCCTTTTATCACCCTGTAAAACTAGGGCAGCCAACAGTGGCTTTTACAAAAAATTTAATACAGTCATTAGAAGAGTCACCAGGTAGGAAAAGAACAGGCTATCTGAGGGTGACATTGAGGTTTTCTAATGTCCCTAAATAGAGTCCCTCTTACTTTTCACTAAGACGTAGCAATTGTTCATCAATGTTAGTTTGAATAACTATCAGGGTGATTTGATTAGTGTTCAAATTAGTACTTCTAACTCTAAGTGGCCTATCCTATATATGTTGACTGCAGCAGAGACCTCTTTCTCCCCATGTTCCTGCAGCCCCACTGCCTCCCTTTTCTCTGAGGAGGGCAGTAGAGGCCCACAAATCACTCTTCACTCTGCACTGTTTCTCTTTCATTATTCATGCTCAGTTTTCCTTCTTTCTCTGAATTCTCACTTTTACATAATTCTATCACCCATTCTCAGGGGGAACAATGTTGTCTTTTGTGAGGTTGTCAAGGTCTGTGACTTTGCACACTGGTGCTTAAAAATCTTAGAATCACCCAGATGAAAAGTAAGGGCTGAAAGCTGCCTTCCAGATCCCCGTCTAACCCTTGCCCCTTACAGAATCTGAAAACTGGGAAGTGACCTGACTTGCTCAAGGTCTCCACTTAGGTATTCATACTCTAGAATCCATGTTTCCAAACTCCATGGGGTTTGCTGCTGACTTCACTGTCTTTTTGGCTCCTGGTGCCCACAATGTGTTTACCAACAAAGGGAGTACACTTTATTATCATGAAATTAAAATATTTGCTCAAATTTTTTTAAAAAATATTGTCATTTCTATCCTATTTCATTTTTTTAGCAAAATGAAGGTAGGATTTTTCCACCTTTATCAGGGGATTTATTTATTTGTCTTAATAAATTCCATATATTGCATAGCATGTTGGGTTCTGCAAGGTGTATAAAAAGATAAATAATGTAATGTTTATATGGGGAAATAAGATATAAAGAAAAAATAGCCAAGCAAGTTAAAATAATGTCACATCCTGAAGGAAGGGTTATTATAACTAGTTGCCAGATCAGTAATAATTACTTGCTAGGTGAGAATTATGTAAACTATATAAGAGCTCTGAGTTTTGATGGGAAAACATTTGAGGGGGCATGTGGGAATTTGCCATAGACCTTGAAGGGTGGGTTCATTTAGAATTGTGGAGCAAAGGGAGGGAACTTTCCAGGTGGAATGGTGCATTCATGCCTACACCCTTTCTTGTCAGACACTGGTCTAGCGCCCTGAGGGACACGCCCACGCACACTACACGCCCGCGCAAACGACACGCATCACGCAGCTCAGTGGCAGATAGCACTGGTAACAGGGTGTGTGTGCGTGTGTGTGTGCATGTGTGTGTATGTGTGTGTGTACACAGAAAAGATGTGTCCAGGAGGTACTGAGTGCTACAGCTGGATTAACTGGAGAACTATCAGTGGAAGGTAGAGACAGGTAGGAGAAGATGCTTAGGTCTGCTTTTCAAAAGACGTATTCTCGGCACCCCTGTAACACCTTGGGAATGGAAGCAGCCCTGCCAGTCCATGCCAAGGATGCAGGCAATGCCTGCCCTTGTTTTGAGAACTCTGATTAAATAGGCTGTGAGTGGTTGGTCCAGGGTCTAATGACTGATACTGAAAGGCTGAGCTCAGGGTCTCACTGGACACAATCTTTGAAAGGGAAGGGAAGACACATAAATGAAGCCAAAGGAATGAGGCAGATAAGCTTTCAAGGCCCACTCCAGACAAATGATGGTGAGAATGATCACATCCAAGACACTCAGCACATTGCAGAACAGACTGTGTCTGCCTACTGGATGGCAGGGTTTAATTGTCACTATTGCAAACAGCACACAGATATTCCTGTCGGGACCTCTGAACCCACTTTTCTGAGACAGGGGATGCCTCTTCATTAATATGAGACCTCATGCTAGGATCTCGGCTCTAGCATCCCCACATCCCCTAATGTGACTTCCCTTTAGGGCTGAGAGCGTCCACTGCTGAGTGAAGTGGGAATTCATAGGTTTTCCACAGCATCTCAATTCCCAGTCGAAGAAGAGGTGGAGCCGTGGAGGAGGTCATTCTGTAGTAATTAGGATCCTGTTTCAGTGTCTTCCCTGTTTAATATCCCTGGTTCCTCCAGAGCCACATCTGACTACCTCGATAAATGTTCTACTGACTATTGGTTGTGCACCCCCTTCCCTAGTCACCCCTTTCTGCTCGCCTTGCCTCACTGGTCCCCGCCCGGAGCTCACACACAGGAGTGTGGGAGCGGCAGGAATGCTCTCAGCTTCTGTGAAATGATGGTGGAGTGGGTGGTTGTGCCTGTAATAGGTCTTTAGAAAAGAATGCATTGATTTCTCTGTGGATTTTTTAAAGGCTCTGGGACATGACTGAGGGAATGGCTAATTACTATTTATGACTGTTTCATTTGGAGCTAATTGCTGGAGCTGCTGCAGACGCTGGGCCTTCACTGCTGCTCTGCCCCAAATGTGCAAACAGCAATAAAATGGTCAATGGGCACTCCTGAGGCAGCGTGTGTGTGCATGTGCATGTGCATATGTGTATGAATGCATATGTACACACACACGTGTGCGCGCACACACACACACACACAAACACACACTTCTGCAGGTTTCAAGAAGAGTCCAGAGGTAATTGTTGAGAACCCTCTATTTCTAATAGGTCACAGATGTATATTAAGGCTGAATTGTCAAGGTCTAATTAACAGTGCTGGAAAACTGGGCTTCATTTGGAAAGTGAAATAACGAAGGGATTTTACACTCCTCTCTCTCCTTGGGCTGACCAAATGGGCAGGGACAGTAAGTGGTGTGGAAGAGCTAGCAAGATTCATCAAAGAAAGTGTGGTGAAAGCAAAAGGAAAAGTGTGGAGATAGTAAAATGGAGACTGGAGGGGTTTTCCCCACTTAGGCCTTGGCTTTCCTCTAATTGATTTTCCCACTTAACACGAACTCAAGGTGGCTGCGCTTTGTATGGGGTGGGTTCCTGGATGTGGTGCAGGCTGCGCTGTGCACATCTGGTGAGCAGCTTTTGGACTGGACTGTGAAAGGTGCTCCCCATGTGTGCTCCCACCCTCTGAGCACCAGCATTCTCTACAAGTGCCTGACAACAACAAGCAAATGCATACACAGGCTGGGTTCAGGGCCACAGGCCACCGGGGACTAGGGTGGCTGAGGAGGGGGCGCCACCTCTCTGCCTTGTCCTAAGGTAAATCCATCTCCCAGTCCCATGCAATGGCCCAGACAGTGTCATTGTTTTTCCTGCCACCATCACATCCTCAGAGAGTCTTGCCCCTTTTTGGGGAGGAGGGGAGAGGAGAGTCTATAAATCAAGGCTTTATAAAAGAGTCTCACTGATACTCAAACTAATGTGTGTGAAAATGTTGGTCTGTTTGGTGGTGAGAGCTGCACATTGCATACAAGCTATGTAACAGCGTGGACGACTGAAGAGCTAATACGTGAGAGCCAGCCTATCCTGCTGACATTTCTTTCGGAGAAGGCAGGGCTGACCTTGACGTAGCTTCTGTGTGAGCCTGAGAGAGGCTCTGCATGGCCCTGTCTTCAGGGCAGTGGTGGGAAGTGTGGAGTACAGGAGCAGCTGGTTAGCCCCGGGAAGAGAGAGAGTGTGAGGCTGGGAGGGGCTCCTGACAGGGACATGAAGGAGGCTTGGCACTCTGCTCCCACCCCGGTGCCCAGCACAGGGGCTGTTGGGTGACAGCTGGAGATGAGTCCCAAATCCCTGGGTGTCCGGCCAGACGAAGGTCTCTGGTGTTCAACAAGGACACAGGCGCAGAGTGGGCCCGGGCTGAGGAAACTTTAGGGGCTGGGCCCTGAGCCTCACAAAAGCAACCAGATGACAGATGCAGGGGCTCTCACTCTGTGCAGGACAATGCCCAGTCCCATTTGTGGTGATGCCCCTTGAACAGAGCAAACATCCTTTCAACCAGAATGCAATTGTGTTTCTCTCCAGGGTTTTAAAGTCAGAAATACATTTACATAGAAAATAAAGTAATGTGATTTTTATTTTGTACCCGAGTGTGGTAGAAATGATTGGAATTTAAATGACAACAACAAGGAAATATATACACAGACAGGGTTTAGAGTCACAGATGAACCAAAATAATGCTTCCTTGATGGTGATCAGATTCCTGATCATGACTATTCTCTCTTGTTGAATTCTCACAGAACCATTTTGGGTTCTGTGCAACATGCAAGGATACAAGGATCAATGTCCCTGGCATATTCAGACTAGTGGGGAAGACAATATGAGCGGAAGATTTAAATGTGGTGTTATAAGCATAAGGTTTCAGAGCTGAACACTTACCTTTTTATTTCAGTTTCTATTGACACTTGACTTTGAAGTACTCAAGTTAAATTTGCCTGGCTTTTTCTTAGGGAATAGATCCCATTATGTGTTATTTTAAAGTCTTATTTTATACCGTAACAGAGTTTATGTTGAAATGCTTTCATTATTTTTTTCCAAGTTGGCTCTAAGAAAGGGCGTGTCACTTTGCTAGGGCTGCTGCAGAAGTACCTGCATGGCTTAAACCACAGAAATGTATTGTGGGGCTGTCCTGGAGGCTAGAAATCCAAAACCAAGGTGTCAGAAGGGCATGCTGCCTCGGAAGGCGCTGGGAGAAGACCTGTCCCTGGCCTCTCTCCTCGCTTCTGGTAATTCCTTGGTTTGTGCCAGTACAACTCCAGTCTTCACCTGGCATTCTCCTTGATCAGATGTCTCCTTTCAGTGAGGATACCAAGCATATTGGATTAGGCACCCTACTCTAGTATGACCTCATTTTGATCTAATTACATCTTCAGTAACCCTATTTCCAAATAAGGTCACATTTTGAGGTACTGGGGATTATAATTTCATCATATGGATATTGAAAGGACACAATTCAACCCCTAACAAAAGGCATCATTTCTTCTCTGAAATACTAAAAATATTTTGTTCCTCTGGAGAATTCATTTTTGCATCATCGTTGTCTGAGTGGGTCCAACATTTATGTCACCTTTCCATATGAGATGCCTTACTAACGTCCTTTATTAAGACATATGGTAGTGCCCATGCTCGAGGTCTGTAGATGAAGAGCGAGGGTCTGCATTATACATTTTCCTACCTGTTTACCTCTAGTGACTCTCTGGTCGCCCATCTTCATTTCCTGGAACAGCTATGGTGAAGGGCATGGGATGACTCCTGGGAAGCAGCAGTTCAGGATGCCCAGGTAAGTACAGTGGAAATAAAAGGTCAAATAAAAAGTGAGTATGATGCTGTTCCAGAATCCTCATTCTCTGATCTAGAGAAGGTAGAAAAGTCACTCCTGATCACTGCATGGAACATCAAGTTCATTTCACTGATTGATTTTCCAACAGATTTACTGGATGAACTATGTTCTTTTCAGAAAATTAACAGGGCATTGCACAGTTGTTCACAACTTGCAATGCTGTTCAAGTTTTAAGAATGCACTTGTGTTGTGAGCTAATCCCCAAACAGGGAATTTGTCTTCTTTCTTTCCTTGCTTTTTTTCTCCTTTTTTCTTGCTTCATGACAATATTTGTTATAGTCCTTTGTATAATACAGATGCTCAGTGACTGCTTATTAATAGTTTATAATTTAAAAGCTTGGTATCTGACCAAGACTGCTTCTTGAGGCTCAGAGTTTATTTTAAAAAATGTCAGTAATTGATGTATCAGAAGATAACATTATAACTAATTATGTATAACCAATGAATTAAATATGGATGATTAGAAATATAATTGAGATACAATTTCATTTTGTCTCCCTTGTCCCTCCATTTGAAATTTATTCAGGGTGAGATAGGCAGGTGGATAATTTCCCACTGTCCCTTTATGGAAAGTTGGGTAATAATTTTCCACTGTCCCTTTATGGAAACATGTTGGGACTTCTCTACTCACTTAGTGTGAACAGATCTATACTCACATTGGGTTACTAAATACAGTGTGGTTTCAGTAAGTGGAATGTGCCTAGGCCAAAATGTTAATAAATGACTCAGTCTGTATAAAAATGGAAGATTCCTTCCCCTTAGTCAACTTTTGGTTGGTGGTTACCTGGTCTCAGAAAAGACACTGGGGTAGGTTCTTGCCTTTTGCTCCTCCTTCCATTCACCTCTTCCCATTCTGGCTAACAGGCTGCAGGCCTCTCCAATGTCAAATCTGTGAAGAGAGCATTATAGTGGGAATAGAGCCATCGTACCTGGTTAGATTTTTTTTCTGGGTCCCCTGAATGCTTAAAACTGAATCCTCCTCTCTTGGGGCACTTTCATTGGTTGTTGGTGATGGTCATTGTTGTGAGCCTTCCAAGTCAAGGAGAGCCTGGATTGGTGGAATGCATCTCTATCCCAGTAGTTCCTTAGATTCTTCCAGCAGCTCTTGTATATTTCACATGCACTCCCAGTTATTTAGCATGTTTCCCGCAAGTCATCCCCCTAAGTGGTGCTACCATAGGAAGCAAGAGCAGCCCACTCTGCCCATCCTTCACACTGGGTCTACCTCTCTTCATTGCAAACACATGCCCATCTTCCGCTAAACCCAGTGCAGTCATTTCTATCCTCTTTCACAACCTGCTTTAGTTTTGTTAGGCTTAAGCCAGGCACCAGATCCTGTGATCTCCCAAAAGAAATGAACTCATTAGGTTGTGCTGAGTTGTCTCCTGAATGTTCTCCTCGCCTGTGCAGAAGAAAAGGAGATAGTCCACTGTTTCTCCTGGGGTAGGAGACGGATTCACAAAAAAACAAATATTTCTCCCAAAATAATTATCTTCACAAATGTTTACTTTCTGACATATTTTTATAATGTACAGTAGTTGGTTCTTGAACAAGGCAGGGATTGGAGGAGCTGATCCCTCCACAATAAAAAAAAAATCTGAATATAACTTTGACTTCCCTAAAACTCAGTCAGTCCCTTGTTATCTGTGGCGGATTCATTCCAGGACCCCCACTGGTACAAAAATCCAAAGATGCTCAAGTTGTTTGTATAAAATGACGGCATAGAACAATACATGAAGATGGCCCTTCACATCTGCAGAATTCACAACCGTGAAATCTATTCACAATACTATTTTTGATTCCTGGTTTATGGAATCTGTGTATACAAAACCTGAAGATATGGGGTGTCAACTATATAGTTTTTGGAAACTAGAGGCCCAGGGCACAGATTCATTGAAAGAAAATTAATTAGAAGGTGGCTGGTGGGAGGGACTGGGTGAGACAGGCCAGACACACTCTGAAGCCAACCTCCTGGGGTCCATCCCTGGACAGCTGCACCTGGGGCAGTGCCGGTGCTTGAAGGGTATCTGCGGAGTGAGTGGGGTCTCTCTGGCAGTTGAGGTCCCTTGGCTTGGTCTGCAGGGATTGAGCTGAAACTAGCAGTCTGACACCCCCCAAGGGGTTCTGGAGTGCAAGAAGGCACTCTGCAAAGTTGCACTCACTTGGCAGGTCCTGTGTTGAGCATCTGCCCTTGGTGGTCAGTGTGCATCATACCTACCTGAACTAGAGTGGAACAACAATTGCTAGAATGCCCCTCGCTGATGGTTATGGGTGTGGGTGATCATGAGAAAGGTATATATATATATATATATATATATATATATATATATATATATATATATATTAGTGGCCCAGTGCACAAAATTCATGCACTGGGTAGAGGGCTAAGCCCAGGTGCACTTTCTCGCAGTCCAGGAGCCCTCATGGGATGTTTGACTGTGGGCTTCTGGCTGAGCTGGGGTAGGGAACACTGCTCAACTAAAAGCTGGGCTCCCAGCTCCTTAGGGCTGTCTCTGCCCCCTGCCCACTGGTGAAGGGGGATGATCGGGGGCTGGGCTGTCTGGGGGAGGGGCCGTGGGAAGTTGAGGCTCCACAGTGGTACCACATCCCACCTCTATGGAGGTGCTGGGAATGCATCATGGCCTCTCCCATCACCTCTGTGGAAGGGGGCAGTGCTGGGACCGCCATGACTGGCCTGGCAGCACAGGCTAGCTGGCCCTGCCGCCCACTGGTTATTCCAGAAGGTCATTCCCCCATCCAGTCTAATTAGCATATTAGCTCTTTATTATATAGGATAGATAATCTGGATAAGTGGATCTGCATACCTTAAACCTATTTAGTTCAAGGGTCAAGTAAATATACTTTTATGGTATGCTAGCTATGCTTCCATAACAAAGTTGAATACCTTAAACAATGACTACTATTAATTATTCTTTATTTATAAAGTGTCTTAAAGTATGTTTTTTAAAAATATATATATATTTTATTGACATTTTACAGAGAGGAAGGGAGAGAGATGGAGAGCTAGAAATGTCGATGAGGGAGAAACATCAACCAGCTGCCTCTTGCACACCCCCCACTGGGGATGTGCCTGCAACCAAGGTACATGCCCTTGACCGGAATTGAACCCGGGACCTTTCAGTCTGCAGACCGACGCTCTACCACTGAGCCAAACCGGTTTTGGCTTAAAGTATGTTTTAATTTTGAATCTCAATAACTCTGTTAGATAAAAAGGCAAGTTATAGTATCTACATCTGACAGATGAGAAAATCCGAGTTCCAGAGAATAGCAATTTGCGCAAAGTACAGATGGCAGCTAAGGTAAAACAGATATGTGGCTAGAAACTAACCTTTCTTATTATGTTCAAACAATGGCTTGATTTCAATAGGAATCACACAAACCTGGGAGGAGGTCATGTATGTGGACAAAATGATGGGATAGAAGGAAAATATGAAGCTTGGGGGGGGCACAGTTTTCCAATATTTTGATTTGCTTTTCATTGCATTCATGGTATTTCAAATAAAGGAATTTGTGAGTTTTTATATATTTCAAAAGAGAGCGGGTTGGGGGTGGCACTAAGGAAAAATGCACTCAAAATACTCTCATTCACTAGTCTCATTGTCTCCACTCAGCTCATTTGGTATGTCGGAGTTAAGAACATTAATTGTACATCATGCACTTTACCAAGATGACATCTATACTGAGATAACAAGTAAATATCTTATTTCATCAAAGTTTTTAAAATCATCAGCAGAAAAGGTATTTTACAACTCAGAGCTGATGAAGACTTTAAATTTTAAAATCCCTAGGAAGTTGCTTATTCAAGAAGCAAAAATGCTAAACAAACAAAAATAAACCATAAGCATGAACTTTTCCCCCTCCTCTCCCCCTACCCTAAGCCCCCCTGACTTTTCTGGTTTATTTTAAGCCAATGCAGAACAAAACCCTTGCTGTTCCTTAACAAGTGAGAACGACTTGCCCAGACACACAATAAAACATTTGTGACAAGCGAGCATGCACGCTCTGAGTCCAGAACTTGCTCAGCACAAGGCACTCTGGCTGCCCCATCCAACAAAGGGCCTTCTGTCCCTGCTCCTTGCCAAGGCTGAATGCCAATTGTCTTAAATCTGATTGCTCCCTGGACCCCAGCCCCCCTCGTGGTGGGTGCATGAGAGCGCCACCCAGAAAACCAGGACCCATCAGGCTGAGCCAAGTGAGGATATTGTTTGAAATCAGGTTTCCTTTATTCTTCACTCTTTACAAAGGCTAGGTGTAGCTTTGTTTTGCTTCTCTCCAAGCCCTGAAGTATTTGCTCTCAACCCCCTCCCCTGAACCCTGTTACCTAAAACAGCTGCTTTTTCCACCTTGCCAGGCTACCTGAAACAGTCTTAATTCTGTTAGATGTTTATCCCAGAGGCATATCATTGAAGGGTGCATTAAGAAGCATAAAGCCAGTTGAAACAAAATATCTGGGCATAAATGAACTGGAGAATGCTGTGGAGAGGAGAAAGGAGAAAGTAAATTGAGGAGGCATTACAGTACTGAGAAGTGCAGTGGACACTAAATGGCCTCTTGGTAACTTCTTGATCAATTTCTCCCACATCTTATATTCTTCATGGGTCATCTTGCTTTCTTGTTCTTGTCACTCTTTTTTGTTTTGTAGAAAACTTTAATACTTACCTATAATTATAAAGGCAATACATTTATTGTATTTTTTTTAAAGGAGAACATTTTGTTGAAACCTGTTTGGCTCAGTGGATAGAGTGAGGGCCTGCGGACTGAAGGGTCCTGGTTTCAATTCTGGTCAAGGGCATGTGCCTTGGTTGCGGGCACATTCCCAGTAGGGGGTGTACAGGAGCAGCTGATCGATGATTCTCTCTCATCGATGTTTCTAACTCTCTATCGCTTTCTCTTCCTCTCTGTAAAAAAATCAATAAAATACATTAAAAAAAAAGGAGAACATCTAAAAAACTTAGGGTTAGGGTTAGGGTTAAAAGTATGAAAGTATATTGCAAGATTTCTCTCTCTTTATTTTTCACAAGCATACACACAAAATAATTTATTTGGTAATTGATATATTTTTCTGTAATAATGCATTATAGAAATATTTTATTAGTAAAAAGTTAATAGCTTAGATTAGAATTTTATGTGGATATATTATGATTTATTTAAATAATCCTATGCATTTGGTCATTTTTGGAGTCAAAAATTTTAGATATAACTAAAAGACATTGCAATGCAAATGTTTGTAGTTATATCCCTAATTTTATGGCAAATATACAGAAGTGGAATTTTTAATTAAGAGTGGATGTTTTGAAATAGTTTGACTTTTATTGTAATCCAGGAAAACTATTGTATCTATATACCTGCGACCCGGGCATATGGACTGTGAGTGAGAACTGAATTGTGACCTGTGACCTTCTGGTTCATGGTCACTGCTCAACCACTGAGCCATGCCAGCCAGGCCTATATATGATTTTTAACACACCAAGCAGTGTTCTCCATGGACACTGCTTTGAATAAACCCAGCAACTTATTAGTTTTCCCCCCCATCTTAGTTCTAATGCAACTTCATTAACCTATTCTTAAATTTAAAGTAACTTGCATAAAGAGTACAAATAGAAAAAATGCTTTTATGAGCTTATACTAGAAAATATTCATGTATTCAACATACAGTTCTACCTGTTTCCTTTTGTTCATGGCTAGTTCAATGCTGTACACATAGTGGGAGTCAATACTTCATATGTAGTGAATACCATTCATTTGAGGACACCATGTGGACTGCTGATGAAGAAAGTCTTGAGCACATTTAATTCTGAAATTCCCTGTGTTCTGCTTGTAAATGTTTATCTTACAAAGAAACTAGACATTGTTATCTCCACAGGAGAGTCATTATTCTACTGGAAATGAGTGAAATTGTCTGGTTATTTGTAAGAGAGGCCATAAAATTATATTTTGTTAAGTTATTTAGCTTTAGGGGAGTTATGGTCATGTCTAAATTGAGTTTTTCTTTTCTAAGAGATTTTTTTTCTGCCAGATGCTGTGTTTTGTCATACAATAATCATCATTGATTTCTTAATTGTGCTCTTGATAATTTCTTAGCAAAATTGGTCAGTAAATTTGATTGGAATCATTATAGCTAGGTTATCTGAATGTTTACTGTCAATACAAACAGTTTCTTTCCAGTTTGTAGGCCAAAGACGAATAACCTCCTGAGATTATTCACACACACACACACACACACACACACACACACACACACACAGGCAGGATCACAACGCCTTATCAGGAAGGAATGGTTAGCCAAACTTCTGTTGTTTCATCATTCAAATACCTATTTATTTTTCAGAGCACAAAATAACAATGGTGGATAAATATTGTTCCAATTTGAAACAGATGTCTTAAAGTAGTGTCTCTCATATTTTTTTTTATCTTTGGCTAAGTAAAACAAGGTGTACGAGAGTAAAGTTTGAAGTTAACTATTAGCTTGGTTTATGTACCAGAAAGACAGATGTTTTAATTCAATATCAAGATATCAAATTCTCCATACTCAACTGCTGTATTAAATAAACTCATTCATCAAGTTTATTAAACATTTGCACATCAATTTGCTAGTTACCTTTGAATTGAAGCAACAAATGTAGCAGAGTATTGTGAGATAGCACAGTAGATGAGACTAAGAGAACTTCTAACAGCACCAATCATAGAAGTATTTATTACTGTTTACATGTGAAGAGAGAATCAGTCTTCACTTCAAAAAGCCTCAGTTTGCTTTAACCCCAGAATGAAGATAGTTTTTCCAGTATTTATTTATTTATTTATTTATGCTCTTTCCCCCCATTAGCCCCTTATCCCCCCAATGCATGCCGTTACCCCCTGTTGTTTTTGTTCATTGATTAGGCTTATATGCATACATATAAGTCCTGTGGTTGATCTCTCTCCCTTACCCCCACCTTCCCCTAGCTTCCCTGAGATTTCACATTCTGATGGATGCTTCTCTGTCTCTGGATCTATTTTTGTTCATCAGCTTATATTGTTAATTATATTCCACAAATTAGTGAGATCATGTAATATTTATCTTTATCTGCCTGGCTTATTTCACTTAGCATAATGCTCTCCAGCTCCATCCATGTTGTTGCAAATGGTAAGAGCTCCTTCTTTTTTACTGTAGCATAGTATTCCATGGTGTGGATGTACCAACATTTTCTAATCCACTCACCTGCTGATGGGCACTTAGGGTTTTCCAAATCCTAGCTATGGTGAATTGTGTTGTTATGAACATAGGGGTGCATATATCCTTTCTGATTGGTGTTTCTAGTTTCTTGAGATATATTTCTAGAAGTTGCATCACTGGGTCAAATGGGAGTTGCATTTTTAGTTTTTTGAGGAAACACCATACTGTTCTCCACAGTGGCTGTACCAGTCTGTATCCCCACCTTTGGGGGCACGAGGGCTCCTTTTTTCTCTTCATCCTCACCAGCACTTGTCATTTGTTGATTTGTTGATGATAGCCATTCTAACAGGTGTGAGATGGTACCGCATTGTTGTTTTGATTTGCATCTCTCATGTAATTAGTGACTTTGAGCAGGTTTTCATATGTCTCTTGGCCTTCCTTCTGTCTTCTTTCAAAGATCAGTTGCCCATTTTTATTGGGTTGTTTAACTTCCTTTTATTAAGTTGTATGTGTTCCTTGTAAGCTTTTCCAGTCTTAATCTGTGCAAACAAGTCTGAATCCAAGTCGTTTCCCTTTGCTTCCTTTTCACGGAGGAATGGCCTTTCCTGGAGATCTCGTTGCTATAGCCAAGCACTGTACTTTACTAACTGAAATAAGCTCTGATCTTTCTTTGCAGTTTCCCTCATAGACTGATAAATACCCACACAAAATTACTGATTTATGTTACTTATTCAGAAGAAAAAAATAATGTTTTGATACCTTATTTGTAAATTTTAAATAATAGAAAGTTTGTATCACTTGGGGTTCAGCCAGGAAAACAAAACTCCTTTTAGTGATATGGTATAGACTCTACACTACAGAGGATATATTTTAGATTTTACATAATATTGGGAGCTGGCAACGTAGTTTCTGAAAAGCTGTTACCTCTGCACCTATCTGGTAGTGGGGCTGAAGTCGGTGCAGCTCAATGGAGCCAGTGGTAGAAGGAAAGCTGGAAGTCCCAAGGCGAAACTGGAATTTGCAAGTGTTTCCCACTACATCCAATCCCCCAAACACAGCCGGATTGAAGGCTTTATGACTTGAAAGAGGAGATCTGGTGGGAGCCGCAGAAGCGGTGGACATCCATGCTGCCATGGCAATTAGATGACCATACAATCAACAACTTGGGACTTGCGCTGCAGTACCAGCTCTCAACCTAACCCATCGCCAGAGCCTATTGCCCTCCTCATCTCTGCATTCTAAATTGTACGTACCTTTCTCATGATCACCCACACCCATAACCATCAGCGAGGGGCATTCTAGCAAATGCTGTTCCACTCTAGTTCAGCTGCCA
This sequence comes from Vespertilio murinus, assembly GCA_963924515.1. Lineage (NCBI taxonomy): Eukaryota > Metazoa > Chordata > Mammalia > Chiroptera > Vespertilionidae > Vespertilio > Vespertilio murinus. The sequence goes on from OZ004706.1 coordinate 69,844,146, forward strand.
CAGTGCAAAAGCAATACCAACAGCGAAGATGTGTGGAGACTCATTTCCCACCATGCCTTAAACTTTATGGCTGAGAAGTCACCATATTGCTTGTCATTCACGGAAACTCAGACGCCTTTGTTTTACAGTTTCTTTTTATTTTTTTCATGATTCAAATTCAAATGTCTTTCCCCATTTTTTTTAAAAACTGGTAAATTTCTAATAATCCTCTAAAAACAGTGCCAATATGTACTACTCTTGGAAGTTTTCTCTGTTGGTAAAGGGAAGATTATTATTGGGTTTTTATTGAAATATCAAGCACTCTGCATTGTCACTAATGTTTGTATTGTTGATGGTCCCAGGATAAGAATTCATCGTTGGCAGGGACTGCAGCCTTCTCATCAGTATGTTCTCACTGTTAAAGGTATTTGGCATGAATTAAAAAAAAATAATATTAGTTTTTATGTATGATGGAATGAACGTGAATGTTCTATTATTACTATCAATTTTCCAAGAATTACTGCAGGAACATACACGACAATTCGTTATCTTATCTTGATGAAATAGCTTCTAAGACATCAAATAACCAAAGACATTAATCAAAAACTTTCTCTCAGGAAATATTTTGAGATATGGAAGAAAATGTACACGAAACAAATAGTATGGGCTGTCCTGGACGAAGTTGCTGTAGGCTCACCTATACTCTGTGAACTTCCTGTAAGCCAGATAACTGCACTGCTGGGCAGGCTCTAGAGACCCAGATAATATTTTGTTTCATTTTCATAGTTCCAAAAATGCAACTAGAAGTGCAGTCATTATAATTTTTAATAATAAAGATGAAAAACTTTTTGACATAAGTCTTTCTATAAAAGAGTTACTCTACGAAGAGAATTGATGTTCAGATAGGACCATCAGTTATTTGTCAAATATTTAAAAATTTCAAATTATTTACTTAATTTTTCGATTAAAGAACTCTAGTGGTTTATAGATGATTTTCAACAAGCAACACTATTTTTATCTCTTTTAGCCCTCTGTTAAAAATAGGTTAAGCAGGATAAAAAATCTTAATGAACATTATGATTAAGGAAAATGTTCTGTGCTGATTAGTGTAGCAAAGGGCATCTGAAAACATATCTTTCAGAGGGCTTTTCTTGGAGGGCTCATCTTTTTTTTTTTTTTTTTTTTTTTTGCTTCTTAGCGCAGCACCAAATTAGTCAATAATTTATTCTTGTTTCTAGAACAGTTGTCTCTCTTCCTTTTCAGATAACTTTATATTTCCTTTGTATATTTTATAAATTCCTATATACCTACTTATTACCTATTTATCTACCATCATCTATCTATTATCTGTCTATTATCTATCTATCTATCTATCTATCTATCTATCTATCTATCTATCATCTATCATCACCTCTCTATGTGTTAATCTGAACCCTATAAAATTTCCATGGTTTTGGATAAAAAAAATGTTTAATACTAAATTTATATGGGAAAGTATTGGCAATTCTATAGTAAGCATATTGTAGGCAACCTTGACTTCTGTTTATAGGTAGACATAAATCATAAAATAATAAAATATGTAGTGGCCTTATTGATTTTACTGTGATACACTAATGAGCGGGGTGCATTGGACTATAGAAGGACATGGTGATTTAGTGCAAACAAGACAAGTAAACAACAATGACAGCAAAACTTTGTGTTTATAGTAACAATTAAGAACAGTCATGCAGTTGATATACCCAATTGAAAGAATTCTTTGTCATTACTTATTATAAAATGAAAAAGGGAAGTGAAAGTTGATTCATTATTAGATTTTGATAAGTATAGCAAAGAAAAATGTAGTTTTTTTAGGTTTGGATTTATTTTTGAGAACTTGCCATTGTTGTTACCAAAATGCACTTTCCTTGTCAAAGACAAAATAATTGCCCATTTTATGAGATAAAATGGCTGAGTTGTCAGGAAATAAGGGATAATATTTCATTAGTATAATGCAAGCACAAATAATATTTTTATAAATATAGGAAGACTAACTTTATTTCTAACCATAGAAATAAAACACATGTTTAGAAAGATGATTGGTTTAACAAGGTTAAATTAGTTAAATAAGACTTATTATTTGGGGGGGATGAAGAACATCTATGAGTAAATAAAAATTTGATTAAGAAAAAAAGTATAGCCGAAACCGGTTTGGCTCAGTGGATAGAGCGTCAGCCTGCGGACTGAAAGGTCCCGGGTTCGATTCCGGTCAAGAGCATGTACCTGGGTTGCGGGCACATCCCTGGTGGGAGGTGTGCAGGAGGCAGCTGATTGATGATTCTCTCTCATCTATGTTTCTAACTCTATCCCTCTCCCTTCCTCTCTGTAAAAAATCAATAAAATATTTTATAAAAAAAAAAAAAAGAAAAAAAAAAAAAAGAAAAAAAGTATACTGGTTAAAATTTAACATGGTGGACACCACATGGCTCTTGCCTTGTGAATGGCAATAAAAGAATGTACTGTAGGATAAATGGCATATATTACATACTAATATATGGAACATTTAATGCTACATGTATAGACAATAACCAAATGTAATCACAATTCTCAGAGTGATTAGGCAAAAGGAGGTAGATGTTAAATATTTGCCTATTCATAGAACTCTTTAAAACACAATAGATCAAGTAAATTGATTTTTAAAAAGTACAAAAAAAGCATGCACAATGACTTAAGAAAAGAAAATCCTATAATATTATTTACTTTAAAAAGAAATGTTACTAATTGGAGCTTAATTAAGTTTTTTGTAGTAACTTTAATTAAACAGTCGTCTTACAGACCTTGAGGATCATGTATCATAGGTTGTTGAAATACTTTTCAAAAAAAAAGTTTTAGCAATAGAGAAGATGGAACGAGACATTTTCTGAGGCTCTGCACACTTGCATTTTGTCTTTTAGCTCCATGCTGCCATGTCACTCTTAGCTGGCAATTTGAAGACTCAGCAATCAGTGCAGGCTATATACTGGAATGACAGCTGAATGTCATTGATATGCAGGGGATCCCTGAGCTAAAATCTAACTCTGCACATGCTCAAACATGATTGGTTGCCCCCTCTTCATTGTACCATGCTGTTATTTTCTGTCTTCCAAGTGTGATCTGAATCTCAGTTGCCTGGTAATGAAACAAGGCAATCCCTAAGTAAGCAGCCCATGCTACAGAGCTCAAATCCTCCAAATATGCTATCAGTTAAGAGCTGTTCTTTTTAAATGGTGGCTCCTTTTCAAATGACTTTCATAAAGCAAGATCTCAGAAGTGGGTGACATTTTTCTTTTTAAAAAGCTGCACAAGGTGACTTCTAAGGTTCATTTCAGTTTCAAAAGTATTTTTGTTGTTGTTAATAAATCCAGCTTTCTCAGGATTTTGGAGAGTCTGATAATTTTAACATTTTTTCTTTATATAATTCGATGACTTACATCAATTTTTCATAGTCTTATATCTGGGAAATAAAAAAAAATCCTGAATTTATGTCTGCTTTTTAAGATGCAAATTTATATTTGAAATGATAAGAAACTGTACCACAGAGCATTGGTGCTACCTCTAAAGAATACCTGGAGAGCCAAAACCCGTTTGGCTCAGTGGTAGAGCATCGGTCTGGAGACTGAAAGGTCCCGGGTTTGATTCCGGTCTGGGGCATGTATGTTGGTTGCAGGCACATTCCCAGTTGGGGGGTGTGCAGGAGGCAGCTGGTTGATGTTTCTCTCTCGTGGACGTTTCTGGCTCTCTATCCCTCTCCCTTCCTCTCTGTGAAAAATCAATAAAAAATATTAAAAAAAAGAATACCTGGAGAGAGGGAGTGGTAAATTTAGTCTTTTGGAAGTATAAGAATGAAAGAAGCAAAATGCAACAGCAATAAAGGAAATTTAACATGAAATAAATTAAGGGAGATACATGTGAAAGTGATGGGGAGATGGGAGAAAGGAGGTGTGATTCTCAAACACAGTCCAGGCAAGTGTGTCATAAGGGGTGTGTGTAAATACATAGATCACATGGAATATGTTAATTCCTGGCTCTGAGCCCTCAGGCACCATCCTGCAAATAAAACCTGATAAGCTCTAAGAATACCAGGTAAGCCACAGGTGATTGTTACCACAGGATTGTAGGTCCTGGTTGCCAGGGTAACCTGTGCTTATGCATGCTGTCCCAACATAATTATTAAGAGCATGCTCTGTTACTCTTAAAAGTGTCTTGATAGTAAATTATATGATTCATCTGTGCATGCTTCATTGCATTTTACATTGTTTAGTGTGTCTGCATGTGTGTTTTAGGAGGAAATAGAACTTCTAAAAGAAATATTATTTTGTTATTACCTTATCTCACTGGGCTTCTCATGTTTTTGTAATTCTTGTGTATCTTTGTGAAGAAATGAACCAAGTGGTAAAAGTGCTCAAACCTATAAATCCAGAATAATGTTATCTTTCCTTGACTCTTTTGCTATTGGCCCTGTTGTTTGAGCTGACTTTGTCTGTTTTAGTAAGTGAGCAACTATCAGTGCATTTTGATATATGACCTAAATTTGTAACAATATAGACACTTTATCCTTCTCCTTCACAAATGTCTAAGTTAATTTAATAAATGTGTATTGAGCACCTATTGTGTTGCAGGTATGGCACTGAAAAGATTTGACAGTACAGGAGGAACACTTTTCTCTTTATAGAAACTCACCCAACTAAAACAATTCAAGCCAAGTTACATAAACAGTGGGTGGTGGTGAACTGGAAGGTAATACTATAAATAGATCCTTGGTTCCCAAGGAGTTACAGGAGACTGGGTGTAAGACATCTGCAGAAGGCCATGCTCAGTCAGCTGATACAATGGTGAGGAAAATTAGAGGCATATTTAGAATGGAAGAATTGTGTTAGAATGAGTATACACAAGAGAGGCAGCAATGTGGATATAAAATTTGAGTTTACAAACAGGACTTAGAGATGTTTTCCCAAAGTTGCCACCACTAAAGATTTGAAGAAAACAGAAGTTGTGATTCCTACCTCATCCTCTTTAGACCTCACCTATTTGTCTTGAGCAAAACCCAGACATCTGAGAGAATTATAGATTGATTTAAATTTAATCAAGTTGTGACTACAATTCTAGATGTTGTTCCACATTTAGTAGCGAATTATTGATTTGTTGAATTTTTTCATTATGTTAGTAAAGAACCACCCAAACAACAACAACCCCAATAATTTCTTTCAGTTTACAAAGCCAGAAATATATTTTTTGTTCGATTTTAGAGCTGTATCATTACTCCATCCCTGTTATAATTTCATCTAAGGGAGCATTGTTCATATTGATCCTCCATTCAATAAGACTCAACCAGACCCTCCATTGATATCAGGCTGATAGAAATCAGGGATAGGAAGCATCAACTCTCTTGGATATTTTGGAAAGAAAGAAGCCGGTGTGATAGAGGCTGAGAAGTAAATTCCACTAAAATACATGGGCCTGGCAGCTTGGTGAAATATTCAAGGCATGTTATAAGATCCTTTCTAAGCTTAAGAAAACAACAACAAAACAAAACAAACAAAAGAAAAAAAAATTACTGCACTTGATTCTTCTAGTTAAGTTACTTAGAAAGATATTTAATGCCTAGTGAGCTTCTTTGGATTTTGAAAGCCACGTGTACTCATTTTTGGTACAATTATTTTTTAAATGGCAGTTTTGAGTGTGATCTAAAGTGAGAGAGAGAGCTTTGCTACAGGTCATACTTGCTATGTGAGCTGTTCTGTCACTCAGGCCATATCCGCCAGCTGGCTCAAGGGTTCCCCAACTGTCTATGGCTGACAGGTATGCTCTGGGAAGCCTTTGGAGAGCTGAAACACTGCATGGATTTAAGAACAAAATTATGCCATCGTCAGAGAAAACTCTTCTCCTTTCAAGAAGCAACCCCTGGCTTATCACCAGGACCTAGTAGAGAAGAAACACTGTCTGTGGGGCCCTAAGTTTCTCTGTAATCTAGGTGCCACAATGAGCTGGGTCTGGGGTGACATACTAGGTGACAGAGTTGGATTTGCACAGCCATGTTCTTGCATCAGTTTGCAGCAGCGTCTGATGTGGGATTGGGGCTTGTGCAATCACTGAAGGCACAGGTAAGCTGCATGAGGAAGTGGCTCACATTCCCATGACTCTTAAGCTTGTTACACTGCTTTATGTCTCTCAACAATCACCTACCATCTCATGGATAGTTCCCTGGGGACGACATGCCTAAAGAAGAGAAAACTGGGCCCTGATTTATAGATGACTGTGCATTAATATGCTGAATCTATTTAACAGTAGGTGTTTCCCGTAATAAGCACTTATACCAGGGAGGCCCCAAAGGCTAGTAAAGAAGATAAATCCTTCAATTGGGCAAATTATTTCACATTAGACATAGTTTCTCACTTTACTCGGAAAGGAAGATGTCCAGATATATGATATATGTGCATTTATGGGCAGTGGTTAATAATTTGGCTGAATGGTAAAAATGTAATAATAAAAAAAAATAGGAAGGACCATGATTGAAATTTAGTAACAAGGACACCTATGAGAAAAGTGTATGCATAGATCTCTTCCAATAGACCCAGAGTACAACGATATGTATGTCCATTGTAAATATTCATAAATAAAAATGTGAGAAGATGTTTGGACACCCTGGACAAGACGACTCATTTTGTGAATGTCAGTCAGCCTGTTTTCCCCAGTCACCTCTATCCTTACACAACGGGCTTGCGAAAGAAGTGGCCGTGGAAGTAGGGATGGAGGCCATGCATGAGCTCAGCAAAACAGATATGGGGCCAACAGTTCTGTTCTGGCTACTGGCAGTGCTGAGTTCCCAAACTGCCGGCAGCAAAGATCAACCCTGAGTCCCCAATATGGCACAGAGTAAGAGCCAGCCATGTGCTCACAGGTTGCTGAAGTTGGATGATTTCCATCACGGAAGGGGTGGCATTTGTTCTCAGGAGAATAGATCCTTACTCTGGATTTAGTTTTGCCTTTTCTGGTCAACATACTGCTTCCAAAGCAATTATCTGTGGACTTAGAGAATGTGTGCTTGCTGTGATAATATCCCACTTAAATTGAATCTGACCAGCTGCAACACTGAGGAGCTACAATGAGTTTATGCTCATGAAAGGTGTTGATTTTTACCATGTCTCCCATCACCTGGGTTAGCTGAACAGTTACAATGATGAAATGGTCTTTTAAAGACTCAGTTACAGTGCCAGCTGTTTTGGGTAATGTCCTCCAGGCTACAGAGCATGTTTGGAACCTGCAACCTGTTGATGGTGCTGTTTCTTCCATAGCCAGTAGGCACAAGTCTGGGAATCAAGAAATGGAATGTGAGCGATCATCTCACTATGATGGTTGATCTTCTCCTAGCAGACATTTTGCTCCTGTTTCCACAATATTAGGCTCTACTAGTTTAGAAACCTTTGTTTTCACAGAAGAAATGCTTTCACCAGAGGGCACATGCCATTTCCATTAAACTGGAAGTTAAATTTGCCACCTGGCTCTTCTGGGCTTCTCATACTACTAAACTATGAGGCATGAGGCCAGGGACAATTGACATTATTAAAATATATATTTTTCATGATTTCAAAGAGGAAGGAAGAGGGAGAGAGATATAGAAATATCAGTCATGAGAGAGAATAATTGATTGGCTGCCCCCGGCATGCCCCCCACTGAAGATCAAGCCCGCAATCTGGGCCTGTGCCCTTGACCTGACCCTTCAGTCTTCAGGCTGACACTCTATCCACGGAGCCAAACCGGCTCAGGTGACAATTTGTATTATTATGGGGAATTCACCGCTACTACATAATAAACATAAAGAGAAATATGTTTGTGACAGAGGAATGTGTCTGGCACACCTCTTTTAACTACCATGTTTTGTGATGAGTTAATTGTAAACTACAAGCTAATGCAGACAGAATTGGAAATTACAGAGAGGAAAGGGATAGAGAGCTAGAAACATCAATGAGAGAGAAACATCGACCAGTTGCCTCCTGCACACCCCCCATTGGGGATGTACCCACAACCATGTATAGGACCCCGACCGGAATCGAACCTGGGACCTTTCAGTCTGCCAGCCAATGCTCTATCCACTGAGCCAATCTGGTTTCGGCTGAGCTACATTTTCCAGATTCCTTTTCCTTTATGGTTCTAAATCAGAAGTGAAAGGGGAATAGTACATAGGGCATGGAAGCAGCTATTACTCAAGCGAGATAATTTCATTGAGAAACAGTGATGCGCAGAATGTTGCAGCCAGTAGATCCCAGGTGCTTTCACTGTCCTCTGCTTCACATCCAGATCATCTTCCTGCCCCATAGGCGCTGTTACATCATAACAGACCCAACACTGTGCAGACCCAACACTGGACGCCTGGCTGCAAACCTGTACCTGTGTGACCACACAGTGGCAAAAGCTTCCTATAGACCTGTGCTTTCAGGATGCCATTTGGTGAATAATGTGCTTCACTCTCCTGCTTTCCCTGCAAGCTCCATACAGGTTCATGGATGCAGACAATTATAACCAGATTTTCCAACGCTGAGTTGCTTCAAACGAACAGAGTTGTTTTGGGGATATGCCTAGAGCTGCATCCCACCTGTGTTGGCAACCTGGTAATTCTTTATTTCTTACAATTTCCACGCTCTCCATATCCAGGCCTAGGCATATAGCCACACAGCCACGATACCTGCAGTTATTGTAGAATTCAAGCATTTTTTATTTATTTATTTAAGTGTGTGAATTAAGGGTTGGTAAATATATAAAACTCCATATCTCTCTTGCTTCCAACTCCCAACTTCGCTTCAGCTGCCAGCCAGCTGTTTCCAGTTGGCGATTTATTCCCAGATGCCGGTTCACCTCATTGATCAGGTGGCAATAAATTCACCAGGGACATCTCCTTCCCCAGAATGCTTTTAGAAGATCCTTCACTCTACTCCCAAGGGGGAGATAAATGCTATCCACAAATCCTAAATAAAATGATCATGGTTCATGATATTTAAATTTTAAGCATTCTATAGAATCATTTTTACTAGAATATGACAGGGCTCATTCTGTCAAAGCTTCCGTTTCCTTTTAAAAGCACCCATAACTATTTCATACTCGAGGTAAAAACGGGCCATACGTGCTGCAATCTGGGTAACAAGTTTCTCACATCTGACCGACTTGGAAGGTTCAACCAGGGCAAGATTAATGACAAAAATTGCCCTGTGTTCGGACTCTCTAGAATAACTGCTTTAACTTTCAGCCTCCCCTTCCTGACAGAATCACCATGTAGCTAGTCCCCTGTATCAGGCTTCTGGTGTTTTCTTCTCTGCTGCTGCTTGAGTTTTCCTTGGAGCTTCTCCAGGCTTTGCGCTGATTCACTTTTCACAGCCATGGCTGCTGTTCCAGCCACACTGCCTTCTGACTTCGCTCTTCCCCTTATTGCTGCCAGTAGCCTGGTCACAGAGGGCGGCCCAGCTACAGTGAAGGCCTTTCTGAAAGAGCACAAGGGTCCTCTCCCTATATTATTGCAATGTTTTATCAAGCCATAAACAGAATATTTTTTACTCTATTTTGTATAGAACTCCAAGTGGTTGATGAGCTCCATCATTCGACTAATTTTAATTATATTGCATTGAGTCCTCAGAATCTTGGTTCAAAATCCCCCAGGGCCTAATTTGGAAGACAAGTTCCTTCTTGATAGTCTCATCTCTCTTCCACTGATACACAATTAGTATCCGTGAATAGAATCAGCACATCCTAACAGTTGCCTCAGAGTGAATCTTTTCTCCATTCAGCTTGTTGTTTTACAAGTGCAGAGATACCCTTAATTTATTCTGTATTCTCCAAACCAGCTGTCTAAAAGCAAATGCCTTTATTCAGTACCCTCAAAACATGGCTCTTTAATTGTTCAAGGATTCATTTTCATTTTCCTTAACATGCCCTGACAAATCCTAAGTGCCAGAGTGATAATAAAGGGCCCAGATTAAGACTCCTTTCTGGTGTCCAATATATATATATATATATATATATATATATATATATATATATATATATTGTACCTGTGTGACCACACAGTGGCAAAAGCTTCCCATAGACCTCTGCTTTCAGGATGCCATTTGGTGAATAATGTGCTTCACTCCCCTGCTGTCCCTGCAAGCCCCATACAGGTTCCCATATATATATTCATCAAATTGTAAGTCCCAACGTTACTATAGCCAGGCCCTATGTTTCCATGTACTTTACAATGTGCTTCGTGACATATATAGAGGAAAGGGAAAATACTATATTTGTGTGTTTATCTGACCTATATAACTAGATAATTAATATACATTGTAATTATATACATTGAAAATATCAATTCTTTTATTCCATTTTCCTAGCTGACACGAGAGTAAATACCAAAACAGATACTGTGCTTGTGTAAGTAAAGTATTCCTATTACATGATGATATAAAACACTATGTGAGAAATCATATTCCATAGCATGGAAAAATAACTTTATTCCCTTTGCCTTATTATTACAATCAGAAATGCTGACATTTTCCTCCAAGGTCTGAAAAGAAAATGCAACCCACATTTAAAAAATAGAGCTCTCTTCTTTCTATGATCTACAAAAAAAAATCTTCCTCCTTTTAAAGACTCATTGAAATAATTTATTATCAGCTGCTATTAAAATCCTTCCCATTCACTGAGTTTAGAAAGCCTGAAGTCAAAAGAGCTAACATCTCCCAGTTCTCCTCTCATTCTCTAAAAGCTAGGGAACTGTGGGTTTAACAAAATAAAAAGTGGCATTGTAAAAGTTTCGGCAAATAATGGCTCTTAAATGAAGAGTCCAGGCCGAGCCGTAGGGGCTGGGAAGAGTCAGCCTGTGACGGGAAGCTGCTTTGGCGCAGCGGGGGCGGAGAGCCATACGGTTCGTGTCCCCTTTGTGGAGTCCAGGTGTTCTCAGAGCTGAAGAAGGACCTTTTTGTCCATATTTCTTTAGCGCTTTCCTCCCCCTTCCCGTCCAACCATGGGTCAGACACTCCAAATCGAGAAAGAAAAGTGCTTTTCTATGGGATCATAGAATTCTCTGCACAATAGGAATACACTAGCTGAAGAGGTCAGTCCAACGCTGAAAAAAGAAATGAAGGGGTCTGGAAATATAAACTCGAAGTTGTGAGGCTTTGTCACCTGCTGCTGCTCTTCCGTCTAATAATGGAGTAATTGCTAATTCATGATGATAAGCCAAAAGGAGGATGATTATGCATGTGCCTGCACAATGGTAAGAAGTGGCACTTTGTTTCCTGTGGCTGCCACCCAACAAAGGCAGCAGTGAGGAGCAGGGTCTGGTTACCCTGGTAGCCGTGGTGCTGAAGCCGGCCATCCTGGCATCGCTCCGATGGGCCGTCTTTGTACTCACAGACCATCAGTGCCCTCCCCGTGGAAGAGATGAATATGTGGGCCTTTACACAACACCGCGGCTTAAATTAGCGGGATGCGTGGGGCCTCTTGCAGCACCTGCTCCCGTTCTCAGATTCCAGCTCTGCTGGGAATTATTATCTAGCTCCCTTCTCCTCTCTCCCTCTCCCTTTGCAATTATGTTTAATCCCACAGACACCTGCCTTGGCTTCGGGGGACTACTGATAAAAAGAGATGAAAAGGCCTTTTTTTTTCTTCCCCGATTTGTATCCAAATCTACCAAATAAACACCACAGGCTCTGGCTAATTAAACATGTCTAAGGGGAAGGTGTGAGAACGCCTGTGAATAAGATTCTGGGTGTGCACTCTAATTCTGTGGGGTCATCTTGACCAGGCTCCAAATTCAGAAAAACAGCTACCTATTTAAAACCGTCCATCACTGAAGCTTCTAATAACAATTCTATGTGGGTCTTCTGTGGTGTGCGGATTTTCAGTGCAGGGTCATTCGAAAAGCCTTGTTTTCCTCAGATAGGAGGCTTACATCCTCCAACCCTCCCCTATCACCCAGATTTAAAATTCATGTTATTAAAATTATGTGAAAATTACTTTTACATTACAAAATAGCAGGCATCTTAGGCTACCATCTCCTGAAATAGCAATGTTTGAAATAAAATATGACAGAAAACTGTTGGTTTTGTTCTGAGGTCTCATCAGCAGGCTATAAGGGAAGCAAATGTGTGTGTGTGTGTGTGTGTGTGTGTGTGTGTGTGTGTGTGTGTTTAATAAATCTTTAAACAGTTGTGAAATGAAAGGATCTTGGGACATACGTGCTTTGATGAAGTTTAAATCAAAGATTTGAGAAGAGAAAGTGGTGAGAGTGTTTGTGGAATGTGAAAAGCTTTAAAGTAATATAAAATAATATATTTGTACAAAAAGTAATTAACAAAAAATGGAAATTTACTTTCCCTTTCCGCCCTGAGGGTGAATGTAATTGATAAAACCATGCAGAACTCCAAAGCAAGGGACTTTGCGGATAGAGATGGGTAAAGCAGAGCATCAGTTTGGATCACTCTCCTGTATGAATGTAATAACATATTTTTGTTTGTTTATTTCTTTAGGAAGAAAGGTAAAGGAAGAACAATATACGTATACAAACAGGTTTACAGTCAAAATGAGAAATCATATGGACACACACAAAAAATCCTGCTTAAAAACAAACATGCTATTGAAATATTCTAGTATATAAATAATAATTGTCATGAAATATTTTGAGTTTAAGCCTAGATTGGATAAAACCATACAAATATACACATTTATGCATTTATGCTTCTCCTTCATCAGATTTGGCAAAATCACAATGTCTATATAAATGTACTTAAATTTCATAATGACCAAACTCTACCTAAAACTGCCATAATGTTATTCACATTTTCTTGAACGCATGTTTTTTCGAATATGGATCAAGTAGTTTAGGAATATGTAATTCAGCATCACATTTTAGATTATTATGGGAAAGTATTTGGAACATATTGACACACAAGAATATTTTATTGGAAGAAGCATAGCATCAGCTATGAGGCATAATATTAAGAGCTGTGGATGTCTTAATAGGGCTAACTCTGCCTTGAGATAGTTTATTTTCCGAGGTGATAATCTTTGAAGCTGATTGTAGAAAAAAAAAATAGAATCCCTATGCTCATTTATCTTCACCTAAAAACAAGAGAGGAATAAAATCCAATAGGGAAATGTACACAATATATGAACTGATTTACTCTGGAACCCCATTCCCTCAGTTTGCTAATTGGCCCGTATATTACAGAGCAGGTGAGGTGTCCAGGCCTGCCCGTGGTAAACGCACACAGGTGGCAGCTTTGAAAGTTGTATGATACATTGCAAATTGCATGTCCCTGGTTAACTAGAGTTTTAAATATTATCCTATTTTAACTAAAGAGGCCTGAGGAGCAAATCTGTGTGAAAAACAATACAAGTCATGTAATTATGGCACACAACAAAACACGGCAGAGAGGACCCTTGTCTACATATGAGCTCCCCCTCAATGGCTTCAGGAGGCAAGACCAACGATACAATCAGACCCGAGGAGACATTGGCAGCCTAGAATTAACATCACAAAGAAGAGTATTTGAAATAGAGATATGTACCCACCGCTGATAATGAGACATTAACTATATAATCTATTGTGAGATTTTAACATTATTTGATCTATATATTACATATGCACATGCTTACATTGTCTTGTCTAAGAAGCTTGCATTTGATTGTTGGTTCTGTTCTATGTTCTGTGCAATGTTGGTGAATCATATAACCTTCCCAGACAGCAGTTACCTCAAGTAGAAAATAACACTCAGTTCCTATATCCAAGTTAATTGATTGGGTTGGTAAAAATTTAATGGTGCCTAGCCTTAGAAATCTTCTGCTAGGATTTTAGTGAAAAGTGAAAAAATCCTAAATGTTCTTTCCCAGAATCCTTGACCAACTGCCTATCTGTTACTGCACTTCGCAAACAAGATATCCATTAGTTGAGCTCTCACAACTTAAAGTAAACACGAAGCTATCTTTGGGCTCTGACTCAAAAACATTCTACATGTATGGCTTCCAAGGTAGTGTTGCTACCAAAAACATACGTATGTTTAGGAAATCTTCCTGAACTTTGGGTGACCTGCAATCTACCAGCACATGTTACAGGCTGGGACATCTGGTGGTCAATAAATTTATTTATTTATTTATTTTACATGAAGCAGCTGGACGTGAGCAGATGACCAGGGGCTGTGCAATCAGAGTGTGAATAGCTGAATTAGTAAATCATATTAGGCTTCTTAGGCACTTGCTTCAGCGCTGCATGTGCCTTTTTAATTTTCCTTTATTAAGGTTGTCCCCAAACATAGCAGTGTTAGCAGTGGGGTTATTAGTGACTTATTTGCTTCATTAAAATTTATGGCACTTTTTATATCCACCATCTGGGGCAATGTCTCCCCACCTCACTGTTAAAATGTAACTTAAAACTATGCCTGGCACTGATAATTCCTGAAAAAAAAATACTCTATAGATGGAATTCTTTTTTTCTAATGCCAGGATTATCCTGCCAGGAGCTCAATACACAAACACCATACAGCACAGGCGGTATTTCTAGTCCAACCACACTCAGTCACTGCCAGAATACAGTCTTACATTCAAGTTTTTTTTTGTGTGGGTATTTTTTTTCTGTAAGTTTCTTGTTTATAGGTAAAGAAAGAAAGAAAGGGAGTTGTTATTTTAAAAGTTGTAAGCCCAGTGGAAAATGGAAAAAAACTTAAAATGCCTTTGGCAGAATACTGCATATCTTGATCTCCTGTAGTTAAATTCGGGAATATTTGTGTTTAAGAGGCTGCAAATATATATAAATAACATGATATATTTAAATTAAAAGATTGAGATATTTAAGATTTGGTGGACTTTCAGGGCCTGCCTCATCCACAAAAATTGTCTGGTTAAGTTTTGAGGGAAAAAGAATATTAGCAATTGGAGTGACCACTTCCAGATTTTATTCTTTGTCTTATATCCAAATGCTTGTGATGAAAATATATGAGATGGGAATTGAAGAATCTTCAATATAGAACTTGAAATGCATTTCACTGGGGAGCCCATGAGCTGGGAAGGAGGATGTCTGGTATACCACTGCGGATGTACATTTAATGGGGGTATACATTCTGCCTTAGTATTTGTTTTGTTCAAAACACACACATTCACACACATACTTCTAGATTTCTTCATCTGGATATCATTCTTTTTAGTTTCCAAAATTTAACATCAAAATTTAAAAATACTATAGTAAAGGATTGAGTCAGGGTGTTCAAAAAGAGCATATTCTGTTACTATTGGTGCCACTTACTAGTGCAATCTCAGTGTTTATGTTTCCTCAGTATAAAAGGAGAAGGTAATATTTTCTAAACCTATCACATAGAGTTTACAAGTATCAAATCAGAACATAAAGATTAAATATTTTGAAAAAAATAGTGTCACTAAGAAGCAAGCTATGTATTACTTTTTCTAGAAAGAAAATAAAGTATTTGCATAGGAAAGGATCACATGAGGTTAGAATTTAACCTTCCAGAAAATACTTTAAAAAAACCTGAACAGGACTTATGAAAAAATAATTTAATCCATTCTTTAGTGATTAAAATTATGTGCACTTTGTTATTCACATTCAGTTCAACTTTCCCTGTCATAATCAATCATAAACTTCCAGATAAAACTGGATCCAAGTGTGAAAATAAATTTAAGAATATCTATTGCCCTCCTAAAATTGACATGTAGTATGAGTATTAAAAGGAAAGTAAGACTATATAATCCATTTTTAATGTTAGATATATGGATTATTTTTATGCAAACACAAAACGAATATAGGCTTAAATGTGAATGTTAAAATTTTACACACTTTTCCACTTAAACTAAAGATGTAGAAAGCCACAAGAAAGCATCGCTCCTATCCTAAAGATAAGAAAATTGTCTGATCTTAAACATTCATGTTTTTAGTTTATCACAAGGAAGCTATATAAACTAAATTTTAAAGGGGGATAAGATCCTGCAAGGAGAGGTGGGTCACATTAATATTTTACCTTTCCCACGCATGGGAAAACAAGGCAGCTGCCATAAAAATGGGCAAGGAAATGCTGAATAAAAGATTAACTAATTATAAAAGACTAAGAGTTAAAAATGTTAGTTTAAACTCTCCAAAAGTACCATTTAAAAGGGGAGTCTGCACATACTAGCACACCATTATCCACTGACTTCCCCTGAATCTTTATATAAAATATTAAGATAAAGTCAAGAGCACAGGTGTAGGGAGTGGCTATAGGGTCAAGCCTCAGACTGACCTGTGGCAGGGCCACAAACAAATCCCAGCTTGGAGAGCAGAGCCCTCCTAGCATAATTCGGCTTGACCTTATAGTCCTCCTTTGTTCTGAGGTAGCTAATAGGCTGTGGGAGGTACAACAAGTGCTGCCAAAACAAGGCTTGAGTAACAAAGTAGATTTAAAACTCCCAAGAACATTGTAAGATGTTGACCATTCCCCTTGTTTTGTTTTGTGTGCTATGACTATAAAATAAAGCTTTGCTCACAGGCTGGGTTTCTCTGTGTCCTCATCCAGGTAAAAGTGACCCACCTAGCCCCAACTGTATTCTCTTAGTCTATCTTCTTTAATCCTTCACCACTGCTCCTCAGGTTCATACAGGTGTACAGCTTTTGCTCAGTTGAAAGATGGAGAAATTATACCTAGAGAAGCTTGTCTATGCATCTAGATTACAAAAATGATGACCTGCCAATGATACCCATCTATAGGTCTCACTTGGACATGAGAAAAAACAATCAGCTTTTGGAGGAAGAGAAACATATCCTTTCACTTCCCAGTCTCTAACATGATTTTAGACATAGACATGCTGTAATTGATGGAAATATACAAAAACCAACCTTCAAAGTGCACTGTAACGATGCAAAACACCTGCTACTATAAAAGAACAGGAAAACAGCTGGTACCCAGGAGTCTGCTCTGGTACAAGGTCAAACTTCTGATCCTAGGAGAAGGCCAGGGAAATCAAAGATTCCCACCAAGATAGGGAAGATTTAGACTAACATGGGATGATAGTGGGATGCACACTCTCTACACCCTAGATTTGAGTACAAGGGAGAGATTGTTCGCCAGTAACAAAAATGCTGACAATATTCCACCCCTACTACAGCCCTGCATTAAGTAAAAATTAGCAGAAATATACCCTAAGGAAAAGGCAAGAATGTAGTGAGAGATCTTGCTGAAATCTGGGGGTGAAGCAGAAATGAAAAAAAAAATATAACTCCAGGCATCACAGTAAACAAAAGTGTCAGCAGTCTACCACTGCAGGTTTATGAAGTCTGACACAGAGTGATAGTAACTAGATCCAGAATAAAACCAAGCACAGTCTGACTACAGACTAGAATGATTGAACTAAGTACAGCAACAGCTTCATAGAAGAATTTACAAGAATAAATACTATTTCCTCCAGTCTTTGCTACTAATTTGTATACCATATATGAGGAACAGAACAAAAATAAAAGGCAAACAAAGTTCATTGTCAAAAAGCAAAAAGCAATAAACAGAAAGAGATATGACCCAGTTGTTAGAACGGGGATTTAAAAATAACTGTAGCTAATAAGTTAAATGATATGGTAGAAATGATATATAGTATACATGAACAGATGGTGAAGTTCAGCACAACTAGATAGAGTCAAGTGGAAAAGCTAAAAGTCAAAAACACAATATCAAAGATAAATAATTTCATCAATTAGTTAAAAAGTAAACTGGACACAGAAAAGTAAAACAAATCAGTAAACTTGAAGATGGTTATATAGAAAGTATAACTGCAACACAAAGAAAAAGCAATAAAAAAGTAGTAGACGTTTTTGTTCTGTTGATGATTTCTTTTGCTGTGCAGAAGCTTTTTATTTTGATGTAGTCCCATTTGTTTAGTTTCTCCTTAGTCTCCATTGCCCTAGGGGCTTTATCAGTAAAAATATTGCTACTACATATGCCTGCTATTTTACTGCCTATGAAGTCTTGTAGGATTTTTATGGCTCACCATCTTACATTTAAGTTCTCTAGCCATTTTGAGTTTGTTTTTGTGGATTGTGTAAGTTGGTGATCTAGTTTCATTTTTTTTGCATGTATCTGATCAAATTTCTCAGCACCATTTACTGAAGAGACTGTCTTGACTCCATTGTATGCTCTTGACTCCTTTGTCAAATATTAATTGAGCATAAAGGCTTAAGTTGATTACTGGGTTCTCTGTTTTGTTCATTGGTCTATATGCCTGTTTTTGTGCCAGTACCAGGCAGTTTTGAGAAACATGGCATTGTAATATAGCCTGATATCTGATATTGTGATCCCTCCAACTTTGTTCTTCTTTCTCAGGATTGCTGTGGCTATTCAGGGTCTTTTCTTATCCCAGATGAATTTTTGGAGAATTTGTTCTAGATCTTTGAATTATGCCATTGGTATCTTAGTGGAGATTGCATTTTAATGGGGATCGCATATCATTTGCAACAGCATGGATAGAACTGGAGAGCTTCATGCTAAGTGAAATAAACCAGTTGGAGAAAGATAAATATCACATGATCTCACTCATATGTGGAATATACTGATCAATATAATTTGATGAACAATAATAGATCTAGGCACAAATGGCAGGGGTGGTGGAGGTGGTTAGAGAGCAACCAAAGGAGCTGTATGTATGCATATTAGCATAACCAATGGATACAGGCACTGGGGCAATAGGGGTTTGCCTGGGATTGGATTGGCTGGAGAGAGGGGTGGCCAATCAGGAAAAAAGGAGACATGTAAAACTTTAGACAGTAAATAAGGGGGGGGGGAGAGAAAAAAAAATGGAGCAGAGCTTTCAACAGGTATAAATAGTGAACAAACTTAACAGAATTTAAATGGAAGTTGCAAAAGAAGATAAAGAGAATGGGAAAAAATATAGATTTCAATTAAAATGAAAAAAAAGATACACTATTTGGCTGTTTCCATGTTAGCTAGAGAGAATTAATAAAACTAGATGGCTTAAAAATAGAAATTTATTCTCTCACAATTCTGGATACCTGAAGTCTGAAATCAGTATTTCAGAACAAAAATCATGAGGACAATCTGTTCTTTGCCCCTTTAAGCTTCTGGTTAATCTGACAGTCATTGATTTGTGGCTGCACCACCCTGATACTTGCCTCTGGGCCATCATCTCTTCACATCAGTCTGTGTCAAACCCCCCTCTCTCTTTCTCTCTCATAAAGACAAATATGTTTACATTTAGGAATCAGATAATCCAAGATATATTCGTCTCTTAAGATTCTCAATTACATTTTCAAGGTCTTTGCAATATATGGTGAAATTTACTGGTTTCAGAGATTAGTTCATGATTATAGAGGCTTAGCTAAGAACACCATGTAATTATTAAAAAAAAACCTTGAATGCCAGTATTAATGTAAAATAGTAGATAAAATAAGAAGTAACATTGTTAAGGTACATAAGGGACATCACATAATGATAAGGAGGTTAATATCAAGAAGTTATAATAATTAAAAATGTGTATGCTTCTAATAAAAGTGGCTTAAAATACACAGAGCAAAATGCAACAGAAATAAAATAAAAATAGAAAAATCCACAAATAAAGATTTCAACAAACCAAGCTCAGTAATTGTTAGAAAAAAGTAGGCAGGCTGAGACTGGTTTGGCTCAGTGGATGGAGCATAGGCCTGTGGACTGAAAGGTCTCAGGTCCGATTTCAGTCAAGGGCATGTACCTTTGTTGCGGGCACATCCCCAGTGGGGGTGTGCAGGAGGCAGCTGATGGATGATTCTCTCTCATCAATGTTTCTGACTCTCTGTCCCTCTCTCTTCCTCTCTGTAAAAAATCAATAAGATATATTGATTTAAAAAAAAAGAAAAAGTAGGCAAAAAATTAATAAGAATATAAACTTCAAAAATATTGTCAGCAGTTTTGACCTTTTTAACATTTAGAAAACACTCTGCTCAATAGCTAAATGCAAATTCATTTTAAATACAATGGAATATATATATATATATATATATATATATATATATATATATATTTGTGGGAAATAAAACAAAGTTCTAAATAAATTATACAAAATACATTTTCTGACCCAAGAGAGATAAAACTGAAAAGCAAAACCATTAAAACAATCCATGGGACACATGCAGGCACATAAGTGTGTATGCACGTGCATGCACACACACCAAAAATACATTTTGTAAACTATAAACAATGAATAAAGGGAAATTTATAAGATTAAATGCTTACATATGAAAAGAAAAAATCTTCAAAAATAATTATGTAAGGCAGTGCCATTAGGAATTAGTAAAGGAAGAATAATTAAATCTAAATTAAGCAGAAGGAAAGCAGTAATAAAAAGATCCATGAGATGGAATACTGAAAAGCAATAGAGAAAAAAACAAAGCAAGCAAAGTTGGTTCTGTGAAAATATCAATACAAATGAAAACTTTTATCCATACTGATCAAGACAAAAAAATGAAAAGACAAAAATAAGCAATATGGGATTGAAAGAAATAATTACAGAATATACAGATATTAAAAAGATGATACTGGAATATTATAAACAAATTTTTTGCAAATAAATTCCACAATTCATATGAAAAAGACAAATTAATTGAAATACACATATGAAAAAGCTTACTCAAGAAGAAATAGATAGTCCAAATAACCTAATTTATGTTTAATTGAATTCCCTTGGGGTTCAATTAAATAAATTGAGTTTGTAATTTACAACATTTTCAAAATTTTAGGCCTGTATAATTTTATGTTGAATTATACCTCATATATAAAAAATAAATAATTATAATGCTACACATTTTCCCCCAGAATATAAAAGATAATAGTAAATTTTTCAATTCATTTTTTAAGGCTAGAGTTACTCAGATAACAAAATAAGACCAAGGCATCACAAGAAATAAAAACTACATACCTATACTCCACAAAAAGAAAGATTAAAATTTTTAAATTATAAAATCATAATCAGTCACTTGGAAATAACCCTTAATATCCAATTGGGGTTTATCTCAGAAATACAATTTAACAAGTAAAAATTATTCAATTTATCATATTCACAGACTAAGGAAAGAAAAATAAATAAATATAGTATTAGTAGAGAAAGAAAAAGTATTTGACAAAAATATCCAATATGCCTTTGTGATGAAAAAAGTAATAATTCTCAGTAGACAAGAAATAGAAAATAGTCTTGATGGGGCAGCATCATCCCAATAGGCCAAGATGAAGGGTTTGTTTCCCAGTCAGGGCACATTCAAGAATCAGCCAATGAATGCATAAATAAGTAGAATAACAATTCTCTCTCTCTCACTCTCTCCCCCCTTCCACACACTCTCTCTCTTCTTAATAAAGTGCATCTCTGAAAATTTAGTGCTGACATCATAATTAATGCTAAAGTGAGTTTTTATTTGTATTAATTTTGCTTGTTTTTTCTGAATTATTAAAATCTATAGTTTTATGTATATTGTTGAATTCAGTAAATTTCCAGCCATTATTTCTTCCAATATATTTTTGTTCTATTATTTCTTTGCTCTCATTTGTCACTTTAATTGCATATTTGGTAGATCTTTTGAATCATCCCACAACTCCCCGAGATGCTGCTCATTTTTGTTCCTTTTATCTTTATATTCTTTATTTCTATAGTATTGTTCAAATTTGTGGAATCTTTCCTACGTTATATCCATTCTGGTGTCAAGTATGTTCAGTAAATTTATCATTTTAAATATTATATTTCTCAATTCTATAATTTTCATTAGATTTCTATAGTTTCTATTTCTGTCAATATATTTATCTTACAGTTGCGTGCGTATGACAATAGCTGCTTATATGCTAATTCTAACATCTATGAATAGAGTTGGTCTCTATTCATTGTCTTTTCTGTTTACAATGGCTTATGTTTTCTTATTTCTTCTAATATTGAGTCATACTAAATTGTATCCTGGACATTGTGAATGACATCTCATTGAAACTCTGAACTTTATGTTCCTTTAAATAGCTCTATGTTTGTTTTTGCATGTCAATTTGGTTTAATTCAAATTGAAAATTCTATTTTGTTTTCCTAGCTGTTCAGTTATTTTAGTCTTGCTAAGGCTACTTGTTATTTGCACAATACATGCATTTGATTCACACATGTGTCATATAAGGGTCATCCAGTGACTTGGGGAGAGTATATATGGAATCTGAGCCTCCTCTTCTTCATTCTTTCCTTTCTGGAATTTATGCTTTCACTTTCCAAAGATGATATGGTGGCCCTAAACTTTGTTCTGATTCATCAATCCAGTAATGTTGAGGTTTTTCTACTGGAATTATAGCTGTCCTGCATTGAACAGTTGTGACTATTCTCTGGCCAAAGTTGTAATATAGGAAACTCAGATAGTATCATTTCTGTACTAGTTTTCTGGTATTCCCATACAAATTAGCTTAGACATGGTAGCTTAAAAAAGGTATTCGCTCACATTTCTGAGGGCTAGAAATTTCAAATCTAAGTGTCATCAGAAATATGCTCTCTCTGAATGCTCTAGGGCAGGGTCCTTCTAGCTTCTGTTGGCTCCCAGTAATCCTTGATGTTCACAGGCTTATAGAAGCATTGCTCCAATTTTCACCTCTAGCATCACATGCCATTCTCCCTGCATGCCTTCATGTCAAAAACTCTCTCTTCTTAATACATTTTGATGGATTAACAAAATTACAACCTTATATATAACAAAATAGCTGAGATAAATGGAATCCATACTGCACATAACTTGGACCTTCCATTGATTTTGACTTGGGATTTTCCCTGAAAGTTGCCTTCAGAATCACCCTTGAATGCTTATGCTACATATAATCAACCAGTAACATGCACACAGATCTAAACTGCTCTCTCCAAAAATCTCAGTTTTTTTTCTCTTTTCCTCCCAAAAACTTATGTGCAGCTAATTCTGCCTTTGTAGAGGTACATCAAGTCTTTTTTTAACTTGAGTATTCAAGCAGTATAAGTACAGATTCACTATTTTCTCTTAATCCCTAGGCAATCAACTTTGCTGGGCCTACAACATGTATAATAGCATGTGCCTTATGCATGATTCTGAGAAATGCAAGAAGAGTTAATTAGAAAATGTCAAGAAAGCTCTCTAAGATCCTTAGGGGGAAGAACATGTTACTACACTGCATCCTTATAATAAAACTAAAATCATTCCCAATCCCATAGTACTTAAAGCGTTTTTACACATTGCTAGTGCATTTAAGAAATAAAATTATAGACTCATTGAACTTGAAAGAATCTCAAATAGTCATATGTTCCATTCCCTGCTTCAGGAGAGACAACAGTCCTACCATCACACATGACATCCTAACCTTTCTAAGACTTTTAAAGACAAACATTCCAAAACCTGATTTGATTATTTGTGTCTACTTCTTATATTTCCCATGCACACACAAATATTATTCAAATCTACTTTTTAGAAAATATAATGGAATTCAATCGAAGGAAATATGATGCAAGATACAGACTGGAATTTTTTTGTCAAGAATCATTGACCTCAACTATTTTTACACAAATAAAGTAAATCAACATTAATAAAAGAGAAACATGCAAATTAACCATCACCCCACTATGCCCACCTGCCAATCAGAGCGAGTGCGCAAATTAGCCCATCAAAGATGGCAAGTACATTTGCATAACACAGGCATCGTGGGCAGTGCCATGACCCGCCCCTGGAATCAGGTTCCATTGGGGGCCAGGGAAGGCCCGGCAGGCAGTGCCAGATGCCACCCTCAGTGTCCTGGTCCATTTCAGGCCCCAGGAGGGCCTGCAGGCCACCTAGCCACTCCTGCCGGGCCCATTGAACATAGTCCCCCCTGGAGGGGAGGCCGGTCACCTAGCCTTCCCCGTGGGGCTCAGTGAACATTACTGTCCGGGGAAGGAGGGACTGGGCCTGCTTAGTTACTCCTGTGGGAATCGTGAACATCACCACCCTAGTGAGGCATAAACTGGGCCCACCTAACCATGCCCATGGTAACCTGGGAATATTGCAGGCATGGGATCACTGAGACCCAGGCTGGGCCCCTGGCCACATATTCACAGCTTCACGGAGACTGAGGGCAGGGATCTGCCTAGTAAGCAGAGAAAGAGAGGTTCTGTAGTGGCCTCAAGACACGGGTGGGCCCAGCCAGGGATCAAGGAGCCTGGAAGGTCGCCCAGGCCAAGGGGCAAGGACCTGCAGGCTTAAGGTGGGGTGTGAGTGGTGGTGCCTCCTCAGTGGAGGGCTGCTGCACTGCAGGGTGCTGGACTGACTGGCATGATTCAGAGAAGCTCCCAGTGCTAAATGGCCTCTCCCGGGGGCCTTCGCACTTCAGAGGCAGCGACTTCTGCTCCCACCTTGACCCAAAAGCAAGCCCGTGCCGCCCTGCCCCATGAAACAGCATGCCTAGACGGTGAGTGCGAAGCCTTCTTCTTGCTCTGGAGAAAGGGAGGCACTAAAGAATAGGGGCAGGGGACCGGGGAGAGGAAAGAATGTGGAGCGTCCACAATGAAGTGGTGCTTGAGAAAGAGGCTGGGAAGCCTAATGGGAAGGTTTGTTCTGTGTGCCTGGCGGCTGCCCCTTAGGAAGGGCAGAGAGCATGGCTCCGAGGGCTCCCTGTGCACTGAGTCAAGTTCCACAGCCAAGTGGAATCGGCCTCAGTGTCCTGGTCTGTAAAATGGGTTAAGCGTGCCCCAGTGCCTTCACTGAACTTTGATGACCAATTAAAATACTATATAAGGAAAATGAGGGGAGAAGCGAAAAATAAAAGGAAAGGCAAAGAACACCACAAAAGAAAGACGGGAAGGAACCTGTAAACCCATTGTCACTTAAATAGGGAATGTAGTCAATAGTGTTGTAATGACAGTATGATGCCAGGTGGGTACTGGAAATATCGGGGAACACTTTGTAAAGTATATGATTGTCCAACCACTATTCTGTAACTAATATAAAACCTGAAACCAATACAAAATAGTATTGAATGTAAAGAAATGAAAATTGGAGTGAATTTTTTTTTTTTATAAATTTCAAAGTTTAAATAAAGGCTATAAAGGAATAAAGGGGGAGAATAAAAAAAAAGTGTTTTCATTTTACCATTTTATTGTCTTTTCAGTACATGAAAAAAAGAACAGTTGTCTTTATATGGTGCTTTTATACTTTTCTAAGTCATTATCTCATTTTAATTTCAGGGCAACTTAAAGACAAGATAATTATTCCCTCCACTATTTAAAGAAAGGAAACCTTGGTGTCTGGCCCCAATGATTCAATCATTAAGCCCTTATTGTAAAGCAGGGTTAGTGAAATTTTCTGTAAAGGATCATATCTATACTAATAAAAGCCTTGGGGGTGATCATGCCAGCAGGGGAGGGTAGTTGGGGTCAATCAGACCAGTAGAGGAGCAATTAGGGGGCAATCAGGCAGGCAGGCAAGCAGTTAGGAGCCAGCAGTGCCTGATTGTGAGAGGGATGTCCAACTGTAGATTTAGGCCTGATTCCAAGGGGTCCCAGATTGGAGAAGGTGCAGGATGGGCTGAGGGACACCTTCCGCAGTGCACACATTTTGTGCACCAGGCCTCTAGTATTGGATATAAGAGAGAGAGCAGAGATGGAATTTAATCCTGATATCATATTGGTTTCTCTATTATAAACTTTTAAACATAAATTCCTTATAAAATTTTAAAATTTATTTGCTATACATTTTTGCAAAAGATGTCCATCTGCTCTATCCTGTTTTCATGTGAATCTACATTTATTATACAGATCAGAGACTAAAAATAAGAATTTAAAAAGAAGTCATGATTGGAAGTGAGCTAAAAATGAGGAAAAATACTCTTATTAGGATTATAGTATCATCAGAAATATTTATAAATGACTCACCAGTCCACTTTGTACTATAGTTTGGGATTCAGAATAATATATACACTGGCCAAATGGATTTATTTAAGAAAAGGATATGTTCACCATAGTTTAACTTATAAGCATACCTTATCTCAGGTGATATACATCTGAAAAAAAACGTGTACAATTTGAATATTTTTATTTTTATAATTTTTTAGTATAAGGTGAAGTATTCATATTATCTAAAGAAAAAGCAGAGCATTATCATTATTTTCACAAATTAAAAAAACAAACAAACAGCGAGAGTTGTTCAGTAGTTAAGGAACTCATTTGAGCATTTTTGGAAAATAGATAATTACCTTTCTCTTGTTATCAGATGCTTGGTATGTACCTGCACTCTGTATGACCAGTTCACTTGGATCTGGTCTCTCATCTACCACTTTCTATTGCTCTTTACTTTGTCAGTTTCATTACACCTCTGTACTCCATTTGACCTTGAACTTGTTGAATTTTTAAAAAATCTATCATTTAAACAGGGAGAGATGTCAACCAGACAGTTGCAAAAAACTTCAAACATTTTTATTTAAACAAAAGTTGTGGACAGTCTTACAATCTTATATCAATAGCTTACACTTTGGGCTACCAGAATGTTGTTAGAAAATATACCATCGTCACACACATTTACATAGCAAACTCTCTTCCAGACTTAGTAATAGCTATTGCTTATGAACAGTTTGATATAAAAACTACAATGCTACAACATCTCTACAAATAAAGAAGTTTTTCAGAGTTTGTGCTAACAAAATGTGACCTTAAGTGGAACGTTTGATCCCAACTCTTTGCCTTTTATGCCTAGTTTTGGATGTAAGGACATTAATTTAGAGGATCCAGACATTTATTTGATTACTTCCATGCACCCAAATCCTCTAGACAAAGCACATATTGAAGAGGGAAAAAAAAGAAATGAAATAATTAGAAGCAGCAGGTCAACAGAAATGCATTGTATGTGATTTCTTTCCAATGATTTGGAACTGACTTTTTGCCCAAAAGGACATCAAAACTAAAGTCAAGCTTTTTTCAGTAGCAGTGATTTAAACAAACATGTGCTGAGACTTATTTTTAGACATAAAGGTACACAGCCAGGGGTTTTAGTCAGGATCGCTATTAAATAAACTCCCCTCCGGGCCTTGTAAAAGATGGTATTTGAATTATAAGTAGACATATCCTATTTTCCACATTCTGCAAGCCCTGGAAGATTTCTCATTGCCTAGATTGTGGCCAGGGAACTGCCCCCTTTTGTATTTGTTGAGCCTTGTCTCTACAGTAATTATGAGTTTCAGGGATCATTAAAAGTCAAAAAAAATTTTTGTACATAAGACTGCTTTTGAAGCTCTGTGGCTGATCAAAAACATGTTCTAAAAGCCTTTTGATGTATAGATGCCTCATTAAGTAAAGGTCAAAATTGGACAATGTCCTGTTAATTTCCTTTTGCTGGAAAAATCAATATCTGCATCAACATTCATTAACTTTGACAGAGCTAAGAAAGTTAGATGTGAAATGTAAATCAATACTTATTCCTGATAGGATTAACTTGCTGTATAGAGAGTATAAAACATCAATTCTTTATACCTATTGTTCAACCCAATACTCTGCTCTGGCTTTAGGGAGGCTGCTTTTTGCCTGTTTGGCCTTCACTTCTAATCTAGCTTTGGGTTTTTGTTGGCTGGAGCTGAATATTATCCTTGAGCAAATTTTTCATCTTGTTAATGCATATTCAATGCAGTCTCCCCTCTGTATTATTTGTTGCCACTTGTTAAGATTAAATCATGTCCTACCATCACCACCACATTAAAAAATGTAGGTATTTTAAAGTTTTAGGATCTGTTTTATTTCCATATGAAATTTGTAGATTAAAATTTTTCATTCCTCCTCCTCTTCCCCCCACTCATAAGAATCACCAAAACCCAGAACAAATAGTTTAGAAAAATTCATTTTATTTATATAAATATCAGTTAAATTTTTGTTCTGTTGTCATTATTGTTACCTTAGGGATTGTAAACTGTACAATTATGCATTTGCATGAATCCACTCTTATTTTAGGTGACCCTGTTGTTCATAATTATAACTATGAGCTATTACAAGATTCTGAGACCCCTTTTGAAATGAAGACTGTTAAGTGGTGTGCATTCTAGTTGCAGTGTTCTGAGGATTTTGTTACTTTTTGTTTATTTTAATAGAAAATGTATATATGGCCGCCATCAATCCCCACTTTAGTACCAAATAAGGACCTCTGGGTATGTTACCTTCGTTTGGAAGGCTGAATAAGAAATGACTGCTCTTTTCCTTCACACAAGTTATCAACAGAGGGCAGATGCCAGCCATCACTGTAGCCTCCTGTGTCCTCCTCATTTACTGGTTCTTTGGACACCTCAGAATTCCTCTGTAGTATCAGAACTAAACTTGGTTTGCAATAGAACAAAATTCAAACCATACAGAACTGTACTGCAGACGTTGTGCAGACTCATCAGGGTGAAGGTGGTTATCTAGAAAGATTATAAAATAAACTAAAGGGAAGCACCAGTCATAGGCTATAGAAAGAAGGATGCTGATGATTGCATAAGTTAGTGTAATAATTTTGAAAAATATATAGGTTTCTATCACATTCCTGCTTTAAAACTTTCAATACATTCTTAGGCAATTAAAATAAAGTGCCCATTTCTTAACTCGGTGTCTAATGTTTGAGGTAGTAATTTGATCCCATGTCTCCTTCTTTACACTTTTCTTCTAACTCTTTATGCATAAATCTCTGCATGTTTAGTCTTGTTTCTGTCCCTGAAACATGCCAAGGGCTAGACATTTTGTATTTGTTGTTTCTTCTGTCTGAAACACTCTTCCCTTAGGACTTTTTATGGCTGACTCTCTCATCACTTGGGTCTTGGCTTACGTTTCATCTCCTCATGAACCTCTTTTGTGGTCATTACCCTAGGGGGGGTAATCTCCCCACCGTGGATGTGTCTTATGTTATTACTGCTATTTTCTTCACAACACTTATCAGCATCTGAAATGATTCCTTTTGTTTATTCATATTTGTATAGCTTCTCACTAGATTATAAACTCCAAGTGTTAGAGAGTTTGTAACTAGACCAGAGCTTGCCATAACAAGCACTTAAAGTATCTTTATGAATTAATAGACAAAAGTCAGGTCTCCGGTCCAGGGGAGAAATATGGATACTATGTGGGTCCAAAAGGCAGAGATTCAGTCACAGGAGACGGAAAAAGGGAGCCAATAGCCCCAATTTGGAGTGAAATGGAACCCCACATTTAGGTTGTGCTTGTAGTTGAGTTAACAGAATCCTATTTAGTTCCCTGTGACATATTCCTTGTCTTGGGAGGAAAATCTCTGAAGACAAGAGGCTACACTTGCTTCCTAACTCCAGCTTTGTGCGTTCACCAATTCTCTGCATTTCTAACAGAATCACCTGGTCCCATGCTCTGTTGTGCAGCCCAGAGACTGACAACACCCCACAGGCTCTCTGAGACCTCCACCTGCCAGTCCATCTTTTGGGACTTTTTGCCTACTTCTGGCTTCTAGATGCTGATTGGTCCCCAGAAACAAGGTTTGCCTCCTTCTATATACCATCTCCTATGACATTCTCATAAGATGCCTGATGAGACCTTATCTAGTTCCCAAGGTTACAGGTCAGCCTGGTTTTGTCCACATGCTTAAACAAAGAGTTTACCAAGTTCCACTTGATAGGATCATACTGCTCTGAGGAGTCTATACTTTTGAGCCTTGGCATCAGTGCCTTCCCAAATTTCTATTTTAGACACGAGAAATGAGAACTTATCAATAAGACCACTTGGCACACTTGAAAAGTCAGATCTGTCCCATTTGGATTATAATTTCTAGAATAGCCTGAGTATACATCTTCTACAAATATTATAAAATCAGAAGCAAATCAATTATAAAATTGAGATACTCAAACTTCAATACGTTCTTTTACATAAGAGCTTTCCATGGTCTCGAGAAACGGCCTAACATTTGTTAACATGGTCATGTATTTATATAAAATATAGTATTTCCATTCTGAATCCCCTTCTATCACATCTATGCTCATGTTAGCTGATGTTGGGGTAATATTGAACATTTTGGGAGCGTGTCAGTAAGATGTTTATTTAGGAATCCAATTATGATGAATTCATTGGGATATATTTATGTGGTCTGTTATTTTTACATATACTGAAGTTAGCTAGCCATCTTGATAATGCCTCAGGTTTTCTTCCAAGTGAGATATGCTCATTGGCTATTTGATATTGATACCAGCACTTTTTACCCTAGGGAAACAATGCTGATACTAATCTTGGTCTTGTTTTGAAAAGGTAGTGGCTACTGAAGTGTATGGTTTTGTGGGTAGTGAGACCCATATGTTGGATGATGAACTTGTATTTGACTGTCATTGTGTGTCTTTTTTATTAGCTTCCAATGGAAGTTCAAAGATAGGAGTATGAAATATAGGGGCTTTTAATAAATTTTCTGTAAAAGTTCAGCCGAAACCGGTTTGGCTCAGTGGATAGAGAGCATCGGCCTGCAGACTGAAAGGTCCCAGGTTCCATTCCGGTGAAAGGCATGTACCTTGGTTGCGGGCACATCCCCAGTAGGGAGTGTGCAAGAGGCATCTGATCAATGTCTCTCTCTCATTGATGTTTCTAACTCTCTATCTCTCTCTTCCTCTATGTAAAAAAACCAATAAAATATGTTTTTTTTAAAAGGGGGGGGGGAGTTAATTATTTTTCATATATTACTGCCTAATGTATGAACTATGAAACCACCAGGCAGTTATTCCTTAATAAACTTTGTAAAATCACATCTGTTTATTAGAGAAAACTGTCTCCTTCTACAATCAAATTTGAACTATGAAGTATGAAGACAAGTTTTTTTTGTGTTCTTTTTTTTTCCCCCTTGATCAAAATAACACGCTAGGCAGACTTGATTTGTGGTTTCATTATTGATGTTGGGCAAGAGAGAAGACAAAGAAGTGAGTAATGTGCTGCTGGGTGTATCTTTGATTGAGGCTTGATTAGGGCGGTGGGAGCACAGAGATTTTATAGCCTGATGGCTCTCTGCAGCAGCAGCTGGGAGTGGGGTCAGTTTTGAGTTGAAGCATGTCTCCATCAGGACGCTGGCTGTCACAGCTGGTACTAATCGGGGCTGTGCAGCCTGGGCTCCGCAGATGGGGTGAAGAACAGACGGCACTTTTACTTGGCCAATTTACCCCAAGCCAGGAGTGGGGGTTGGTGTCCCGCTGCTGACCCAGGCTATGCTTGCCCTTTGGCTCATCAGACTATCTATGCCTCCTGAGCTGTCAGGTTCACATCTTCCAAGATCATTATTTCATTAAAAACATTCTACAGGAAGAAGTGAGCTTTCTTTCTACTGCACTGACAGGCTTAAATGGCTTCGAGCTTTCGGCAAAATGCTGAAATTTTGAACTTGGTACGAAAGATCACTCGGGACTAAGTATTGTACAAATGAAAGTCTTTGTTTTTCATGTTAATCTTTGACTTGCAGTGAGAAATGCTCCAGGAAATAAGATTTTATATTTTAAAATAGCATAATGGCCTTGCATCGTGGTGGAGAAGTTGGAGATAGGAAAAAGGGAGAGAGGCAGGGAGAGAGATAGACAGAGATTAATAGAAGGAAAAGAATCCAAAGGAAACAAAAAGGCATGCAAGGGTAAGGAGCATTTGGAAAATGAGAGGAAATGAGAGGGATACAGAATGCCTTTTATTTTTATTTTATTGAGAGGGGAAGAGAGAGAGAGGGAAGGAGAAGTCTGTAGTTTATTCATTCATTTATTCTTGTATGTGCCACATACAAGGGGATCAAACTGGCAACTTTGGCATATCCTGATGATGCATTAACCAACTGACCTACTGGGCCAGGTCTCAGAAAGTGTTTGTTTTTTTTTTAATTTTTTTTCATTCAAGTACAGATGAAACTAAGGTAGAAAAATTATAACCTTTTTTTTTTTGGCCAATTCTAATAGAGTAGTCCCTCTTAATCTGGGGTTTCACTTTCTGCAGTCTGAAAATATTAAATGTAAATTTTCAGAAATAAACAATTTATAGGTTGTAAATTGCATGCTATTCCCAGTTGTGTGATGAAATCTCTCACTGTCCCCTTCTATCCCACCCAGGTCATGAACTATCTTTTTGGCCAGGATCTCCACACCATAGATGCTTCCTGCCACTGACTTAGTTATCAGGTTGCTTATCAGAGCAACCACATTCACATAACTTTTATTACAGTACTAGAGGCCTAATGCATGAAATTCTTGCAAGGGGCTCGGCCCTCGCAGCCCCGGCTTCATCTGGAAGGACATCCGGAAGGTTTTTTGGCTGTCTGGTCTAATTAGCATATTATGCTTTTATTATTATACATATTGTTATAATTATTATTTTATTATAATTGTTCCTACTATCTTATTATGTCTAATTTATAAATTAAATTTTACCTTAGATATGTATGTAGAGGAAAAATCTTAGTATATATACAGGGTTCTGCACTTTCCACAGTGTAGGCATCCACTAAAGGATCTTTGAACATGTGCCCTGCAGACCTGTGGGGATCACTGAACATATTTAATAGAAACACTTACAGCTGGACCTTTTTTTAGGATATAGAACTTTTAAAAAAATAAAATATAAGAATATACTCTAAAGAAACAAGCAGTTCTGCTACTGAAATATAAACTGAATGAGTCCAGCAGATGTGGCTCAGTTGGTTGAACATTGTCCTATGCACCGAGAGGTCACTGGTTTGATTCCTGTTCAGGGCACATGCCTGGGTTTCAGGCTTGATCCTGCATGGGGGGCATGCAGAAGGGAGCCGATCAGTGTTTTGCTCTCACATCTATATTTTTTTCTCTCCCTCTCCCCTCCTCTCCTTCTAAAATCAATAAAACATATTTTAAAAAAAGAAATATGAACCGGATGAAACAGAGGTTCATATTCCAGACCCATTATCATGGTGGCTTTTCTTTCATTACCAGTGGAAAAAGCCCTCCCCTCTTCCCCCATTCTACCTTCTCACATGATCCTGTGGGATGAAAAAAAATCTGAAGATTAATGAGTTCTTAATGACCTAGTTACCTCTTAATTATTGAGACAACATGTGCTAATAATCATCAGCCTCTCCAAATGAAGGTTTTAAATAGGTGCCAAGTGAATATGCATTTTACTCACCCTAACAAATATGTCATTTTAAAAATGGCAACAATAAAATGTGGGACAGCAACCATATCACACTTAAGTTGGAGGCCTTCCGGGGAGGAGATGTCTATTTTTGTAGGAAATTTAGAAAATCCAGGGAGAGAGCAGGGGGTTCTTCCCATGAGCCTTGTGATAGAATGCGGTGCTCCATGGGACTAAGGAGAAAATAATATGCACTCCTTAAATGGCAGCACTTTTAATTCCACATTGGTTGTTCAGGAGCTACCAGTAAGCCTGGAATGATTGTGCTTTTGACATTGCAAAAGATAGCATATACCTTTTCGTGTGTGTGTTTCCAACTTCTTATTCTTTGCTTTAGGCCATTTGAAATTGGATAGGGGGGAAATTGGGTTCTTTCCATTATTGTAAAATGAATTCTTGGAGAGCTTGAGGGGCTCTGCTCACAATTGTTAATGAGGCTTTATTAACCCAGGACACCGCCCTATGAAATAACAGCATAGTGAGATAGATGTCCTCCCAGGACTCTCTTGTTCTATGGATAGTGCAGCAGGGATGTGTGCAGGGCTCTGGGGGGTGAAAGTGGCCAGGTGAATAGGCTCTAAGTGAGGCTTTTCCTTCTACAGCAACAATTCACCTCTGGTTTAAGTCAATCTGGCCCCAGTTATCCATTACATGTACTAAGTCAATCCTTATAGATTTATTTTCTGCTAAAACTGGCAGCCTTTCTTTATAATCAAGTTAATTTTACTCCCACATCTATAAGTTCATAGATGTTTCATTGGAAGATAATGTAATTTCTCTACTTTCAGGAACTCAGGGTTTGAAAACAAAGGTACAAAATAAGTATCTATTATGATATATTGTATCGGTTTTTGTGGTTTTCAACTTGAGACACAGTGCTGTTTTTTTGTTTGTTTGTTTGTTGGTTTTTGTTTGTTTGTTTCTAAAAATTTAGAGAAGTCAGAGAAAGTCCAAGGGAAGAGAAATGAGTACTAAAAGGTGTATAAGCAATGAATGGCATTGAGGAGGAAGACTGTGACGGACAAGATTCACTGGAAGCAGGTAGAGAAAAGCAGACACCGGACGAGGGTAGATACAGCTGTGAGGAGGCACAGTCACACAGGTACAGACAATCCAATGTGCACATGCGGTTCTCTCTCAACATCCTGAGTCCTCACAGAAACGGTATTATACTTCCTTGGGGGTTTTCAAGACAAGGTTGAAAACCTCTCACTCTCCCTAACCCCCCACCCCCGCCCCACCCCAGCTAAACTAAAAACTACAGCAATGGCAAACAGGCAGCTATCACTCTGGTTGTGGTATTGGTTCCTCCCAGGATGAATTTTCGTGTTTGCCTCCCTTTTGCCCTCTGATGACCTGGGTCTTAGCTACAGTCAAGGACTGCTCTGAGAGTCAGAGAGAGCCTGGTAACTCACAGTGGTTTGCTGGTAAACAAACAGACATTGAAGGAGTGTGGAGCAATTTGCAGTCTCTGCCATCCAGAAAGAATTTGAATTGGTGGCCAATTTGGGTGCAGGGATTTCTCTCTGTGTTTAAATACTATTTATCCTGAGACATGCACATTACTGAAATGAACAGGAGACCCCGATGGGACTTAATTAGGGGAGGCTGAACTGGGAAGTGACAGTTTCCATGCTGTTTTGGACCTGTGCTCGAGCCCTTGTTTCTATCTGCTATAGTATTACAATTAATATCCTGTATCTTGTTTTAATAGAGGCAGTAACTCTAGTAAGACACATTATTGCTTCTTGGCCCAAAGAGAAATGTTCATATATTTCTCTCCTTGCTGTTATCTGTCAAGCCGACTGGCTTCGTCTGCACCCTGAGACATTACACATTCAGGAAAGCAGTTGTTTCCATATGTCTAGGGGGAAAGCTATCATTTTTCAGAAAGGCATGAGGTGCATGGAACATTTTTTTGTGTGCTGGTTTCCCTCTGCATATATCAGGTGGTAGCCATTATAGCATTCCCAGTACATACCACTGATGTGAGAAGTAGAACTTCTATAACCTACAGTTTGTATTTATTTCACTGGGAGGCAGAGTTATAAAGCTGCTTCCTGACATACAGCAACAGCTGCTCAGCATCTGTCCACTATCTTAGGAAAGAATTTGAAGGGAGCAAGAACAAAACTGGTTAAGGATTGCTACTAGGAAACCAGTCACCTGAAAAGTAAATTAATGACCAAATTCTCAGTAGCCTATTTTTAATTTACTCAGCAGCAACAGTAGAGAACACATATTCTATTGCTTTTATTGTTAACCAACTTTTTATTGACACCATTTTCTCCAGGCTGCTTTCACATCTTTTATTCACGATTCTAGCTCAGACACAACTAATTTATATAGCCCATTTGGACCATAACAATTTCAGTGCTAAGTGGTAAGTAATTTCTTTTTTCCCCTCTATGTTACATACTAGTATATTTAAATATAATTGTTTCCTGTATCATTTTTTTATTAATAGACTTTATTTTTAAGGACAGTTTCAGGTTTACAGAATAATTAGGCCAAAAGTACAGAGAGTTCCCATATACCATTCTCAGCACCACTTCCACAGACAGTTTTCCCTATTAGTAGTATCTAATGTGGTACATTTGTTACATATGAGGAGCCAATAGTTTTATGTTATTATTAATTAAAGTTTATGATTTCTTAGGGTTCACTCGGTACATTGTACATCCTATGGGTTTTGACAAACATAAAATGGCACATAGCCACCATTACAGCATCGTAGAGAGAATAATTTTACCATCTAAAAAACCCTTTTATTTCTTTAGAAATAAAGTCCCTTGTAGAACCCCTTGTACCTTCTGGTCTTTTTACTATTTCCCCATTTCAGAATGTCATATAGTTGGAATCATCTAATATGCAGCTTTGTTAATATACATTTAAGTTTCCTTTGTTTCTTTTGGTAAGTTGGTAGCTCACTTGTTTTTATCATTGAATAATAATCTATTTTATAGATGTGCCTCCATTTGCTTATCCATTTACTAACTGAAAGATTTCAAGTTTTGGCAAATATGAGTAAGGTGTTATAAACATTTAATTTGTGTGAAGGTTTTTGTGTGGAGATAAGTTTTTGACTCATTTGGGTAAATACCAAGTAGTATGACTGCTGGATTATATGGTAAATATATGTTTAACTTCATAAAAATAAAAAAAAGCCAAATTGTCTTTCAATGTTGTATCATTTTTCATTCCCAGAAGCAATAAATGAAATACCATTGTGGTTTTAATTTGCAATCCCCTAATGATGTTGAGCATCTTTCTAAATGCTTATTTTCATCTGTTTATATTTTTTTGGGGGGAAGTCTCTACTCAGAACTTTTGCCCATTTTTAAATCACACTGTTGCTGAAACCGGTTTGGCTCAGTGGGTAGAGCGTAGGTCTGCGGACTAAAAGGTCCTGGGTTCGATTCCAGTCAAGGGCATATCCCTGGTGGGGGGTGTGCAAGAGGCAGCTGGTTGATGTTTCTAGCTCTCTATCTCTCTCCCTGCCTCTCTGTAAAATATCTCTCTCCCTTCCTCTCTGTAAAATATCAATAAAATATATTTTAAAAAATCACACTGTTAATTTTCTTATTACTTTTTGTATTTTTCTTATTTCTTAGTGAGTTTTAAAAGTTTTTTTTTGCCTATTAGGTATACCTGTCATTTATCAATTATATATTTTGCAAATATTTTTCTCCCACTCTTTTTAGTCTTTTGATTCTCTTGATGATATTACTTTTTAAAATGTATGCAGCACTGCTTACTCTAAGAATATTATGGACTTAAGAACATGCTTATAATGTTGATTTTAACCTTTAAGTTCTAAGGAAGCATGGGTTTCATTTTCTGTACTTAGCACACACAAAGACTATTCAGGAGTTCTGGACTATATATGGTAAAAATTTATCTGATTGAATTAAATGGGGATGTTTATTTAATTTCCTTGGAATTGCATAGAGGAGGAATGCAGAGAGAATTCAGGCTAAAGGTTAAGGTTTAAAGGAGATTACTCTAATGTCCTTTTAGGGTCATTCTAACACTAATGTCCTGTCATAATCTAGGCTTTTTAATTTACTCAATAAATCAATAAATATGTATTTATTATTTATTAAGTACCAGGAACTGCTCTAGGTACTGAATGCCAGAGGTATAGAAATGAAACAGATAGAGTCTTTTTCTACATATACCTTGCATTCTATTCCTAGAAGAAGAGTGCAGGTGTGTGTGTGGGGGGAGGAGGGGGGACCCGAGGTGGGGGGAGTAAATAAACAACACAATTGGT
The DNA here is from genome assembly GCA_963924515.1 of Vespertilio murinus. Lineage (NCBI taxonomy): Eukaryota > Metazoa > Chordata > Mammalia > Chiroptera > Vespertilionidae > Vespertilio > Vespertilio murinus. The sequence goes on from OZ004706.1 coordinate 69,881,491, forward strand.
AATTTAGTCACAATTTTTCTAGGAGTCTTGAAGAGGTGTAGAATGCTATCAGATTATAATGAGATGATTTGTGAAGGATGAATAAATAGCCAGTTGAAAAAGGGAAAAACAGTCATCTAAAAGATAGCACAATATGTATAAAGGTCAGGAGCCTTTTAGAGAAACAAAAGAACTTTTAGAGAAACAAAAGAAAGATTAGCGTAGATGGGACACAAAACAAAAGGAAGACAAAAGCACAAGGGAAACTGTTGAAGTTATTTAAATGATTTAAGAGTGTGTATGTGTATTGTCAATGGGCAGGATCAATAAAAACAATTCCTTTTAGAAAAAAAAATAGAAGAGTATATTGTTGAAATAGATTTGAGTTTGATGATACAAAGTTGACCTGGAGTTCAACTTTCCAGAGGCTATTGTGATCCGCAGTCAAGAGATATGGTAGCTTGACATTTTATTTGGGTCTGGAGCTTTAAAAATTTGGTGGTGGTGGTGGTGGGGAGTGGCTAAAATGGATTTAAATATTTGAGGAATTATATTTTCTTGGAAGCAGTTAAGAAAAAGGAGGTATTAAGGATACTCCTGGTTATCTTGATCATATGACTTGGTGAATAGCTCTGTTCTTCACTGAAATAAGGAATAATGAAGGAGGATGAAAGCTGACAAGGAAGATAATTGTGAATATGCAAATGTTGAAGAATCTGTGGAAAAACCAATGGGAATTGTCAAGTGGACAATTGCATATGTAGGCTGAGTTAAGAGAAAATTCTGAGCTGGAAGTTTAAATATTGAGAGTCATTAGTCATAAATATATAAATAAGATACAAGATTATATCATAAAACCTCTACCTCCTGTCCTCACTTCCATGAAAAGAATTGATTTCCTTGTTTCAAGTCTTAGGGCTTGCCATATGACTTGCCTTGACCCATGGCATGTTAACAAATAGTATAGTCAAAGGCTGGAAATGTGCTTATGCAGTTAGTTGGGTTTCCCGTATTGTCTCATGGCCTTTCACCAGCCTCAGAGAGCTGCTGATCCAAGGAATATGCACCAACCTGGATCCAACTTGGAGCCTGAAATCAAACTGAGTCAAGTTCAGTCTAGATTAACTAGAATCTAGCTGATCTATAGATGCATTGCAAGATATATTCCACTAGTATTTTATTTATAATTTATGCATCAATAACTATATAAGACATGGCTGTGAGCTCACTTAAGAAGATAGTAAAAGGTAAAGTGGGAAAAGGGACTAGGGGAAATCATGAAGAGTATCAACATTCAAAAGTTAGGGAGAAGAGTAGCCAGATAAGAAAGGGAAAAATCAAAAGCTCATATTGCCACAAAAGTCAAATAGGTAGGCCTTAGTCAACAGTGAAAACATCTATGAAGTTCAGAAAAGCTGATTTAGCATCATGGGAATTATTCACAATATCAACAAGAATCATGTCAGTGGTGAGAATGGAAACTATTTATGGAAACTATATAAACTGAAGAATTGTATAAGTTAAAAATGTAGAAGTAGCTAGCACAGTGCAAACAACCCATGTTAACTTGATGATTGCAAGTGTCCAGCAGAAACTGGTTTGGCTCGTCCTGCAGACTGAAAGGTCCAGGGTTTGATTCTGGTCAAGGGCATGTACCTTGGTTGCGGGCACATCCCCAGTGGAGGGTGTGCAAGAGGCAGCTGATCAATGTTTCTCTCTAGATGTTTCTAACTTTCTATCCCTCTCTCTTCTTCTCTGTAAAAAATCAATAAAATGTATTTAAAAAAGAAAAAGAAAGTTTCCAGTGAGGGGAGAGAAGACACTAGAGCATGAAAAGAAAAGGCATATTCATGAGTACAATTTTTGAGAGTTTTGTAGGTGTTGAGATATAGATCATCAGTTGACAATATAAAGATAGAGGAACTATAATTTATTATCATTGGTGGGGAAAAATGATTAGTGACAAGAAGTTGAGGAAATTCCAGTTGGGAGGTTTATTTTTTTCGATATAAGTACTATAGAAGTACTGAGAGTAAACAAACAAACAAATAAACAAACAAAAAAACGTACTGAGAGAAGGAAGTAGGGGATTCAAGGCTTTCATTGTATAAGGGGTTTAAACCCCCTTGCAATAAATGAGTAAAACTCATTTGTCCTTAAGAATTTTCACTTAAAATTTTGCAAGTTTTTGGTGTGTTTTTAAATTTTTTTAAAAACATAATAAGCACATTCCTCTATGAGTGAAAATATCTGCATTAAATATAAGTGGAATACTTCTGTTTTTCTCTTCACTTCTCTGACTTATCATCAATTACTTTTCATTGCAAATAAGCACATACTAAACCTCGAGTTGAAAACTTGGCACTTCTTCCCCTTTCATTATGGAGTAGTGCTCCAGATTTCACAATCTCAACTCACAAAATAGACATATGCAGCTTATGTAGATTCGCAGAGAGGGAATAAAAGGTGATAGAAGAGGAAGAGAGAGTTTTCCACATTAATACTCTGGATCATCTGCAGCACTGAGTTTTAACCTTGAAACTCTTCCAGTATTTTCTTTTCATGGGCTTTATGGCCAATTGCCTCCAGATAGGCACACTTCTTTCTGCAAATATCCTTTTAAATCTGACAGCCAGGCCATATGTCATGCTGTTTCACTCTGATTTTCAGGCAGAACTCTCCCAAACTACATTTAATTATGTGGAGCAATTGGCTTGCTGAGGGCTTACAACTCTACCAGAACCCCTGGAATTTATTATGTCTCCCAGATCAGAGGAAGCATGGATGTTAACTAGATCTGCAACATAGTGTGTAGCTACTCAAAGTATATAAAGATGTGTTCAGAACCATTGTTTCAAGCAGAGTTATACCATTCTAACTCTAATTACTATAGAATAAACTCGCTACAGAAGAAAATATACCCTACTCTGGAAAGCTATTGGCAGCTTTTTTCTTTGAAAAGGTGAAGGCGAAGGCAGTTCTGCCTCATTGATTGACTATGAGCAATCTGTAATAGAATTTGAATGTGAAAGTTCTTTGGGGCACAGGCATCAGACTGAGGAACAGTTAGTACAGATGACCTGGTTTTCTTTATTGAAGGATGTCACCTGTTGCTTTATGTCATAAGGAATGCCTTGCTTTGCTATCCAGATTCACTCTTGAGCTAAGGAGCCCTTATTTCTCCATTGGCTGAAGACTGGTGCTGGCTGACAGTTCACATCTGACTCTTATCCCAGGAACTGCCCTCAGCCAAAAGGAGTAGTTTTACCCAATATTACACCCTCACTCAAGAGGCAGGCCACATGCAATGCATTGTCAATGTAGAACTATAATTCTGGGTTCCCTTGCCTCTATTAGGGACATCTCTGTTGGACCATCTTAGCTTCAGAGCTTCCTGTGAGATCACCTGAGGCCTCTGTTATAATTATATCTAATTCCAACCTTTCTCTCTGGGAAATCCTGATTTCCTCATTCTGTTACAGGTGTTTCTGAGAGCACACCCCACTTAATAATCTGAATATAGATTTCCATGTCAGTGTTTGTTTCTCAAGAAACCAACTTAAGACCCAACTTAAGAGTACCAGGAGTGGTCCTAGAACCCAGACTCTAAAAAGAGATCAGTATATATATACTAGAGGCCTGGTGTATGAAATTCATGTGTTGGGGGGAGGGGTCCCTCAGACTAGACTGCACTCCCTCCAATTCGGGACCCCACAGGGGATGTTAAACTGTTGGTTGGGATCATGCCTAAACCTGGCAATATGACATTCCTCTCACAATCTGGGACCCTTGGCTCCTAACTGCTCACCTGCCAGCTTTCCTGATAGCCTCTAACCAACTCTGCCTTGGAGCTATCATATACCAGAATAAGCCAGGAGACTGCACCTGAGACTGCATTTTCAAAGTGCTTAATCAAAGTGAACATTTCCCCTTAACACAGGGTTGCCAAGAGACAGTGCTAATATGCTTCTAGAATGGCTTTTGGAAGTTTCAAGAAAGTGACGGTCTCAGGAAATAAAATAAAGGCCCCATTATTATTGCTGAGGATGGTAGAAGAAGGGATCAAAAGGCATACAGTAGTGGGTATTCCACTATGCACTTACACTACTCAAGACCAGAGAAACAATCAACTGACTAATGCCATAAAAGGACCCACAATGTACTCTATTCTCCAAAGCAACAAGAAATGAGCTTCTGAGAGAAGCATCTGCATCCTTGAGAAGACCAGTGGTAGCTGTCCACAGGTTAATATAAAGGAGATACTGTTAAATAAGTAGGCTCCATTTGTAATGAAGATGATCGAATTTTAAATCGAGGGGCCACGTAGCAGTGCTTAACTAGTGTAAATGAGGTGGGTGCAATTATCAGAAGGAGCTATGTGGTTGGAGTGGCAGCCATGGAAACCTGACTTGCAGAAAGCTATAAAGATGGTTATCAGAATATAACTTTCATGAAGGCAAAAGAGATGATCAGCCAGTATGAATATTACTCAGCATATATAATCAAAAGAAATAAAAAAAGGATGATCAGGAGACTGAAGGCAGCCATTCTAATAAAAATATCAAGATCCCTTGCCTTCCATAATTTAGTCTTTAAATCAAGAGCCCATTGGATGAAAGAGAGGCCAGGCCCCCAGGGGTTCCAGATCGTCTCCAAGTAATTATACACTAGGAAAAGGTAAATGACTGGTTATTTTGAAAAAATGGTGAACTATGGAGATTCTAGGTAATAAACAGAGTTCTGGCTAAGGTTCAAGTCAGAAAATTCACTGAGTTCACCATCTCACCCAGTATTTAGTTTCCCAGTACCCAAATATATGATAGGTATTTTTATATTTTGGAATTGGCAGAACCATTGTACTAATCTTTTGGTCTATAGACTAAATCTGTCACAGTAGGGAAGGCCAATATAAAGTCTCTAAAACTAACCGCCCTCTTTTGCCCACACAAGTCAAAGCAGTATATAAAAAGACACATTACATATTGGAAGAGATTACTGCCATCATTGGTGACATAAAGGATTCAAAGATTATTGCTTTCATCATACTATTTAATTCACCACAGTGGCCCTTACAAAAGTCCAAAAGATCTTGGAAGGTCACAGTACACCACCACTACTTAAACAAGTGGCCTGTTTGCAACTGTCCAGATGTGGTATATTTATTAGGTATATACTGCACCTGTCACCACTAAGCAGGAAAGATAGACCTCTTCAAAGTGATGGAGGAAGCATAGTTAACACTCAGAGGTACTTCAATCAATTTACTAAGAGGTACAGAAGGCTCTGAACTTGAATGGAGCCTAGAGTTGGAGGGGCTCTACGTTGGATACAGCTATGATATAGTATTCCTGAGCAATAGGACTCAGAAAACTCAGATAGGCATTAGAGAGGACTGTGCTGGAGGGAAAACAACAACAACAAAGTACCGTATTTTTCGGACCATAAGACGCACTTTTTCTTCACCAAATATGCGGTCCCCAGGGACACGGAAGGTCCCGGGGGACCCGCTGCCGCTCTGCAACTCGGACCATAAGACACAGGCACTTTTCCTCCCACTATTTGGTGAAGAAAAGGTGCGTCTTATGGTCCGAAAAATACGGTACATGTAAAGTTTCATGGAAGCCCATAGGAAATCATCATGTGGACCTGTAGGCTCACCAGATTATACAATGATGGATTGAGCAGCAATCTCTATTAACATGGAAGATGCTAAGATCTCCCAGCACAGATATCTTAATGCAAAATTGGGCATAGACAAACAAATAAGTTACATTAGCAGGTGATGCACACTACCATGCCATTTCTTAATATCATGCCCCCCTCTCCCTCAGCTAGTACTTATGGGTCACATGCAGGGTCTCTGATAACCAGCTGATAGAGAACAAGGCCAACTTTGAGTCACAAATGTGTTTTTTGGTACAGGCGTCCAAACCAAAAATGGACTGCTTGTGCACTAAAGCTTCACTCAGTGGTGACTCTGGAAGACAATGGTGAAGAAAAAGCTATGGTCAATTCATCAGTTCATCGGCTCCTCCATGTTTTGTAGGAGGAAAATGAATACATGGATTTATAGGCAGCAGTAAATGGTTTCATCATTGGTCAGAAGCCTTAAAAGAGAAAAACTAGGTACAGGAAAATCTGAGGAAGAGGCATGTGCATCGATCTATGGAAGAAGGGTAGGATGTTTGTCTCACATGATAACACTCATCAGAGATCCTCTACTGTGAAAGAGGTACTATACAAGCAAATAGACAAAATGACTCAGCCAGTTGCTATTAGCCAGGATTTCTCATAGATTTTGTGAATATTAGCACACAAGTGTGTATAAATAGAGCACTTCAGGGCAATATAGATTAAGGCTGTGCATTAGCCCAACAGCATGAGTTCTACTCCTCCAGTTAATCCTATTGCCGGATGTCTCACAGTTCAGTAACTCTGGGCCCTTAATAGGATGTCATCTTACTGAGGGGACCAAGCAGCCACAAGTTGATTACCTTGCACCTTTTCCATCTTAGAAGGTGAAGTGTACATCTTCACTGGAATTCACACATATTCTAAATATGAATTTTCATTTACAACTTGTAGGGCCTCCTCACCACTAATTAAGGGCTTACCAATTGTTTCTTCCAGCAATATGGATTCCACACAATATTATGTTGGACCAAGGAAGCCACTTTGCAATAAAGGAGGTGAGGCAGTCTGCACATGACTGTGGGATTCACTGGTTCTGTCACTTACCACACCAACTAGATGTCACAAACCTGATATGGTGAAGTGATAGCTATTTGAATATACAGCTTATTAGGTGCATATCACACCTGAGATAGATGATGCCCTAAAGAAATGGGGTGCCATCTGTACACAGTAAACAAATGAAATCCACAGCCATTATAGTACTGGGTCCTCAGTTGGTAGAATATATGGGCCTAGGGGTGGAGATAGTGTAGTAACTAATCTTAATCATAATCTTCAATAACTAAGATTATGGAGGTAAAAAAATAAATCAACAAAACCCAAACCATAAAAATTTATGAAAAACCAAGCTCTTTTGATGCATCATTATCCTTTTTTAACACAATGTTCTGCTGCCAAAATGCTAACAGATATATTAGAACACTTCTTTGGGTTGTTTACTACAGTGACAAAAATACTTATTCACCAACTGTCACTGAATAATTAACTATAATATATTAGTAAGTCATAATGTAACTATTTCCCTTGTCATCAATTACTATTTGAGTTCATCTAATTCTGGTTTTTATTTACTTATATGAATAGTTTCTATGCTTTACTAGTTAGAACAATTCCATAACTCAGTTTAGTAGATAGCTCTGTGATTTAAAATTTTAACTTTTCTCAATGTCTTCAACAACGGACTTGAAACTAACAAACACTGAAAGGTTGCCAAATACACTGAGGTTGCATGTTTTCTAGCTTATGTTGCCTATCCAGGGAGTTCAATGTCTAGCATTGCTTTTTCCTTTTTTTAAAAAAAATTATTATCATAAGATGAAAGCATCATATAGTCTGGAAGCAATGCATGTTTTTTTCTGTTCTTTGTTCTGGTTGCTCAGATAACTTCAGCACCCCATCTCCATACTATTATCTGAGTGCTTCACATACAAGCTTAATGTAGTTGTTTGTGTTCAAACTCATTTTTCTTTTCCATGTCTTGTATCCCTCATTACTCTGACATTTTGTAAATAGTTAAATTATGTTTTCCCATTATATAAGTGAACAGTTTTTGACATCTTACATCTATGATGATTCTATTCTTAAGTAGGTTAACCTTTCTTTTCTTTTATTTTTTACATTTATATTTTTAATATGATTTTCCCCTTGGATTTCTAAGCTGAGATCTTTAGATTTGCTATTTCCTGCTATAGGAGAAAACCCAGTGTGCAGAATGAAGTCATGGCAGATGGCATAGGCCCAGGCCCCTGCAACTGTCTGTGATATGAAGAGCCTTTCAGCGAACAGGCCTTTGGATCATGGGCATAAGGGCCACCTCTCCCTTGTTCCATGTTTTTGTAATGGCAGCTTACTTTATTTATGAAGGCAGGGTATTGAACTGAAGTAAATAGCTCCTATTCTGTGCTCATATGTTGTGCTAGTCTTAAACTCAATAGTTCGAAATTAAAAAAAAAATCACAGTGTCTCTGACCATCTTTAAGAAGCATAATTTATTCTAACCAAGATTGATCAGGTTTTATATAAATCATCCATTTTTTATCCCTATAATCCCATCCTTTGTGTGGTATTAATTAAGAGCTGTCAATTTTCACCTAATGTCAATTCACTCATTCTTTCAATTACCCTGAAAATCCTACTCATTCTTACTTAGCAGGAGCTTTTATTGCAGGCTCTGCTAATCTTTCTTTCTATTCATCTTTCTTTCTCCTGCCAATTATTCTTCTTTCAGAAGAGTCTGTCCTTGACCCACTAGCTTCCTTCCCTTTTTTCACATTTCTTAGTGGCCTCTTTTGGCTGAATGCTTTAGTGACAATCACTACATTGACAATTCTGAAACCTTTCTGCCCACCTTTAACCTCTGTCCCAATATATATCTTGTCTGTCAATCAGAGCTCCCCTCTAGACATTCAAATGCATACTCAATCTATTTAAGAATGAAAGAATCCTTCATTTTGTCCCTCTCCCATTCCATCATTTAGAATCACCTTTAGGCATCACTCTTCTAAAGCCTGAATATGCATTTTGATGCATGTCAAGATCAAGACGCATCATTAATGACAGACTGTTCCATGGTCAGAGGTCATTCACGGGGAGGTGTTGAAGCTCACTGATGTCAAATTGTGTGTGTGTGTGTGGGGGGGTGGTGGATAAAGGGCACAGCCTAGCCTAGGAGATGACACAGGAATGGAGTGTCCTCCTCTCTACAAGTCCAAAATATCCATTTATCCACTTACTCAGAGGTGATTAAATTTTGGATCACAAATTTAAGCCAAACAAACACACAGACAAAGTCGATTTGGAAACGAGAATAGTAGAATATGAGTTTAAAGTGAAAGATAGGCCTTAGAAGCTGAGATGAATTAGTAATTTCTTCTGGTCAAGAAGAAACTGCTGCTTAAGTTAGTTCAGAAGGGGAAAAAATAGAACTCTGAAAGATGCTTCATCAGAACCTCAGGGTGTCACTCCCTGTGCAGTCAGTCCTCCCAGGGAGGCACCCAGGCTCTGCTTCATAGCCTAGAGTCAAATTCAAACTCAGACCTAAAGCCCCAAGCTCTCCTTTTTTACTAAGCCAGTCATTTCTTCAGATGGTCATTTATGCTGATCTCTACTAATTTTAATTTCAGAGAGTAATATTTTCTTCACCTTGATCCCTCTTCACCAAATGGAGGGTGACATATTGTAGACACTTCCACTCACCACGGGAAGTATTTTTATTCCAGCCAAAAAGACCTTTAGATAATCTGTATTTCACTGAGAGAGAGAATCAAATTTAAAGAGCACTGCAGTAAGTAGTTAATCTCTCCAATCGAGAGCTCTTGAAATGAGGTTCTTGACAGCTTTTCTGAAAACTATTGGGACTAGTTCATTTTAGGTGTAACTGATACAATCCAGGAGGAGTTAATCCTTTCGGAACAGCAGTCCTGAGTTGAAAAGTGATATTAGCTTATATTAAACATAGTTAAATCCAAAACTAAAAAATGCAATTGTTTCAAATAAAGGAAAATATTAGCCTGGTTTAGTAAAATGCACAATTTAACAACAATGTTTTTTTTTAATTTTATTTTAATTAATACTTTGAGAATTACCTTTATTATCTATCTATTATTTATTTATTCATTTATTTATTTATTTTCTGCATATACCCTAAGAAGCATCATTGTATATGGTGAAGAATATGGTCTCTGGAGCCAGAAAGTCCAGACTCAAATTCAAACTGCTACTTTCTAGCTATGTGACATTAGCTTGTCCCCTAATGACCCTGCACCTCAGTTTCATCATCTATAAAAAAGGGGTTTTAGTAGAATTGACCTCATTGGTGTGAGATTAAATAATTTAATATATGCATCAGTAAAGTGATATCTGTGTGGGGAAGGGTGGGGGTGGTTCAGAATAAGCCACCCCAAGACAAGTCTCAGTGGTATGCAGATTTCTTTGAGCTAAAGACAATTTTAGCTCCAAGTTCAAGAAAAACTTCAGCCTCTGTCTTTAACTGCTATCTAGAGGGCAGGACCAACTTCTATTTATTAAATGTCTGTTCTTGTCATCCTGTAATGACCCTTTGAAGCCTCCAAGGAGCATTACCTCATACCTCGCTCAGATGTCTTATATACCTCAGTCCCCATATCTGTCTCTGAGCTTCTACTGCAGGTAAGGTCTCAGACTCTCAATTATGTGGGATTCCTGTACGTTTGTACGCATTTCATTTGGTTATTTTCTCTTGCTAATCTTTCTTATGTCTATTTAACTATTAGACCATTCAGATGAAACTTGAGGGTAGAGGAAAGTTGGTTCCTCCACCACACCTGGTGTAGATTATGGACTATCTAAGTCTTTGTTATTATTTTTATAGCTATGGATGAATGCATTTATTTATGTGCCTTTTCAAAATGTAGCTTTTTGGGGGTGAATGCTTCTCTTTTTCTTCCACTAATCACATAAAAGCCACTGTTCTTGATGCTATTTATACTTTGAGTAACCTACAATCTAATGTCCACATCTAATAAAAGGTTATTTGATTTTTCTTTGTATTCATATCATCCATAAATAATGTATGTTGGTAATTATTTCATTCTACAGAAGTTACATTACCATATGCAAGCTTTTCTACAGCCTGCTTCTTTTATTCAATAATCCCATCAAAGAATCTCATAGAGCATGAATTCAAGTTGTACCATGATGTAGATATACAATCATTTATCAAACTATTTGTCCTCTGATGAACATTTATTATCAGTTTTCTCAACCACTGCAAGTAATGACATAATAAACACCCTTTTATGTAGACTTCTAACATGTTGCCTCTTCTATTTCTGTGGCAGAGAGTCCCACATTTGAAGCACTGGTTGGAGAGTGTATGTATATTCATTTTAATTGATGCTATCAGATTAGAAATGGAATAGTTACTGCTCATATGGTTTTGTTCCAGTATCGGATACTTGTTGTGGGTTTTTTTTTTTAAGATATAACAAAATGGAACTATTTCCAGATTCCAGGAAATTGTGGGATAATTTTTTTATATTGATAGCCTGATTCTATTACTTTTCCAGGAAAAGAGTGAAAGGACCTGAAGATAACGGAATACTCATTTCGAAGAGGTGGGGTTGGCAATCTTTGCAGTGCAATACCGCGAGGCCAGAGAAAGGTTGTCATAGTAACTATTTTTCAGATGCTCATCAGAATTATAGGAAATTGTACTGGGAAAGGCTTTTATAAATTAGAAAGTAATTGGTGAGCTTGGACAATATTTTTGTCAGAATTCAATGGACAGAAGGCAGATTCTAGGGAGACCTACGAAGTAACTGAGCTGTGTGAAAGAGGGCCCCAAAATGTAAACTATACTGTTTCAAGTTCTTGTAGTTATAGGAAGAAAAGTGATTAAATAAAAGATAAGTGATTAAAGAAAAAAAAATTAAAAGACAGCAAGGTCTAAGCATATCAACAGGAAGATAAAAAAGAGACAATGAATGTTGATAGAATTGAATATTAAAGGACATGGAGCATGTCTGAAGGAAATAAACAAGGTTGGATCATGGGTCAAGATGGGAAACTTAGTCTGAAATGTGTATGACAATCCACATGCATACACACAGAAGCTGTGACAGCAGTATCACTGAAAATTATTTGTTTTTGAAAAATAGTTTGTGTGTATGTAGACCAATATTTGAAGGATTTACCCTAAAGTATTAATACAAGTTATTTTTGTCAAGTGAATTTCATTCAGTAAATATTCAATGGTCCTCTTGTTAGATACTGTCTATCCCAGTGCTGGGAATATACAGTTAACCCTTGAGCAATGTGGAGTTTAGGGACTGGACCCTGTGCAGTAGAAAACCGTATACAACTTTGACTTGATGAATATTTAAGTTTTCTCTCAGCATCCACTGGGGATTGGTTCCAGGACACCCCTTCTCTTGGATACCCAAATCTGTGGACATGGAAATGCCTCATATAAAATGGACACAGTGCCCCTCTGAATATGAGGACTACTATCTCCAAGTCAAAAAACAGTAATGCATTTATTGAAAAAAATACATGTATAAGTGAACTTGTGCAGTGAAAACTTGTGTTGTTCAAGGGTCAACTCTAATTGCAGACAAGTCCTGGCTCTTGTAGAATTCAAATTATTGGAATGAGGAAAATAACAAACAAATATAAAATTCAGACTCCATAATGAATGATATTAGAAAAACATTAAGCAATGTAACAGAATAGGGAAGGACAGGGACTGCTGTTTTAAATAAACAGGCTTCTTTGAGCAGGGGCCTGAATGCAGTGAGAGCACAAGTAATTGCCCTATTTTTCTGTGTGTAAGATGCTACCACATATAAGATGTCTCCCACTTTTCCAAACCAAAATAACAGTTTTTTAAACATAAAACAGAACACATTTTTATTTGTAATTACCACAGGTAATACCAGTACCATGATATTATGCAGCATATCACTTTATTCAGCCTCTGTTGCATCACTGCTCTCTTCTTCATCACTGTTAGTTCCAGACATATCAATTTCTTCAACTTCTGTTGTATCACGGCTATCTTCTGAGTCACTGTCTATATATGTGAGATCATTATCATAAACCTGTGGCATTTTCTGAGCTAACATTGTTGGTGTTCTCATGGCCAACCCTTCTATCCTCATAAAATTGAATCACCATTTTTTTATTTCCTTTAAAATCAACAATGTTCATTTCACTTGCAAACATTCTTGGATAAGCTTGGTTGACACACAGAAGCCACTCTGGCCCTGCTCCATAATCCAAGTCTTAAGCCTCTGCTCCCAGTTTGTCCATTTTGCTGGTTTTCCTCTTAAGGCCTGCTTCTTTTTTGGCATCTTAAGGGGTTGTTCTTCCTGTTTCCTCCACTGTCTGATCATACACTCACTCAATGGGAGGAGGTCCAAAATTGTCTCTCTGCAGCTCTATTTCCATGCTCTTTTACACAGTTGTTTACATTCAGTTTGAATTTCGCAGAGTAAGATAATAGCTTACTGGTATTTACCTTTTTATTTTTTGATATCTTTATGGGCTCAGAGCACTCTAGTTCCTGTTGCATCTGTGCACTCTCCACCTCCACCTCCAATTACAGCATCAGCTGACATCAGTAACTATAAGGCTCATGATTGGAGGAAGCCTATTTGACAAGGTATGAGCAGCTATGTACCCAAGCGGTTTCCTCCTCAGTTGACTTCCATGTATAAGATGTTTCTCGATTTTCAGACTAATGATTTTAGGAAAAAAAAATAGCACCTTATACACAGAAAAATAATGTATCTGTGAGAAGATCTTTTAGGCAAGGAGCGAGTGACAAAGACTCTAGGACAGGAAAGGAGGGGGATGAGGCCAGGGAAATACAAGGAGTGAGTATGACGGAAGTAGGGGGAGCTGTTTATGTAAAGGTTTGTTGGTAGCAGGAAGAGCTTTAGATTATGACCCCTTGCTGAAAAATAGGAAGCCCAGGGAATGAAAGGAGCCCAGGGGGAGAGGTAGGATATCTGCAGAAGCCCATGGGGGAGGTGGTGGTGGTGGTGGTAGTGGTAAAGAGGTTGAAATGAGATGAAATTCAACATAACTAGATTCACTGATTTGGTTTTTCTGTTATTTAGATTACTTTCTTTGCGATGGGAATGTATTATTTTTATAATTTAGGTCAGACAACCTAAGGAATGTTATAACATTGCTAAATATCAAGCTGACAGGCATAGTCAGGCAAATAGCATATTAAAATAACAGCAGTTCAAACAATGATATCATATAAAACAAAAAAAGAGCTCTAATAATAAAATGATAGGCAAACATGCCTATTGGGTTAAAGTTAAAAGTTAACTCCAATTCTAGGAACCAGAGGTGGACCTTAAAGAACTAAGCTGCTTTCCCTCTAACTCTCCCACATGTTACATTAAAATTATGACTGTGTTTTCCAGAGTGCCTACATCAAGGCCCATGAGTTATTAATCAAATCAATTGGTTAGCTATAAAGTTATTTTTATGCAAACAGTTGCAGACTTGTTTTTCCATGCAAATCATTTGGGCTGTTTTGAACTTTGGAGTCCTTAAAAATCAACATCTGGGTAGTCATTGCTGGTGAGTTTCCTGGGGTCTGGGTGCACATTCAGAGTCCCAGTGTCCCATATGTTTTGATAACACAGAGGGCAAAAAAGCACATTAAAAACATTAAATATCTAATGTTACTAATAAAAAAACAACATTGAAAAATCTTATGCCATCAACAGAACAATTACAATGCTGTCTGCTGACCAATCAGGGAGGGGGAAAAAAAGGCAAAACAAGTTTACTTTTTCTTGTCCTGACTTAAACTTTCCATTTGAAGATTGCTAAGGGATTGATTTTCTCTCTGCTTGTGAGATGAAACCAGGGAGAGCTCTATCCTTGACAGGCCAACTGCTGCTTAAATTACAGCCTGACCTTTGGCTTGCTGGTGGAACAACATTTCCTTGACATGGCTTTGTCAAACTGTCCTCTCCCTTCTGCAAACCTCAAGATAGGACACAATGTGCCAGCACACTCTTCCAAAAATCTTGCAGAGAATAAACTGGCAACTTTCCTGCTAAATCGTGGTTGTGAAATATGAACGTAGATATTTCAGGGAAGGGAAGCTTCGCAAGGGCACCAGGTTGTATAGATAGTCACTTCTGAAATGGAAATCTATCTTGAGGTGTGTGTGGGGGGGTGAGGGGGGGTTATTTCACATTTTTAGTCTGATGTCTTGAAAACTGAAATTGGTCATTTAAAGTGGAATACTTTAGATGTCTTTCATACTTCTGTTTATACATTGAAAAGCGGGACTATTACTGTCACTCACCCTAACTACAGAGATGTGTGCAATTATTTTCTTATTTGGATCTGCCATCAAATAGGAATGCTAGCTCTACACCTAAACCTTAGAGCTGAATTTTTTAAAGTGTTTACCAGTGCCAGCTCACTTATCCCCCCTAGCTTTAAGGGAAAAAAATTACTTGGGTGGTCAGGACTTCTTTGTTGGCTTTCCAATGCACTTCATAAAGTCTGAACCCACATTTATTTTAAAAAGGAGGAACCAGCTACCTTTTATGTTGAGGTGGACATAGCTAATGCTCTATTACCAGTGGGGATGTTGCAGATAAGCTTCTAGGTGGCATGGGAGAATTAATCAGCAGAGCACTCAGAGAATATTCAGAAAAGTTGCCTTTATTACAGATTGCACTAGTACCGTGACTCAGGAAAGTCAGTCTCCAAATCCTGAGTGATGAATATGGATGAAGATTTCCCTTTATACTCTTAGTTTCTTTGTTCCCAAACTATGGATCAGGCTTCTGGAAGCTTCTTGAGCTTTGCAGCCCCTCATGAGTTGAGATGGGGGAAGTGAGACCACATCCAGAGGCCTGCTGGCACTGGCGCCAGCCCCTCCGAGGATTATATATGGTTCATGGTTTATGGCAGTGGTTCTCAACCTTTCTAATGCTGAGACCCTTTAATATAGTTCCTCATGTTGTGGTGACCCCCAACCATAAAATTATTTTCATTGCTACTTCATAACTGTAATTTTGCTACTGTTAATGAATTGTAATGTAAATATCTGTGTTTTCTGATAGTCTTAGGCTCTACAGCAGTGGTTCTCAACCTGTGGATCACGACCACTAAGAGGGTCACCTAAGACTTTTGGAAAACACATATATTTACATTATGATTCATAACAATAGCATAATTAGCTATGAAGTAGCAATAAAAATAATTTTATGGTTGAGGGGTACCACAACATGAGGAACTGTATTAAAGGGTCGAGGCATTAGAAAGGTTGAGAACCTCAGGTTTATGGCCTCTGTAAAAATGGGAGTATCCTGAGAAACAGTTCTGCAAGGAAGGACAGGAATCATAGATAAGAATGGAGTTTATCAGCAAGCAAGATTGTGCATTTATTGGCAATCAAGGGTGTACATCAGAAGGCAGGTTACTGGCACAGTTTCAGATAGCTAGACCAACAAATGTCTTATTTTCCCCTTCAGGGAGAGGTCATTGTTTCCACCTGTTGCTCATGGGAGTGGAATTCTTGAAATATCCCAAGGGAAGTAGGTTCTGAGACTCACATGTGATGATGAGGTATTGCAGAAAGTTTTATTTCTGTGGAATTACATCACTGAGTTTCCATGGTCCCATTTTCCTTAACCTGGTCATAGAGGATGTCTAACTGTGGCTTCCATAGGGCTAGAATCAGAGTCAGTGCCCAGAGTTTCCATTCCATGTCAGCACAGCCCAATGCAGCATTAGGCTAGCTTACTTTGCATGCAGAGTGTGCTCAGGGCCGAATGGCTATGCAGGAAACATGGGCAAATGAAAGGAAGCAGAAATGAGAGAGCCCCATAAGACAAGAGCCAAGAGCACAAACTCCTTTGTTTAGCAGAGTGGTCAGCAAACTGAGGTTCTGTTGACTAATGAGTTTGTGGGCCACTGACTTAAACTCTTGATTCCAAAAATTACAGGCTATTGTTGTTCCTTGTGATTAAGCCCCGGTATTATGTCTTATTTGTGGGATTGCAGTGGTGACAACCATTCTGGCCAATGATCTCTGTTCCCAGGAGTGACTGACAAACACCTTCTCCAATCATCCCAACTTCACTGCACATGCGTCTCTCTCCCCTTTGTTGGAACCTTTCCCCCAGTGATCTGTTGGAAATGGGCAGGCAGTTCTCTGGGGAGCATGAAATTGAAGCTGCCTGGTAAAACTGTCTAAATGAAATATATATAATGCCTGGCCTTCCCTTTGTTCCTTTTCTATTATTACTAACTAACTAATCACAATGGTACCAGCTCCAACTTCTTATAAATGCTAAAATTTTAATCCTGGGGGTTTTACCAATATCTACCTTTCTTCCCCTTTCTTTCTTTTCCTCCACTGTCTCAGCAACTAGCATTACTGAAGGCTTTAATGTGACATACACTAAGAAAATGTCTTTTCTGCAACATCACATTTAACCTATGTAACAACCCAAGGACAGATGATGGGGGTATAATTACCCTCCGTTTATCAATGAAGAAATGGAAAAGATGTTGGTGAAGTAGCAAAGTTGAAATTTAAACCCAACCTGTTTGTAATTCTACTTTTCCATTCTCAGGAAATCCATTTAGTTTCAGCACATTCTCCCCCCCCCCAAAGTTAATTTTGTTAGGTTATTTTAAGGAGATGATCTCCCAAACTCTGGATGAGGTATTTGTGTCCCATAAAATAATCAAAGAGATTGAGCAGTAACAGTATCTTCCTCTATGTGTTTCATATCAATTTTCTGTTATGTAATTTATGTCGCTTTACTTTAAATTTGAACTTGAAAGTGTAGTTCATTCTCTGATCCAACAAGCATGAAAAAATCAAGAATTTGGCCCTCCAAACCACCAAACCTCACCCCTAATCTCATTTCCCTCTGAGGCAGTCATCTTCAATTTTGGTTAAAAAAAAAAATAGAAAAAGAGAGAAAAAAGAAAAAAAGAAATTGCCTGCTAATGAGATCTATATAACAAAGTTGAATTTTTAAAGTGGTACCTATTATTCAATGCAAAAGTTGGACAGTGCACTCATGAACACATGTGCACAAACACACATGCACATGGATGTATGTCTTTTTTTTCTTATTTGGTTTAAGGGAAAGTGAAGAGCAAAACCCCTGTTTAATGGGCTGGAGTGGATGTTGCTCCAAACTCCTTACAAGGTGATCATCCTTGAGGAGGGGGTTGAGACTGATTTGCATTCTGCATGTGTGGAAAGTGGCACACTTCTAAGGAGGGGTTCAAGAACATAACTTGCTTATTTTTATTCCAAGGCAGGAACAAACCTCATGCTTGTATTCGTACCTGTATGATACTTAAAATTTTTGAATATATGAATAAATGAATGGATAACTTCAGGGATAGTCTAATTTATTATATTATTAGCAGTTTTTCATAGTGCAATCTGGAACTTTCAGCTAGTGTACAAATAAACAACTGTTGAATTTTATTTTTATTTATAAAATTCTGAATTATTCTGTAAGCTCAGTATTTATATTCAGGTAAATACAAATGCCATTAGTGACACATCATAGTAATATGCATCATCTAGAATTATGAATTAACTAAAGACCAGTGCACAAAATTTGTGCACAGGGGGTGGAAGTCCCTCAGCCCCGTCTGCACCCTCTCACAACCTGGGGCCCTTTGGACATCCCATGTGCAATCCGGAACTGATGGCTCCTAATCACTCACCTGCCTGCCTGCCTGCCTCATCACCCCTAATGACTCACCTGCCTGCCTGACCACCCCTAACCTCCTCTGCCTCATTCCCCACCATTGCAGCTTCATACAGAAGGATATCAGAAATGATGTCTGGAAAGTTGTTTGGCTGTCCAGTCTAATTAGCATATTTTGCTTTTATTAATATAGATTAAGTTTCTTAGGACTTTATTTTTGATATTTTAAAATACAGGGGTGGGAAAAGTAGGATTACAATTGTTCACATGGATAATAATGCAATAATTTTATATAATAAAGGCTAATATGCAAATTGCCCCCTTACTGGGAATTTGACCCTGAGTTCAATCAAGAGTTCGACCAGGGGTCGGAGCTGGCCAGCCTACCTACCATAGCCCCTCCTTACCTACCTCAGCCCCTCTCTTTGGCTTGCTACACCCCCAATTGGCCCTCACCAGGGGGAGCCAGCCAGACCCTACAAAGGCACAAATTCGTGCACCAGGCCTCCAGTTAATAAATAATAATATAAGAATAAACTGTGTGTTTTTCATGCTCACAACTGTAAAACAACTTTTCCCTAGTATATGTCCCATATGACTGCCATATTTAGAAAACTTTAATTTTGAATGGTGCACTAAAAAAAACACCTCTTTGTGGATTATACTTTAATAGAAATAATCTTAGAAATTGGTTACCTGTTCATGATGTGCCCTCTAATGCAATCAGAAAGGTTCCAACTCATTGAATTGATTAGGCAATAGTTAGCCCACATTTAAAATGTGCTGTTCTATAGCACTTAGTTAGAACATATTTTCAACTTTAAGTCAACCTGGTGATATATCTCCTTCTTTCCTGGTATAATATTTTTTTTTCCTTTCTGGCAAAACTATTTCTCTATGAATTTCAAATCATGTTAGTTCCTATATTCAACCTTCTATATTTAGAGTCTTCTGTAACCTTCTAAGATTGTAGGAAGTCTGCACATTTTTTTCTCATTAGGAAACAGGAGTTATTTTTACATTTTGAATAAATAAATGCATATGTAATCTAGCTTGGTAACTTTTCAAAGAAATCAAAATTGTACAAAGATGACTTAATTTGAGTTGGTATTTTCCTGATAGGCTATAAAATCCTATGCCATGAATGAAATGTTGTATGTTTTTATTCAAAAATATTCCAGGGAACACTATGTCCCAGGTGCTGTTCTAGATACCTAAGGGATAAAAAAGTGAATGACACAGGACTCTGCCTTCCAGGAGCACATAGTAATTGGTAAAAAGTAAGCTTCTAGGGCTCTCGCTACAAGTAACATGGAATAAGCACTCATTTTCTTGTCTTAACCAGAGAACAACTGTAAAACTTGGACAACATATATGGAACAGCTACTTAAGGACTGTGAGAAGTAAATAGTAGCAAGAAGAATGGTAAGACACCAGCATTTTAAGGACCACCAAATTGGTAAGTTTATCAAGTTGACTCCCTCTGGCACCCCTAGAAACTGGAAATTAAGAATGGTACAGACAGAGAGTTCCGGGAGGATCCCTCTAGCTGTGTTTAAGAAAAGGGAAAGAAGATTAGTTTAATCGACAGCATAGATATCTGCTTTTCTTATTACCTTTCTCCATTAAGTGTGCAGAAATGACCATGATAGCCCTAGATGGTTTGGTTCAGTGGATAGAGCGTGGGCCTGTGGGCTGAAGGGCCCTGAGTTCCATTCTGGTCAAGGGTACATGCCTGGGTTGCAGGATCGATCCCTAGGAAAGGGTGTGCAGGAGGTACCCAATCAATCATTTTCTCTCATTATTGATGTTTCTATCTCTCATATATATATATATATATATATATATATATATATATATATGAAATCACCATGATAGTTCTAGGAAACCCTAAGAGTCAAAACTCTAAGGAAAGTGACCCTTCCTCTTTGTTGGATAAAGCTGTCACTTTAAGAGGGTGAGGTGGCCTTGGCTGGTGCTGCTCTGCAGTTATAGCATTGGCCACCTCCCCAAAAAAAGGGTCCAAGTTCAATTCTCTTCGAGGGCATGTACCTAAGTTGCAAGTTCAAACCCTGCCTGGCCCAGATGCACATGGGAGGTAATCCATGTCTCTCTCTTGCTCTCTTTCTTTCTTTATCTCTCTCTCCCCTTCTCCTCCTCCTTCTTCTTCTCCTCTCTTCCTCCCTTCTACTCTCTGTAAAAATTAATGGAGAAAAATATCCTCAGGTGAGGATTAATAAAAAAAAGAGGGTCAGGTGGTTAACCAGTTGACCCTGACCAGTAACTCAATTGGTTAAGGGTCCACCTGATATGCCAAGGTTGCAGGGTTGATCCCCAATAAGGGCACATATAAGAATCAACCAATGAATGAATAACAAACAATTGGAACAACAAATCAATGTCTCTCTCTGTCTCTCTGCCTCTTTCTCTCTCTCTCTCTCTCTCATATATATATATATATATATATATATATATATATATATATATATATAATTACTTCTATCTCTTTAAAAATCGATAAATTAAAAAAGAACATGAAATAAAAATGAAAATAGAATAAAGTGTGAGGTAATCACTGATTACATGTGTTTTCTCAGTCTGTCCTGCATAACCAGAGATAAAAGTGATTACATAATAATGTCTTCTGTATGAATACATAGCAATTCTAAATGTGTATTTAACTAGGAGACATTAAAAATGAGTGAAGCAAGAAGGAGACAAAACTGAAAGTATACATAGACAAATGCATAATTATCATTGGAGAAATCCACTGCTATCCCAGTAATAGAATGAGTAGACAGTGTCAGCAAGGATAGAGAAGACTAAACAGCACCATTAACCTATTGAATCTAGTTGTAATTTAGAGACACTACTCAAATATATCAGAACAAATATTTTAAGTGTATATGTGACACATATACCAACATTAACCATAGCTTTGGTTATAAAATAAAACTTTAGATATTTAAATCTTACCAGCTATATTGTAAGAATTATATAAGCACATCTGTCACCTTTAAGATGTCGTTGAACTGGGCCAGCATGGCTCAGTGGTTGAACTTGGCCTATGAACCAAAAAGTCACCATTTGATTCCAGGTCTGTTTGCACACATGACCACATTGTGCACTCAACCCCCAATGTGGGGTGTACAGGAGACAGCCTATCAATGATTCTCTTTCATCATTTATGTTTCTATCACTCTCTCCCTCTCCTTTACTCTCTGAAATCAATATATTATATATTTTAAGAGATGTCACTTAAGTCACACCATTTTGAATGTCTTTCCATGATGCTTCATTTAAGAGTGTAAGGTTAGAACTCTCTCTCTTCACAGGGGAGTTTTATCAAACATTCCAAGAAGAATAAACACCTATTCTCCTCAAAATATTCCAAAAAATCCAAGGGGAAGGAAAACTTCCAAGCTCTTTTTATGAGGCCAGTATTATCCTAATTCCAAAACCAGATAAAGAATGAGAATTACAGGCCAATATCCCTGATGAACATAGATGCTAAATTCCTCAACAAAATATTAGCAAATTGGATCTAGTAATATATTAAAAAGATCATACACTATGTCTTAGTGGGATGGAAGGTTGTTACAATATTTGTAAATCAGTAAATGTGACACATCCCATAAACAGATTCAAAAACAAAAAAAAATCATATGATCATATCAATAGACACAGAAAAATTATTCAACAAAATCCAAGACCCATTTTTGCTGAACGTTATCAGTTAAGGGAATATATATATATATAAACATTATAAAGGCCATATATAAAAAACATACAGTGAACATCACACTCAATGGGAAAAAAAAAAAAAAACTAAAACAATTTCCCCTAAGAATAGGAACAAGACAGGGGTGTCTGCTTTCCCCACTCTTATTCAACACTAAAGGCCTGGTGCACGAAATCATGCATGGATGGGGTACCTCAGGGTGTCCTGCAGAGATAGGGCCCCAGCCCATGCCCCCAGCCTCACAGTCCTGCAGCCCTGCCTGGCACCATGCCTTGATCTGGAGCTGTCCCCTCACCTGCTCCACCATTCTTCTGTGATCTCTCTCTCTCATGGCCCATTGGGCCAGCAGTGCCTCCACTGCCGCCCACTGCCAGCACCTCATCACAGACACCTGCCACATTCCACACTTTCACTTGGTGGTCAGCACACATCATAGCGAGAGGTCGAACTCCCAGTCTCTTGGTCGAATGACTGCCCAAGAGACAGTTTGAAAAGTAGACTTTCATTGTATAGGGTAGGGCTGGAAGTTCTAGCCACAGCATTCAGACAGAAAAAGGAAGTGAAAGGCATCCAAATGGGAAAGGAGGAAGTAAAATCCTCATTTGCAGAGGACATGATACTATATTTAGAAAACCCTAAAGAATTCATAAAAAACTACTAGATATAATAAATGAATTTATTATACAAATTTACAGAATACAAAATTAACAACCCCAAAATGGATGGCTTTCATACAACAGCAATGAATTCTCAGAAAGACAAACTAAAAAAATAATCCATTTATCACTGCAACAAAAAAGTAAAATACTTAGGAATAAACTTTATGAAGAAGGTAAAATACTTGTACTCAGAAAATTACAGGAGATTGAAAAAAAAGAGATAGAAAAAGATATAAAAAAGTGAATAATTATCCTATGTTCATCGATTGGTAGAATCAATATAGTTCCTATTCTGAGAAGAAACTATAAGTAGCAAAATTGCAGACATCTCTTATAGCAATATGTTTACGGGTACATCTCTGAAGGCAAAGGATACTAAGAAGAAAATAAACAAATGGGCTACATCAAATTAAAAGGAGTTAATTGTGTGGGAGAAGATATTTGGCAATGATGCAGATGATAAAGGGTTAATATACAAAATATATAAGGAGCTCATACAACTTAACAGAAGGAAGACAAACATAATACAAAAAACAAATGCAATTTAAAAATGGGCAAAGGACCTAAATAAATACTTCTCCAAAGTGGACATACAGAAGGCCAAGAGACATATGAAAAAATGCTCAAAGTCACTGATCATCAGAGAGATGCAAATTAAAAAGAGAATGAAGAACCTGTCAGAATGACTATCATCATCAAATCAACATTTACAAGTGCTGGTGAGGATGCAGAGAAAAGGGAACCCTAGTACACTGCTGGTGGGAATGCAGACTGATGCAGCCACTGTGGAGAACAGTATGGAGTTTCCTGAAAAAAATTAAGTTTGGAACTGCCATTTGACCCAATGATCCCACTTCTAGGATTATATCATAAGAAATACAATACACCAATCAGAAATAATGTATGCACCCTTATGTTCATAGAAGCGCAAGGTACAATAGCTAAGATTTGGAAACAGCCCAAGTGCCCACCAGTAGATGAATGGATAAAAAAAAGTTGTGGTACATTTATACCATGGAATGCTATGCAGCAGTAAAAAAGAAGAATTTCTTACTCTTTGAGACAGCAAGGAGGGACCTAAAGAATATCATACTAAGTGAAATAAGTTAGCCAGAGAAAGTCAAGTATCACCTGGTCTTATTCATATGTGGAATCTAAGTAACAAAATAAATTAATGAACAAAGTGAATCCAGAGACATGAAAGCATGGGACAGAGTGAAGGGAAGGTGGGGGAGGGTGGGTGGGTATAAAGTAATCAACCAAAGACCTTGTATGCATATATATATATATATATCCTATAGACACAGATAGTGAGGTGGGGAGGGCAGGGAGGAGTGTGGGAATGAGATAAAGAGAGTCCATGAGGGGAAAAAGGGGACAGATGTTAAAAAGAAAAAAGAACTTTTCTCTCTGAAAATCTAAAAGCATCATTCTCTTCCTAATTTTAGAATCTTCACTTGTTCTGAACTTTCACTCACATTTTTACATATTAAACTTGGTTTTTATTTTATTTTTAATCAACATAGAACAGCTATTTTCAACAGGTGTGCTGCAAGAATTTTTAAAACATGCAAAACCTGACTACTTAGGGGCATGACCTCTTTTCCCTTAGATTATTAACTAAAAAATGACCACGGTTGCTGTCTGGTGTGAATAAATTAAAATTATTCTTATTTTTTTCAGACCAGAAAAAATATATACTATATGGTGTGCCACAGAATATTAATAATTCATTTATGTGCACCATGAGATGAAAAAGGTTGAAAATAGCTGGCATAGAGTAAAATTGACTTTTTTTTCTTTTGGTGTATAATTCTATGAATTTTAATAGACACAAAGATTTGTAGATTTGCCACCAGAAATAGATATAAAGCAGTTTCATCATTCAAAAATCTTCTGACATTTCTTTGCATCAGCCCTTTCTCTGATTCCAGTCCTCCATACCTGTAGTGTCTTTGGGAGAATACTGTGTAAGTATAAACAAACTATATGTAACCTCTAGAGATTGGCTTTCTTCACTCAGCATAATGTCTTTGAGATTCATTCAGATTGTTGCATAATTAATAGTCACTTCCTTTGTATGGCTGAGTATTATTTCATTGTGTGAATATATTACAGTTGTAATTTTTCAAGAGGAATCTATATATATTTATCTGGAATATAAATATATCCTATATAATAAAAACATAATATGCTAAGTGTAACATGCTAATGATATGCTAAGGTTGCTCAACTGCTTGCTATGATGTGCACTGACCACCAGGAGGCAGATAGTTGACCTACTGGTCAACCAGTCACTATGACGTGCATTGACCACTAGGGGACAGAAGCTCCGACTGTTTGGTTAGCTTGCTGCTGGGGTCCAGTCAATTGGGACTGAGCGAAATGGGCTGGACACACCCTGGAGCTCTCTCCTGGTTCCTCAACTAGCTGGCCAACCTCTGTGTCCCTCCCCAGCTCCAATTGTGCACCAATGGGGTCCCTGGGCCTGGCCTGCACCTTCTCGCGATTTAGTCTAAGGAACCCCCAACCCAGTGAGTGCACAGATTTCATGCACTGGGCCTCTAGTATAATAATAAAATGCTATTATGCAAATATACCAAACAGCAGAACAGCTGGTCACTATAATGCACACTGACCATCAGGCTGCAGACATTCAGCACAGGAACTCCCCCCTGGTGATCAGTGCACTCCCGGGGGTGGGGGGGGGGCACTTATCCATAAGCTGGGCTCATGGCTGGTGAGTACAGCAGCGGTGGTGGGAGCCTCTCTGGCCTCCACGGCTGCTCTAAGGATGTTCGACTGCCGGCTTAGACCCACTCACCATGGGGAGCAGGCCTAAGCAGTCATTTGGACATCATCCAAGGGCTTCTGGACTGCAAGAGGGTACAGGCTGGGATGAGGGGTTCCCCTCTGCCCTGAGTGTATGAATTTCATATAGCAGGCCTCTCATAAATATATAAAGCTTATAAAATATCCATGAGCATAACAGTTTGTATTCTTTAAGAATTTTAAGCACTTGTTTCCTTACATTACATTATGAGCTGTGATATAATGCAATTCAAGTTTATTATATTCATGAGCATATATTTCATTGAAATACTCTGTACATGCTCATAATCATACAAACACACATATATACACAGTGTGAAAATAAGCATTTATTCAGTGTGGATTCAGTGAATATTCCCTATCATCTAACTCTGACAGTCTGGATGTTTTTAATATACAAGTAAGATCCAGGGTCTAGTTTGGCATCTGGCCCAAACTCTGTGACTTTGGGAAACAAAGACGTCTCATTAAATCAGGGATTGTGGAGATGGGGGAAGAGACTCTGATAAAGAGTGTGACCAAGTCTCCCAGTTTTCCTGGGACTGAGGGGTTTTTCAGGATTTGGGACTTTCAATACTAAAACTGGGGAAAATACCAGGAAAACAAGAATGATGACTCCTTCTAGGCACTATAGGAAGATATTTGGAATGCAATGGGGGCATATATGGTTTTAAAAAGCTTATTCAAAATCATATATTTTAAATCATATGAATCTTAGAAAACTTATTTTGATTAAAGAAAACATGCAGATGATCACTATAACAATAGTACCATGTAGTAAACCTATTTAAACATATGTATATCAACTCATTTAATTTTTATAGCAACTCTTTTCTAGTTCTCTGGACTTTTACAATATATGCTTATTAGGCATCCTCCTGAAAATTTTTCATATACAATGTCACATAATCATGACTCAGGCAAACCAATGATATTAAAGGTTATCATAAAGTTAAGACTATTGTGGATTAAAAATAATTGAGAGACACCGTATGAAGTATTCATTAAAGTTCTTGTTAAGCCAATCATTTAAAAAATATTTTCAAAATTGAATGGACACCAATTAAATAATAATGTAAATGTGCAATAGATCTCCCCAATAAGCAGTGATTTAAATAAATAAACTAATTAAATTGTATAAAGAAAAGAAGTAAGCTAAAAACTCTAAGATGTCACATCCAATTATGCCAACTTGTTGAAGAAATAAGAAAGTATTGTTCAATCCTCAAAAAACACTATCCAGTCTTTCTGTGAAAGAAAATTAAAATACACTAACAATACACTCTTTATTATTTTGAAAACTTTTAGAAACATATACAGCAGAACACTAATTAATGAAACATTAGTCAATTTTATATCTAAAATGTTTATTTTTTCTTCAACTCTTAAAATTACCTGAATTATATTTAACCTTGGACCAATATTCTGAGGTTTCACAGTTTTATTTTTTTATTCCTTTCTTTTTGTTTACTTAAGATTCATCATTAAGGAGACTAATCTACCAAAAAAACCAGAAAGTATAAAACTCAATCATAAGGAGATGACACATATTGAGAACACTGGTCCATAGTTCAATAAAATAAGATGCAGCTAATTATTTTATAAACTACACCACTATTAAAATATTGTAATTATTTAAAGACAAATGTAAAGAGCATGTTCGTTCATTTATTCCCTCTCTTTTCCTCTCTTTCTTTCCCTCCCTCTCATTTCCTCCCCATCTAATTCACCAGCAAACTCTGGCATCTCTACCTTCAAGTGTGTAGTCATTTTCATTATTACCTTCTATATAGTAACCTATTTGCTTCTATTCTTGTCCTTCAAGAGTCCATTTTAAACATTCATCCAGACAGGTCAAGTTTCAATGGACATGAGATTCTGTCATGGCTAAAACCTCCAGTGTCTTCTAATTGCACTTGAAGTAGAAGGTAAAGTCCTAACAGAGGTATAATGTATATATTGCCCACATCTTTTAGCTTCCTGGCCTTGTCTCCTGTCTCTTTCTTACTGCCCACTACTTTTTAATAGCAAAATTAATTCTTTGCTGTTACTCAAATATGCAAAATGCAATCCTCAATGAGGAGTCTCCCTTTGGAATTTAGCTCCATTGCGCTCTCTTGCCTGGCAAGCTTTATCCCAATGTGGCTTACTCCTGTCCTCCTTCAGAGCTTTGTCCAATTATCAGTCAATTATTGCACCACTTCTTGACCACCCTATTTAAATAGCAAATCTCCTATCTCTATTCTGTATACCCTTTATTCTTCCTTGTTTTCTCTCCATATTATCTGTCAATATCTAACATACTATATTATTTGCTAATTTATTTATTGAGTATCATCTCTATTGAATTAAAAGTTGTAAGAAAATTAGAGAATTTTATTGCTTTTGTTTCAGGCTATATTTCTAGTGTCTAAGATCACAAGTGCTAAATAGTAGGTTCTCAACAATAAGTATCAAATAAATTGCATTTTTATTGACTATTGACTTATGTGATGTTTTAGGAAGTAGGAATTTGAATGTAAAGCAGACAGAAAAAGGTTTATTCTCAGAGACTTTACCTTTAAAATTTAGAATTCAGGAATTCAGGATAAAAATATAGGCTCCTGCAAGAGAATCTTGTCACAGATTCTCTCAGGCTCTCAACTTCCTCTCTCATTTGTAAAATGGGGCTCCTAGTCATATCCACCTCACAGGTGGCTGGAAAGATTTGAGGAGATAATAATGAATACCAGAACAGATAGTGGATTATTATTTTTTTAAATACTTTTTTGATTTTTTAACAGAGAGGAAGGGAGAAGGATAGAGAGCTAGAAACATCAATGAGAGAGATACATCGACCAGCTGCCTCCTGCACACCCCACACCAGGGATGTGCCCGCAACCAAGGTACATGCCCTTGAAGGGAATCGAACCTGGGACCCTTGAGTCTGCAGACTGATGCTCTATCCACTGAGCCAAACCGGTTTTGGCAGATAGTGGATTATTAATTCTAAGTGCATTGGAAAAATAACTATGATTTTTTTTTTAATTGAGGAGGAAAAAAAAGGGGGACAAATGATGACCTAAAAGTGAGAATAACATTTAAAACATTTTGCTAGGTCGCCAGTAAATGAGATCCATGAACTAAAAGAATAAAGTCTATAGGTAAATAAGAGATATGCCATTGTGGGAAGGGAAAGATAAATTTGAAAAAATAAGTTGTAGTTAAGGAAATGTTCAGGTATACATTCTCTTCTTTCCAGAGCCACCATGCATAGTTGTTCAGGATGCTTACTGAACAAAAGGGTCTGCACAACTGTATGAGAAAGAAGCTAAAATCCAGCTGATGCTTTTGTTGGGCAAGTCACAGAATGTAGGGTTGCATCTGACTGGAGCAGGAGTTTGTTTCATTTGCAAATGGGAACAAAGGCACTGTATGATCTATGGATAGCGCTTTGCCTTCCAGCCTGGGAATCTCAGAAAAGGTCAGATTATCCCTGTTTCTCTCTCATAAGAAAGCCTACTGTTTCTAAAACCCACATTGCTCTTGTGGCGCTATCATATGATGCAATTTACTGTTAGTATTAATTTATTGCTGTCACCTGTCAATAAAACTTTTATTATTCAATAAGCATTTATTGAGCATCTGGAATATGTGGGCTGAGATATTAGATATGGCTATGTTTATAACTTATCTCTCAGAGAACCTAAAATACATCTTGAGTGTAGGAGTAGGTAGAATCTATTTGGGCTTCTTGTATAATGTTCTGTTGAGATGATTATTAAAGACATTTACTGATTGAGTTATGTGTTTTGGAAGACATTTACTGATTGATTGATTGACTGATTGACTAAGATCAAAATAGTCTAAGGAAAGCCAAATGCCAATGATATCAGACAGTGAAAAATAGGAATGTAAAATAAGTGCTAAAATTGGAAGTGTGAATGTGGTTTGCAGCAGGTGAAAACTAAAGCCACATCATGAAATCTTAGGATGTTTCATTTCCATGTCCTCATCTGTTGATCATCTTATTTTTAGTTTTAGTATTTTTATCTTCTGACTTTTTCAATGTTAACATTTAATTTTAAAATCGGTTTTGCATTACAAATATACTTAGAATGACTTTGACATACTTTTTAACATGACTTTACTTGTTCAAATAAATGAACAAGAAATGGGAGTATATTATCCTAAGGTTTAGCTTACAGTCAGTTTTTGAGGAATATATCTACTTCCTATTCAGAAATATCATGCCAGTTAATACTCTTCAACAATATGATCACATAAAACTAAATCCTTGTATTCAAATGCCAATTTTATTAAGACCTTTGCCTGGCAGCAGCAATTCTCAAATGCCATCCATTGTGGGGAAGATTTTGATTTCAGAGATTTTAAAATGAGAACATTGCATATATTAGACTTGATGAGCGGTGGTAGTGGGTGAGAAACAGAATTGGTTTTGCCCTGGGTGGAGTGAGTGGATGGATGTGCTCAGTTCTGCAGACTGAGGTTAGAGAATGTGGGAGACCAACATTTAAGACCTCACTCTGGACCCCAGTGGGTTCAGGTATGAGTGAGAAGGACACAACATCAGGAAGCCCAAAGGAGTGACTTACGAGGGTCCTGGCTGATGAGAAGGAAGCAAACCAAAGTGGCAAGCAAAGGGAAGCTAGAGGTGTTCTGAGGATGGAGGAGTGTAAGAGGCTTATGTGAGTTAGGCCTGCTGAGATCTACGTGTAGATTTATTAAAACTGCTCATGCAACCAAAGCACACGTTGTTATTCTCCCTCACAAAACCTCCAAGGAATCCAAGGTTACCTTTGACTTTCCTTATACTATACCAGTATTTGTAAGGAAGAATAAAAATGAAAATTATACTTTGCTTTAATAAAAATAAAGAGAAAATCAACCAATCTAATACGGCATCCCTCTTCTCTAAATAGATAAGTAAAAGATTAAAACATAGCACAACAAAACAAAAATACCTTGATGGTTACAGTATTATTTTAATTCCACTGCTTTTCACATTGTCCTCTGATTTTATACAGCATAACTGGTTTCTACTTTCACTGCCCTATCAAAAGCCGTGGTTGTGTTATTAATCTATAGCCCTGGGGAAAAGCATTAAAATAGGTTTTATGAGACTGCAACTGGAAGAAAATGTATTTACAAAGGATAATATTGCTCCAATTATGAATATTAACTTTAAATTTATGTAACAAAAACATACTTTACTGAGATATTATATAATTATTATCATTTAAAGTAAAGCTCCAACAGAACTGAATTTGATCCTACCTCTATTTAGAATCAAATTACATGGGCTTTTTCAATAGGGAGAGTGTAGAGCTGTAAATGAGAAAAATATGCAGATTTCCTCTTACATGGGCCACATGAGAGTAAGATGATTTACCTGTGTGGCATATGATCTGGGGCTAACGGGGGTGGGAGACCTGAAGAGTGATATTGCAGTCTAGAGATGTGAAGAAGAAATTGTGTTCACTTTGGGCTGGAGAGTTGTCTGGTTTGTATATGTCTCTCCATAGTCTTCAAGTTAGATTGTGACTGCCTATTTGTAAGATTATAGGTGCTATAAAATTCCTTATAATCTAGCTCTTCAATCTCATTGCATACTGTTTGCCCCACTCTTTCTGTAGTCCAGAAATTTGTTTTTTTAATAAAATTTTATGTATTAGTCATATGATACTCTGTGGTTCTCCCATAATGTCACACCCTTCAAGCAGGCTGAGATATTGTGTGTGTGTGTGTGTGTGTGTGTGTGTGTGTGTGTGTGTGTGTATTTTAAACCCTTAATTCCTCTCTCCTTCCTCCCCCAACTAGAAAAATTACTATTTATCTTTTATTTTTTATATATGCCTCCTCTTAAAAGTCTTTCAGATCTCTACAGGCCAGGATAGATTATTTATTTTGTTCTTAACATCTTGCTGTGTTTACATCTGTCATAGCCCTTAACTAACTATTTATAATTACCCATTAATCTTGAATGTTTCTCCAATAAGACTGGAATGCAATATGCAGATGATGTATTATAGAATTGTACATTTGAAACATACATAATCTTGCTAACCAATGTCACCCCAATAAATGTAATAACCTGAAAAGTAGACAATGTGTTAAATACCCTTGGCTCTAAAGGAAGCAATTCATATTATCTCCGTGTTATATATTCCGTGCTATTTATGTTAAAGAATTATAAAAATGATGGACTCAGGCAATGATTAGCTGGTTTGCAAGAAGAGATCTAACAAAATAGAGAGCTTGTAAAAATCAGAAGTCCCACAGGATTGGAAAAACCAATGGTTTCTCTCACTAAACAACTGGCTATAATATTATTGTTCAAAAAAAAAATTCCCAAGGATGACTGATAGTCCAACAAGTAAATCAATATTCTAGGTTATGGATTTTTTGTAATTCCTAATCTTCAGTATTGGAAATGTATCACTAGTCTACTTTCCTTTTCCATATTTAAATTATCTGAATAGTAGTTTTTACTGAATTAATTTTTGTACAACTAAGATCCATGTCCAAACCTGAGAGAAAATAGAAAATCACCCCCCAAATTTTAAAAAAAATATGTAAGATAAATAACCAGTGGAATTTTCAGTGATTTCCCTTGATTGGGATTAATGGTGTTGTACGTATAGGAAGAATTTTGTACACAAATTTAGTGACAAAATGGGCAACCTGTGGTGGTGACTGCTACCTCTTGCCATAAAACATCCTTTTTCCCCTTTCTAAATACTGATATTATTGAACTCTAGGTTGGGGACATAGTTTCCCAGCTTGTGGCTACATGTTTCAACCCTTCCTGTGGCTCTGTGGTTAATTTCCGCAGTGTGACTTGGGAGCAATGAGTTCCCCTTGTAGGCTTCTATTCCATGCACAGCATTCATGTTGCATCCACTGAGCCAACCATTGTTGTTTCTGTCTTTCTGTCAACTGTCTATGCAGGTGTGATTCTTGATGCCCCAACATGACATCCTTACACACCCGAGGCACTGGAAATCCCAACAAAGCTGTGTACCAATCACTTCATATGGACATTGTAGGAAACATTTCTTCTCCCTGGGCTGTTACTGTGTCTTAGGCATCTACCTAGGAATCAAAGACTTTCTTTACCCTCTAATGCTCCACAACCTATCTGGGATTAGGTTGCCTCACAAAAGTTTTCTTCTATTCCAAGTGTTTCTCCTCTTATTGATCCAATAAATTACTTTTTTATTATTGGAAGGCTCTGATTAGAGAAAGCAATCTGACTCTTTTTGTTCCCCAAAAAATTATGTACAGGCTGAGTCTTTTAAATCACCCTATTAGATGAATATTTTGAGATACAACCAGGGAAAAATGTCTTTTTCTCCTTCTGTTCCTTCAATACTTTTTCTAACACAATAAACACAAGAAAACCTTGCTATCAAAATAAAAGACAAGAGAGGAAAGAAATTGTCAATACCCACCCAACAAAGACTAGTGTATTGAGATATATCTTATGAGAAATTTGATTTTTGGAAGTGAAACTTTCAGCCAGAATTTCTAATATATTAGTGTGTCTTGATTTTTTCACTATAATAAACACATAACTATTTCACAACCCTTATTCAGGTAGTCTTGTTTATTAATTAGTAAAATATTAAACATTAAGTACCTATTTGAACTTTCTGTTTTAACATATTTCAAAGAAACATCTTAGCTACACCCCTTCCCTATATTATTACACAGAGCACACTATCAACAACTCCATTATTATCTACATAATTTTAGAAACAGCATTTTTTTCCAATAAACTTAGATGAGTAGCTATTAATTAGCATTATTTCAAATAGTAGGGAGTACTTTAAAAATGAAGATCTTATCCCTATTTAAGATAAGGTTAGGGAGTATTTTTCATAGTTCAATCAAGTCTGTGAGAAGCCATGTGAAAGAGATCACAGTGCTATGAGGTTTATTACCAGATGAAGATGTGCAGAGATCCTGCCTCCAGTCCATGTGCTGGTGGAATTTACTTTTTATAAAAAGCTTCAGGTTTCATTTTCTAATCATTGTAATATACTTAAAGGTGTATTTGACATCTTGCACAGTGGACATGGCTGCTTTTCTTCACTCTGGATCCATGAAACAAAGGCTTAAAAGGTATTTATCTGATTTTCTCAGCTTCCAAAAAAGATCCCATTCATTATGATTGGTGCTTTTGACTTTTGAGCACTATATAGTATCTCTTCTAGACCCTGCATCAGCAACACAGGGCCATGGGTGACCTCTTCTAAGTTTGTACTCACTACTCCTAATTTGATTTTTTAAAATATATATTTTCTATTGATTTCAGAGAGGAAGGGAGAGGGAGAAAGAGAGAGAAACATCCATGATGAAAGAAAACCATTGATCAGTTGCATCCTGCATGCCCCCTATTGGGGATTGAGCCTGAAAACTGAGCATGTGCCCCAACCATGACCTCCGGCTTATAGGTCAACACTCAACCACTGATCCAAGCTGGCCAGGCACCCAATTTGACTTTTGTGGCCAAAGACACTCACTTAGTTCTGAGTGCCGAGTTATTGTGAAAGATTAATGGATATGGGAAACTGGAAATTATGTAATAAAATCTTTTAGACAAAAATAAAATAAAATAAAATAATTGGTTTATATTTCACATTTTAATAGGACAAATTACATGGTGCATACTTGTTTGTGAATCGAAAGCTGGTTCCAATAAAATACATGATAATATAATGAGAAATTATTCTAATTTTAATTATACATAGTTTGATTTCAAATAGAGCAAAACAAATCGTGAAAACTTCATGGAGGAACATAATCTTCTTATCAATGATGGAATCCTATTTCTCTGAAAACT
This sequence comes from Vespertilio murinus, assembly GCA_963924515.1. Lineage (NCBI taxonomy): Eukaryota > Metazoa > Chordata > Mammalia > Chiroptera > Vespertilionidae > Vespertilio > Vespertilio murinus. The sequence continues at coordinate 69,915,955 of OZ004706.1, forward strand.
TGATTGATTTCAGAGAAGAAGGTAACCTTGGAAACAATTGTCAACACTTAGGGTCCAAGATGAAGACTCCTACTTAAAAAACAGGGAGAAGTTGGTAGACAAAAGAATTTTGAGATGCTCAGGCCAGGACCTGGATACTGGTTGTCACACTGTCAAGTGTCCTCTCACCCTGTTTCAGTTCTTAAAAATTGATGTGGGGTCCTAGTGATTTTCCATGTCAGGGTATGGGGAACAAAACTGTCTTTGTTATCATTGTGACTAATATGTTTAGTCGTCTGCTCACAGCTTGGTGAAATTCAGAGAAGAAAGATTGCAAAGTTACCAACCACAAGCCCATCATGAAATAAACAGGTAGAATGGTACAATCTGTTTTCTTTCTCTAAAACAGCAGTTCTCAACCTGTGGTTCTCGACCACAACATGAGGAACTATACTAAAGGGTCGCAGCATTAGGCAGGTTGAGAACCACTGTTCTAAAAGATGAATAAACTCTCTGGAAGGACTCATATAGAATGTGAGTGTACCTCAATATAAGGAAATCAAATCATTTACTTAGAGGTCAAAAGAAAGATACCAAGTATCATAGATATCTTTCTACTACTCAGTGCAAATTGTCTCATTCTGTGACACATAAAGAGAGGCAGGTTGTAGGAAACTGAGTACTAGACTTTTCTAACACGCTTTTGTGACTTTATGTGGCCTACTTGCCAGAGAGCTAACCAGAATAGCATTTGATAAAATAGCTACTTTGTGGAAGCTGTCTCCTCACATCACCAATGTCCACCAGTGCTAATCTTTACTGCCTCTTCCATGACATCATTGTAATGAATGCTTCTATACTATTTGAAGCTGACCAACTTTCTGAAACTCTCTCCATTTTGGTCTCTGAGAGACCCTGCCTCCTGATCCTTCTAATCCTCTCTGATTGTATTTTTTTTCCACAATTTTCCCCCCTAACACTCCTCTTCCATTGGATCCTTAAAATGTAGTTTTCCCCTTATATTCTGCACTGTTTTCTTATCTTTCATTTCTGTACTGTTTCCCTGGGAAATGTCACCTATCATAGATATATAGAGGATGTCCATCTAAATTTATGAAATCCTTTTGTACTACCACTGAAATTTGATTGTAGCTCCATAAGGTCAAAGGACATTTCCATTCACTCACTCTTCTATAAACTAGCTCCTAGCACAGTGCCTGCCATACAATGTTATTTAATGTGTATAAATAATGCATGCATGAATGAATGAATGTTTATTAGCATCTACATGTGTTATAAAATGGGTTTTAGTGCAGCCATTTTTGGTATAAATTTAAAACAATTACCTAGTCTCAAAAGTGAATCCATGTAACTTTCTTAACAAACTTATTTGGTTCTGTGGCCTTCAGCCCTTCTTCATCAGATGGCTTTCTACTTAATTTGATTTTTAAAAATATGTTTACTATAACACTAAACATGTATTTTAGGATAATGAAGGAAACAGCTAAATATAAAAATAGTTTTCTAGAAAGAGCAATCAAGCTAACAGCAATGCCATTTAATATATTAACTAATATATTAATTTTAAATAACTGGTGCATTATAGAGTGGTGGAGAAGTCATCAGTTTGGTTCAATATTTTGATGCTGGTAACAGCTACCTTTTTTATTTTCTATACAGACACAGCACAAAAAAGTTACAACTAAAACTTACTTCAAAATCCATTGATTGATTGAGACACAGGATACAAAATTTCAACATGGAAGCTGCCCTTTTGCTAACTTACATTGCAGTGGTAATTTGTTTACATTCGATGAATACACCAATTGCCCATTTATGTTAATACTAACATTTCAAAATATCACGGGATTATTACCATGTCATTTACAAGTGTCATTTGCTGACTTTTCCCAAGAATCACAGATATTTTATTCTAAGAGGAAATCAAGAGATCATCTTGTCCAGTTCTCTACTTTTAGACAGGAAGGTAAGGTATTGATATTCTCCTCTTAGGAAGGAACCACTTTGAATGACATGACCAAAGTTCACTGCTAATTAGTGCTGAAAATATAGGTTTCACGTCTCCCAAATGTGTACTTGTTACTTTCTAGATTGCTGTTTCCATCTGCAGCATTTATTGCACTGAACTCACTTCATAAAATGCCATTTTTTAATCGTATATTTAGAGGTCCACTATACTGAGACTCAAGGAAGAATGGTATTTGTAGACCATATAGGATCAAATGAAAGAAAAGAAGTACTGATATTCAGGCTCAACCATTACACTATAATGAGTTTGAGACACAAAAACAAAACAAAACAAAAAATAGAGTAAATTACTGATTTTAAATACAAATACAACTAGTATTTTAAATAATCATTTTTAAAAAGTAAAGTAAGGCTCAGAGTAATGTCAGTAGTTGGAAAGAAATTCTAAGTCTTTCTCTTTATCCTTTCTCCCACCTAGAATTCTATGAATAACCAGTAAAATCCAATGTTCTTCAATTTGAAGTATGCCTATATATAAAGATAAAAGTAAGTAGAAAAAACACCAATTATGTGAGTGTTTTAATTCTTGCCATTCACTACTGATATCTTCAAGTAAGAGATTTTTAGAAAGCATCTGTAAGTTATTGCATTTTGTGTGATACAAACAAAACAAAACAATGCAATTCCTTGTCAACACTCTTTGCAAAACTCCCTCAACTAAGAACAACCATTTTACTCCTTCTGCCATGAAGAGATATATTACCCAGCATTACAAAACTCCCATCTTAGGATCCAGTTACAGCTATCTTCTTCAGGCATTGTCCAATGTTCTGATTTTATTATCTTTTCTCCTATTTCCTATCACCATAGCAATTCCTATTTCTTTACAATATCTAGTGCAATATATTCTGTGGTAGTTGCCCCAGCAATCATCTATCTCTGTCCCTTATAGTTACAACACCTCAGTTCTAGGTGCTGGCCACAATCAGACCTAGACAATCAGAACAGTTCATTCTCCAAGCCACAATGACTGGTTTAGGGAAGGGCATGTACATGGATTTCCTTGAATAAAAGTGAATCTCATGATTTGTTCAGCAATAGAGGAGGAGACAAAATGATGTCTCTTGCTATGAGTGGTGTGGTTTGTAAATATGAGACCTGGATCTTTCCTGGCCATTGTGGTCATATGAGGAAGCAATTCTGAAAATGCAGCTAAATCAGGAAAAGAGGAAGATGTAAGAATCACACAGAAAGAATGCAATGACAAAATCACACTTGAAACTTCTTGTCCTCTTCATCTTTCAGATACAAATCCCAAAATCTGAGATGAATACAGAGGCAAGAAAGACAGTATGGAGGGAGAACGAAGATGGCGGTGTAGGTAAACACTCCTAAACAGCTGCCTGGCACAACAAGTTAAAAAACAACAACAACTATAAAACAAACCTCTATCTCCCAAAAACTAAACAAAAGCTGGCTGAGAGGAAGCCCTACCTCTAGACTGAAAGAGAAAGAGGAGAATCCAGGGCACAAGGGCTGAAAATCTGAGGTAGGGGGGGCGAGGACTTGATAAGGGCTGGCAGCGGATCCAGACTGGCGGAGGGCGGTGCTTTCTTCAACCCAAAGATAGACAAGGGCCCTTTCTCTCTGAAATCCAGTTTCTGGGGAGAGGCTAGACCAGCCGTGGGCAAACTATGGCCTGTGGACCAGATATGGCCTGTTTGGCTGTTCTATCCAGCCCGTGGAGCCGAAAGAGTGGAGGGTTCCCTTGCTCTCCCCTCACTCCTTCACCAGCAGCCCCAAATGAAAGTGCCAGCATGGTCATGTTGCTTTTGTTCTGGCCCTCCGGTCCAGTTTAAGAATCCATGTGGCCCTTGAGTCAAAAAGTTTTCCCACCCCTGGGCTAGACTGTCTGCCATCAGGTCAGAAAGTGAGGCTGGCTTGCTTGCAGAGCTGAGATTGTTTGCTGTGCTGTGGTGCTAGACATGGGGAGATGCTGGAACTCCATCAGAGAGGAGACAGAAGGCAGCCATTGCTGTTGGCCACACCCCAGCCCCCAGCCTAGTGATGCCCTGAGACTCCACCCCTCACAACACATCCAAGCTCCAAGCAGCAGTCTTTGCATATGAATGGCCCTCTCTGTTGCAGTTTAGCAAAATTGCAACCTGGGGCAAACAGAGCCAAGGAGAACAGGACTGAGCTTCACAGACAAGAAAAAGTTAAAGGAGTTCATCAACACCAAACCAGGATTACAAGAAATGTTGAAGGGTATTCTTTAAGAAGAGGAAGAAGAAGAAAAAGGTAAAGGTAAAAACTTATGAACAACAAAAAGTCATCAAATATATACCTACCAACAAGGGAATCTAAAAATCAAGAGAATAAAAAAAATTCTGAAGGACAAAATGAACTGGTGAATATAATAGAATCAGGGACATAGAAAGGGATTGGACTAACAATTCTCAGGGGGAAGGGGGTCTGAGGGGTGTGGGAAGAGATTGGACAAAAACCTTATACCTGTGGATGAAGACAGTGGCGGGGGTAAGGGGAATGGGGAGGAATACCTATAATAATCTGAACAATAAAGATTAAAAAAAAGAAAGAAAGACAGTAGGAGTTGGTTACCTTTACTTATAACTAAAGGTTTCTTAAGAGGTAACTGGGGGGAAATTATGGCATTACAATATACCACACAATGTGAAAGTTGCTTAGGATGTTGGTCTCAAAGCAGCAAGCCCTGTTCAGTAGTGAAATAATTGGTAATTTTGTTTTGTGTCACCTCATTAAAAGTGTTTCACTATGTTATGAACTCTCATGTTATAATTATGTGACTTGACAAAATAACTCTTTCAAGTTATTTCACTTTTAAGGCCAGCTTTTTAAACTCAAGGAGGGCAGATTTTCTTATACTGCAATCCTATATAATAAAGAGGTAATTGCAAATTGAACCTCACACCCTCACAAGATGGTTGCCTATGACCAGGCCAGCAGGGGGGATAGTAAGAGGCTACCAGGCTGGAGAAGGGTGTAGTTATGGGAGACCAGGCCAGCAGGGGGGTGCAGTTGGGGGTGACTTGGCCGGCAGGGAGGACAGTTGAGGGCAATTAGGCTAACAGAGGGGCAGTTTGGGGTGACCAGGTCAGCATGGCGGAGGGATAGTTAGAAGCAACCAGGCTGGTGGGGGAGGTGCAGTTGGGGGTGAACAGGCTAGCACGGGGGGCAATTAGGGGTGATCAGGCTGGCAGGGGGGCACTAAGGGGTGACCAGGCCAGTGGGGTGGGGTTAGAGGCAACCAGGAAGGCAGGGAGATGAGAAATCAGGAGCCAGCGGACCAGGATTGTGAGAGGGATCAGGCCTAAATTGGCAGTCAGACATCCCCCAAAGGGTCTCAGATTGGAGAGGGCACAGGCTGGGCTGAGAGGACCCCTGCCATGCATGATTTTCATGCACTGAGCCTATAGTTTATAATAAGTTAGTTTGGGGGCCAACAGAGTTACCTATTTGTCTCTAAATCATACAAATCTGTTAGTGATATAGTCAGAGTGAACAAAAACAATATGACTATACTATGAATTTAAATAAAAAGGGAGTGCTATTCCTTAGCATATACCATGATTCTTCTTAATTCTCTTCTGTGCCATTACTCTTTTCCCAAACACCCCACAATGTTAAAACTTGTGCTTATTTTATAATTAAGGAATATCTAATAAAGTTTCAGCAAAACCTTAATGTTCCCAAACCTCAAGTTTTTGTCAGGGTTGTTATTTTGTGCTGTCCTCAATTTTTAAAAATTATTATTATTATTATTATTATTATTATTATTATTTGTAGAAATGAAACATAACTGAATTGCTACATAGAACAGCATGGCTATACAGAATTTTAGTCTCAGCTGCATAACCAAGGCAGATGGGAAGATGCAGCATCTGCTACACATTCTGGATAAGCATTCTGCAGCCTCTTAAACTAATATAAATTCAAGGTGCCCTGTGCTTCTGCCTGGGCCATTGGCTGGCATCCAGAAAGCCTGGCGAACCATCTGTCCATTCACATTTATATTGAATTGTCGAAGACATCCATGAAGTTGCCTCATTTTGACTTATTTACAAATGTGGTTCATGTTGTACACTTGGAAGAGCCCAGGGCTGGAAATATGGAATACTGGTTTCTACTCATTGTTTTGTATCTAACCAGCAATGTAACTTTAGTTAGAATATTTCACCTTTGATGGCTCATTTTCTCATCTGTCAATCATGGAATTGAACTAGATGTCACCTAAGATGACTTTCAGATTCTGTGAAGAGATTTTCTGAAAAGCAAAATATAATCTCCTTTCCCTGTGCACACGGCCTAAATGCTATGTTTTGACAGAATCCTTTAAAAACTGAAGAAATAACTTTGGACTTATGAGGAAGCCATGTGGACAAAATAAGCTGTGGTAGTGACTGCAATAAAGTCCTAGTTTAAAATAGACACTATCTTTGGGCACAGCTGAGCATCCATCCATCCATCCATCCATTCACCCATCCATCCATCCATTAATCCAACGTGTCTTAAGCTTTCGTAGTCATGAGAATGCCTATATTTGCTCTGTGGGAGGGGGGATGTAAGGGAAGGACAGTTTTTCTGTGCTGAAGAAAAAAACTTACAATCGAAAGGGGGAACAGACATAAATGATTAATGTACTACCTTCTTTTGTGAATTGGGGACTAAGGATCAGAAAGTGAAGGTGGGTATGAGGTTAAAGTAGAAAAGACTTAAGTAGAGAACACTCCGGATGCAGGAGAAAGATTGCTTTCAGTTGCTTACATTTCCCCACCACAGTTAGAAAACTACCCAAAGTAAATTCACCCCCTAATTGCCTAAGAAATATAGATGATTAAATATGTATTTTATAAATCAATTTGCTGGATAAAAGTGAAGCCACTGAGGACTGGAGCTATGACTGTTTGTTCCCTGCTGCATCCCCTCCCATTAGCAGAGAGTCTATATTTAGTGGACACTCAACAAGTACTTGCTCAATGACTATTGGGTCAGTTCATTTGAATTCATTCTAACTGAAGGGATGTGATATTTTCTTCATTAATTTTAAGTAGAAGGTCCAATGTATCATAAGAAGGAAAGGATTTGGGCCTGTTTGTGAACAACAAAACATTACCTTTATGAAATTAGGAAGAATATGATGAGATGGCTACATACTTTTAAATACTTTTAAAGAATTTTAATACTGGCCAAAACCGGTTTGGCTCGGTGGTAGAGCGTCGGTCTGCGGACTGAAAGGTCCCGGGTCAGGGGCATGTACATTGGTTGCGGGCACATCCCCCGTAGGGGGTGTGCAGGAGGCAGATGGTCAATGTTTCTCTCTCATTGACGTTTCTAGCTCTCTATCTCTCTCCCTTCCTCTCTGTAAAATATCAATAAAATATATATATTTTTTAAAAAGGAGAAAAAAGAATTTTAATACTGAAAATGATTCATTAGAGAAGATAGAAGTGAAGAACTCTGTGTGGTCATGGAGCTTTAACAATCCTAATACAGAATCTGCTAAAACCTGATTATGATTACATTTACTCAACAACCCTTACTACCTTCCAAAAGCCAAGAACAGTTAGAGGAGCCTCTCTGGGGATGGTGGTCAGAGCCAGAGGGGCCAATTTTGAGCAAAGACTTGAGCAGCCTGAGAAACAAAATCCTGAGAGGCCTGGGGAATTGCAGTGATAGCCACAGACCAAAGTGTGTGTGTGTGTCTCTGTGACTGTCCACCATCCCAGCAGCGAGCCATCTACTGTCACCCAGAGAGAAACACTAACAATGTCATCAGCATTGTAGCAACTACTATAGATCTTTTTTTTCAAACAAAGGATATCAATATACATTGGAAATACTTACTTTTTATTTATATAAAATAAGACGTTTTTGATGCAAACCACTGCTTTTAGGTAATTTTTACTTGATAGGCCCTATTCTTTTGGTAAAGGAAATCGCAGGCCTGAACCTTCTCAAGAGAAAATAATGTTGGCTTTTATAGGAGCAGCAGAGTCATTTGAAACAGTAGGAACATCTTAATGACTAAGGACCAATATTTTTCATTGTGTAGGGGGACTGAAGGAATAGGGGCTGCCAGTCAGATTCTTGTGGGATAGAATAGAGTCAAGTGATCAGGAGCTTTCAGAACATTTTGTGATTTGAAGGAAAAAAGTTTTCAAAGCTCAAAAATTGCTTTGCACTAAGGCATTTCATGGCCCACTTTTCTTTCAGATTTCACCATTACAAAAATGGGAAGCACTGAAATCATTCCAAATGGCCATGGTATGCTGAAGGTAAGAGCAGAATTAGGGGTATTCGAGTACTTTCTAATAGTCTATGCTCCCTCAGTCACTCAGCTAATCTATTCGCAATGATTCTAAAGCTCTAAAGCTACATGTTGTTAGCCAAGAATTGTATTAGATCTCTTTGTAGGAAAAGAATCTGAAGGAAATGGTATTTGAGAAAGAATGATGGAAGCCAGATGAGATAAAAGTGCTAGTATACCCTCTATCTTCCTAGTCACATAGACAATTCACTGACCCTCGGAATGAAGTTTGCTGAGGGAAGAGGCAGTCTTTTCATTAGAAGTTACCTTTACATCACACCTGCTCCCATGGGTTTGACAATTGCTAAAGCTGCTGAACATAAGCTTTTTCCTTTCCTTTAAAAAAAGGACCAGTCAGACAAATGAGCTTAATAGTATTTCACCTATGTATGTGTGTGTGGCAGCCACATTCAGTTGTCAATCAGAGCTTTTCATCCTCATGGGCGGAGCTCAGATGCCCTCAGTAATGGGCAGAGCCCTCGTGGCCAGAGAGTCTGTGCCTAGAGATGCTGCTGCCACCCAGACTCCAAATATGTTTAGCTTACTCCAGCCTGCCCGGAAAAAAATGACATTTTTATCTTCACTCAAAATTAAAAATTTTAGGAACAGACCAAAGGGTGAGTATGTGTCTCTGTGACTGTCCATCATCATCATCCAGACTTCTCTCACATCTATTCTCCCCTGCTTTCTTATCTTAAAATTCTGATTTTGATGAGTAGGAGGACCAGTACTGTCTCAATGACAATAATTAATATTGTTTCTCTGTGGATAATGAAGTTCAGGTAACATAGTGATTGCAAACAAAATGTAAGCAGAGTCTGCTCAGGTGGACCTTCTGGGAAACCCAGTATTCCCTAGAGGGTTGGGTCTCAAATCCCATGGACCAGTAACAGCAGCATATCCTGGACCCTTGTGTTAGACATGCAAATCCTTTTCCTAGACTAGTTCATCAGAAACTGGGGCGAGACCCAGGAATCTCTGTATTAAGTGCCCAGATGATCCTGATGCAGGATCAAGTTTGAGAACTGGTGACTTAGACCTAATGTAATGGTTCTTAAATGTGGCTGAAACTGGAGCCGCTGGGGTATTAACCCCAGATTCTCATTTAATTGGTCTGGGATGTGGGCTGAAACCATGCCAATCTCCTGACTGTGACACTGCACTTAAGTTATGCAAAGTGTCACTCTCTTGTTTCCTGGGTGATTCTATAGTATGTAAAGGTTGGAAGAGCATGGTCTCCTGATGGCACATTCCTTGCTTTTCTGAGTTACTCAGTGATGGCAAAGACTGCAATGATGTCTGCATTTTTGCTTCTGTTAACTTATTTGTTGAAACCCTCACATTAAAATCAAGTGATTAGGGAATCAATGCCAAGAATCTCCAGTGTTCCCTACTACCCATCTCCCCCACCTTCAGTTGTCCCAGAAAAGAAAAAAAGTGGGTTAGATCCCAAAAGTGCCGGGGAACTTCTAAGTATGGTAGCAATGACAATAGAGCCATGAAGCAATAAAATAATCTTTGGCTTGTGTCCACTGCAAGATCCCTGAACAGGGCAGACAATGTTTTTATATAGGTTATTGTGAGACATTTCCAGCCTTCTCGGGAGGTTCATTGGAGGCCCTCGGCCAAGGCTAACAATGGCTTTGTCCCAGCTTGAGGTATGCCAGCTAAGCAAACTCTGTAGTTTAGGCTTGGGGCACTGTGGTTTGTGGCTGTCCAAGCTTACTTGTTTATTGGCCTCTAGGTTTTCCTAAATTGTTAGGGGAGCCAGGCCAAGCAGGCACAAGTGATGGAAGCACAAATCTGAGCAGTTTTTAAAGGCCGGGTTGTGGTAAACGAGCAAGAATGGGTGGAGTTGAATTCAGTAAAACACACCATTAGCAGCTGATGATGGTTTTGTTTCATGGTAGGGGAGGGTGTGCGCGTTTGAGAATAATGCTTGGAGAGAGAACTCAGCGTAATACGTGGCTTCATCTCTGAGGTAACATAGTTGCCCTGAGAAAACAATTTACTCTGAGTAAATTGATTATAAATGTCGGAAGTGATTTCCCCCGACTCCCCTCAATTACAACAAAAAAAGTGTAGCAGGTTAATGTTTAGTTAGGGTATCTTTTCAAACTTGAATGGCAAACGCAAAAACCTCCATTTTTCTTAGTAATGTCATAAGATTACTTTAAAATGTTATTTATAAACATTAAAACTCAATAACCAATATTAAAATTATCATCAATTTAATATATGTGGTGTCTGTGGGGGGAAAAAATCTCATTTGTAACCACCAAGCCAGAATGTTTTATTGACCCATGTGTCAGTCTGGTTCCTCTGAAAAGCAGACGGCAAAATGAACATGCGATTGATTAAGAGAAATACCTGTAAGAATGGGGAGAGAGCTAGGACGTCTGCTAGAGGTTTGACCCCTTCTGAGGGAAGGGCAGATGGAAGGATGCCCGAAAGGGCTGGTGAGCAGCCTCAGGAGGCGTGTCCAGGACATCAGGGAGTTAGGCTAAGGTATGTCATCAGAGAATTTCTGATTCTCCAGAAAGAGCCTGCTTTAGTATAGCAACTAGTGTGTTATGTAATATTGCACTTACCAGCAGCATGATTATAAATTAATACATCGATGGCATATGTTAAAGTTAGTACTAACCCCAAAGCATAAGAATCTTTTGTGATGGAGATGCTTATGCAACCATATGATGTTTGATGATTCAGTTCTTCCACCACTTTCACACATTGTGAAACACTACTGATACAACACATTCAAAGGTCATTGGCCTCCCCTTGTCAGGATTTCTTCATTTTCACATTAAATCTTTCTGTTCCTTTCTCAGTTGCCAGGAACGATTAAAGAACAATATATTTTTACTTCATGATGTTCTTGTGATTACTAGTCTATTTTTTAAAAGTCATTTGGTAAACGCAGTGTTGTTTCTATGAAAATGTATTGTCTTTGTTAAAGACTAGCACATAGGATTTGTTTTTACAACCAGAAAAGTAATTCAACATGAGTAAATTGCTGCCTTTACAAAACCGTCCTTTGGAGAGTAGAACAGAGCAGCTTCATGACAGCCAGTTGCACTTAATTACACGTGAAAAGGTAAATATCATCATGTTACTAGATTGTTTGCCACACACATAAGTACCAATATGCATGCAATGGTAGCACCGCATTCATGTTCTGGTGTGGGGTTATTAGGTGGCTGCCCGACCACCGGCACCAATGAGTCTCAATCCCAGCTCCCTGGGATTGAGACTCATTGGTGAGTCTTATTCATTGGTGATTTCCTTATTCTGGAATCAGGGAACTCGGGGAATACATAGTAGTGCCTGGGTATCACTCTTCAGAGATTCTGATCAATGGGATTTGATAGGAGCTGGGTGTTTACATGTTTTAAATGCAAACCACCAGTGAACTTATAATGAATTCTTAGATTACTTTTAAAATGAATAAATAATTATCATAGAGAGTTCTTACATCTTTTAAAATCTGATCATGGTTGGTGCAGCCACTTTGGAAAACCATCTGGCAGTTTTTTACAAAACTACCCTGTTTCCCTGAAAATTAGACAGTGTCTTATATTAATTTTTGCTCCCAGAGACGCGCTAGGTCTTATTTTCAGGGGATGTCTTATTTTTCCATGAAGAAAAATACGGTACCCATTTATTGTTAAATGAAAATAAAGGAAATTTATTACCTGTATATGGTACGGTAGTATGGTACTTGTCAACACAAACCAGACAAACTGTGAATCCTAGAGTATCAAGAATTTACTCATTTATTCAATAACAGTCATGCCATCATCTTCTGGAACATCATCATAACAATCCAATTCCTGAATTTCCTGGTGAATTTCTTGTGACTCCATTTCTTTCAGAATCAGTGGATCAAATATCTCATGTCTAGCAATATCACTGTCTTTAAATGAGTACTTCTTGTCAAGGTACCCTGCTCGCAGTGCATTTGCAATGCAACTGTCAGTGATTTTCTACCATGAATTCTTCACCCAAGTCACAACTTCTTGCAGTTTAGGTTTCACAAAGTTTCCACGCTGATTTCTCTCCATTCACACAGCAGTGACGTCAGGACTCCGCCTAATATCACTGGTTGCTAGACGCCAGTGGGGGCGGCCCTAGCGACCAGTTTATGGTAAATTAATTTTCATTCTGAGACAGAGCCTGGGGGCCTTATTTTCGGGGATGCCTTATATTTTGCTCAGAAGGAAACCTGTAAGTAGGTCTTATTTTAGGAGGATGTCTTATTTTCGGGGAAACACGGTAAACACAGGCAGTCCTCAGGTTATTCAGACTCCACATACATCGTTTTGTGGTTACATCATCATCTCCTCTTTATTTATTAAAAAAAAAAGTTCTGTCATTTTGACGTATGTACATATGTGCTTTATGTTTTTTATTATTTATTTACCACTAGGAAAGTCAGGAATTGTTATCTTTCTTTCTTTTTTAAAAATATATTTTATTGATTTTTTTAACAGAGAGGAAGAGAGAGAGATAGAGAGCTAGAAATGTCAATGAGAGAGAGAAACATCCACCAGCCGCCTCTTGCACACCCCCGCCGGGGATGTGCCCGCAACCAATGTACATGCCCTTGACCGGAATCGAACCTGGGACCTTTTAGTCCGCAGACCGGTGCTCTATCCACTGAGCCAAACCGGTTTAGGCTGTTATCTTTCTTTTACTTTTTTTTTTTTTTTTACTCTTTCACTTCATTGATGCTGTGCATATGCTCCATGTGAGTGACGTAGGCGCTCATGTAGGTGGGTTACCATTAAGGGCAAAAATCGTGTTACTTTGAGCTGTAGGGACGGATCTCCGATGAAACCCGAAGACCTCCTGTATACTGTTACCATCTGATCCAAAAATAATGCTCCTCGGTGTTTACCCAAATGAACTGAAAACCAATGTCCACACAGAAACCTTCACACAAATGTTTATAGCAGCTTTATTCATAACCGCCCAAACTTGGAATCAACCAAGATGTCCTTCAGTAGGTGAGTGGATAAACTGTCTTCCAAGAGGACAATGCAAAAAAGACATGAACTATCCAGCCATAAAAATTCATGGAGAAACTTTAAATGCATATTAGTAAGTGAAAGAAGTCAGTCTGAGAAGGCTACAGACTTTGTGACTTTAACTATGTAACATTCTGAAAAATGACAAAACTGTGGAGACAGTAAAAAGATTAGTGGTTAAATAGGCATAGCACAGATGATTTTTAGGATAGTGAAACTATTCTGTTCCACACCACAGTGATGGATACATGCCGCTACATGTTTGTTGAAACTTATACAATGTACAACCTCGAGATTGAACCCTAATGTAAATAATGACATTAGGTGATGAGGATGTGCCAATGTAGGTTATGGACTGTAACTAATGCACCCTTGTGGTGGGGCATGTCGACAGTGGGAGGGCTTGTGCATGTGTGAGGAGAGGGCTAGTATGAGAAATGTTCATACTTTCAACTCAATTTTTTTGTGAGCCTAAAACTACTATGAAAATAAAATTTATTAATAAAATTGTATAATCATAGTATAACACTGGATTAGGGTAAATGAATGATAATTTCATTTAAGAAAAATGAATGATTGTAAATACTCTAATTTCTAGTTTTTCTTTGCACCTATCTTGTAACAGATTTTTAAAAAATATATATATTTTATTGATTTTTTACAGAGAGGAAGAGAGAGGGATAGGGAGCTAGAAACATCGATGAGAGAGAAACATTAACCAGCTTCCTCCTGCACACCCCCCACCTGGGCTGTGCCCAAAACCAATGTACATGCCCTAGACCGGAATCGAACCGACGCTCTATCCACTGAGCCAAACCGGTTTCGGCCAGATTATTTTTAAGATGCAAAATTTAAAGCAGTTTGCTTTAAATAAGACTTTTTAGTGACACAGTAAGATGATTTCTTTTAATTCACGATACTTCCCAAGTAAAAGAATATCCAGCGCTTCAGTGGCATTGGGAAATATCAACCTGCCCCCAAATAGATTAGTGTCAATTTCAACTAGTTACATCAATGTAATTTGTACAACAGGGGAAAAATGTGTAGCAAAGAATTGTATCATCATTTGAGATGAGGAAGCTGGAAATTTTGTAATAATGAAAACTGGTAAATTTTCTTCAAAACTGGTTGCTGAAATTCACTTATTTTACTCACAGATACCAAGCGCGAAGAGACAACTACCCAAAGTTACTAGAACCTCTGAAAAATAAAACGTTATAGTATTTAGGCGAGTGTGTGTTTTTGTTTTAATTTAAGTAGATTTGCAGTAAAATGTTAAGTCTCAAATAGTATCTTTAACTGTTACAGAAAACCGGCAAACAACCAAGCAATGCTTAGAGAGATGAAGTTACATGTATTACGTGAGGGCACAGTGGAAAATGTCTCTCAAATTCTGGACCTTTTCCTATTTTTATGTTTTACTTTCTTTGTCTGCCAAACCTGGTGTTTCCAGTCCTATTTGCAAGTTCTTAAAGGGCCCCTATGTGTTGGGCCTTGAGACCGCAACCCAAGGCCTGGCCTGGTGCCAGCACTGATAACTTCTGGGGAAGGTTTAATGGCCTCTCTGAAGTGGGAGTAGTCCTATTGTCCTTATTATTTAAGCAAGCCAAGTAGCAGGGTTAAAATTCCAAACAGCAGTTTTTATATAAGATGGATGCTTCATTACCTGGCCACATGGCTCAGTGGTTGAGCATCACCCATGAACCAAGAGGTCACAGATTTGATACCCAGTCAGGACACATGTTCAGGTTTCAGGCCCAGTCCTAGTAGGGGGCATGCAGGAGGCAGCTGATGAATTATGTTTCATCGATGTTTCCACCTCTCTATCTCCCTTTCCCTCCACTTTCTCTCAAATCAATTAAAAAAATGAAAATAAATTTTTAAAAAGAGAGTAGCTTGGTAATTCAATAGTCAATGGCTTAGGAATCATAGAGAATGTTAATCCTGGTTTTATCTCTTATTAGCTTTGTAATCCAGGAAGGAAATAAACCTCGTTCAACCTCAGTTTTTCAAACTGCAACACAGAGACAGTAACAACTCCTAGACAATTGTGAGTGCTTGATGAGATAATGTGAAGCAACTGGCAATTGGTGCACGGTTGTGGATCAGTTGGTGAGTTGTTACAATTCCTGACAAAAATATATGAGGTAAATCCAACATCTCTTTGTTATTTTTCCAGTTAAGGGATGGTTCATATGGTTCTTTATTTGCTTTTATTTCTTTTTTCTGGTTCACTGAAAATCTGGGGCTGCTATAATTCAAAATCCAGAAGCACATACATAGTCTTGGAAACAAAATTGTATATAAAATACCTGCGATTTCAAGACCCTCTCCCATATCTACCCAGGAGCCCTTTAGTTTTAGAGCATTCTGTCTCAACTGTGTTCTGAAAATGGTGTCATAGAAAATGCAGATTTGGGAAGAATCCTGGGCAATTCTGTCTTAGAGACCACAGGGGCCATATGAAAGCACACATCACCGATTGAACTCTATGCATGTGGGTTCAGTTGTCTCTGGTAGCGTGGACTCTATCCACCCAGACTTCTGGTTCCTATGGATTCTGCTTTCTTATCCCCAACATCTCTGGTTTAGACTCTTATTTTGACCAGACCCAGAGTACCTCATTCACATCCTTTTGAACAAACTGCTAGTAAATATCAGACCCCGAAGCTCACTGTCAAGCTTCCTTCTCCCTTTTCAAACTTCCAGCACAAAAATTCGTGGTGAACATGGTCATTTGATTTTCCTTCACACAACACTACAACCCAAGGAATCTGTATTCTTCAGCTTCACACGTTCACTCAACTGGCATGATCATCTTGGCAGCTCTGATCAAGAAAGTTAGTTTTAGGAGGTCTGTGCCTTCTCCCACCAGCAGCCCTTACTGGATTCTAGATAAGGCACAACTCCTGCTGATTCACCAATTTCTGCTGGTCTGAGGAGCTTCCATCTTGGTTTGTTATGTTAACGCTGCCTTCTATTAATTTAGTAATCACAACTCAGTATCTCATGACCATGCTGCTTTTGGAAAGTACTGAGGAATTATTATTATTTTTACATATTCCTCAATTTGAGTTAGACAGATACTTTCTTAAGATTGCATTGAGCTTGTACATTTTTATCAAAAATTGCCAGGAAAATAGTTTTATGCCTTTTACAATACATCCTATCAAGGGATACATGATGTCTATGCATATTACTAATGATGTTCATAGCTAGATACAATATGGGATAATGGAACAGTAAAAGGACATTAGTGAAAAACTGGTGAAATTTGAATAAGGTTGGTAATTTAGTTAATAATGATTTATTAATGTTAATTTTCTTTTTTTTAATTGTACTATGATGTAAAGCAGGTTAAGAGATATACAGGACTTTCTTGTAGTATTTTTGCAATATTTTGGTAATACCTAAATTTTTCAAAATAAAAATAATTACATACAAAGTGTTAACAAGATGTTGAAGAAAGATAATATTAGTAGATGAATGGATAAGAAAAGCTGTGGGACATTTACACACTGAAACACTATGTGACTGTTAAAAAGAAGGATCTCTTATCCTTTGCAACAGCGTGGATGAACCTGGAAAGCATTATGCTGAGTGAAATAGACCAGCCAGAGAAAGACAAATATCACATGATTTCACGTAAATGTGGAATCTAATGAACAGAATAAACTAACAAACAAAATAAGTCCAGAAGTATGGATGCATGGAACAGAATATTAGATCTCAGTGGTGGGAGGGCTTGGGTAGGAAGAGACAGGAAAAGATTGACTAAAGAACATATATGCATATATGCATAACCCTTGCACTCAGAAAATAGCATGTAAAGGCCTCCAATGGGGAGGGGGGGGGGCGCGGGGAAGGGGAGGGATGCGGGTTAGGGGGGGCGAGAAAAGGAAGAAAATGTGAGATAGCCGCAATACTGTGAGCAATAAATTTTTAAAAATTAATTATAAAAAAGAAAGATGATAAAAGGGCCTGATAATCTATCAGTGAATAATAAATTCCTATCTAATCAAGTGTTGGTTGAAATTGCTTAATTTACATACTTAGCAGATTCCCCAGTAAAAGAGATAAAACCTGGCCACATAGGATATAGGAATACAATTATATCTTTAGGTAAGATGCTTTAAACAGAGTTTGATAGATAACAAAACATATTTTTTACATCTCTTCCAAAGTAAAAATGGATCACAGTAGAGGTTTTCTTTTTCAGGTTTGCAAATATTCTCTGAGATTACTTATTGAGAGTTCAGTGCTATGACAGTTTCAAAGTCTACATATACGGCTATACTCCGAATGCTAAAAAATAATTTTAAACATTTCATCTCCCTGTTTCAAAATCTTAGAGTTTCTCTTTTGTAATATAACTCTGGATCAATTCAATTACTTCTAAAACCAGAAGAGGTTCAGGAAAATAGTGTAAGATTAAATAACTTTTTGTTAAGGCAGCTGGAGTTTATTAAATTGAAAGATTCCAAAGGCTTGACTCAGAATGTTTTTAAAGATTTACGTTTGAAAATAACTTAGGAAAAAATGAATATTATTTGTTTCAAAAAATGTGTTGCTCTTGATATTAAAACAAATGTTAAAAATAGACAAAGAATCTTGTTTACCATTTGTGGATTGTTTGTGGTTTTTTAAAAAAATCTTGGTACTTTTACTAACTTTGTGTTACTGCTTTTTACATGAACTGTTTGAATCAAAGCAGCTGTTTTTGCTGGGACAATATGCCAATTTTGCTAGAGATTTTAAGGACATGCTTTAAATAGCAAATCCATCCAAGAAGTTGTAGCAGGGCTAACCAGGCTAAATTAAATAGATCCTGTCATCCCCTGTTCCTTCAGTAAATTTCAATTAAGGATAAATAGCATCAGTATTTGTGTATCTGAAATATAGTCCTATCCACGTGGGTGAGCATGATTGAAAAGCCCAGGGTTTCTTTCTGACTCCCCCCCCCCCCCGCCCTTTTTTTTTTTCCACCTGGGCATACTTAATTTCGCTCATTTTTTTCAACCAACATTTAAAACATTTTTCAAGTTTTAAAAAACATATCTTGTTAACTCTATGATTGTCTTTTTTAATTCATTTTGATTGGATTACTTAGGGACCTCAGCAATCATTAATTCAGTCAAAATTTTTTATTGAGTCCAGTGGGAGTAGCTCAGTTGGTTGAGTGTTGTCCTGGGTACTGAAGAATTGCTGGTTCGATTCTTGGTCAGGACACATACCTGAATTGCTAGAGGGGCACATATGAAAGGCAACCTTTAGGTGTTTCTCACAGCAATGTTTCTTTCTCTCTCGCTTATAGCATGTCCTCGGGTGAGAATTAAAAAAAACAACAATTGATCCCTATCTGGTTTGGCTCAGAGGATAGAGCATCGGCCTGTAGACTGAAAGGTCCCAGGTTCGATTCCAGTCAAGGGCATGTACCTTGGTTGTGGGCATATCCCTAGTAGGAGGTGTGCAAGAAGCAGCTGATCGATGTTTCTCTCTCATTGATTTTTCTAACTCTCCATCTTTCTCCCTTCCTCTCTGTAAAAAATGAATAAAATATATTTTTAAAAATTGAGAATCAATTATAGTTCAGCTTGCTAGAGGGATTATTTCTAAAATGAAAAATTGTTCATATATCTTTATATTGTTCAATAAGTCTCTAATTTTTAAGAGAAAGCCTCAGCTCTAATATAGAAAGGAAGGCTCATCATGGCTAGGTGTTGCTATAAGCAGTAAATCTTCTCCTCCAACCCGCAACATTCCAATGGTTCAAGACATATCAGATATACCATGGCCTCTTAAACTCATTGTGCTTTTGCACATGATCATCCACAATATGAAATTCTTCCCAACAAAACCAAGCTGTCTTTTGCACATTCTTCAAAAGTCAGTTGAAGGGCCACCTTCTCTGGGAAGCTCTATCTTGTATGAGAAAAAGTAATGACTGAACTTCTAATTCTATTTCTGATCCATTCTGGATTTGCTCTGAGGTATTCTGGATTCCTTGTTCCTTGTACCTATCTTAATAACACAAATATCTTCACCAAAAAGAGGAAAATTACTGAAAAGATAGAATACTCATCCCAAACTAGGATTTCTAAGCACTAAGTAACAAATACTTCTAGAAAATTGTTAAGAAGTTAAAATAATTCTTGAGCACCCAGTCAGTCTAGAGTGAGACCCCCAGTGAAGAATCCTCTTCCACTTTTTTTTTTATGTTGGGTTTCAATGCTAGATTTCTTCCATTATCAGACCTGTATCAGAGTTGGTTCATGGTTATTCTCATGAGCAATTAGTTCTTGGCAGGGAAAGTCAGACACCCTCTAGTTAGCTGAGTGTATTGCTTTCAAGTAAGTTTCATTATCTTCTCTCTTAAATTTATTCTTCTATAAAGGTTATTTTTAAAAAATGGTAGCAACTCCCTCTCCTCCACCCAAAGATAGCTTGACATACAACTCTCAGCAGCTTGCAGAAAGCCCATAATGCATCAGGAAGTGATAACTCCTGGCAGCATTCTAACATAGATAGTTGTTAATATTGATTTGTTACTGTTTACACAGTAATGGGGCCCCAAGTATACTTGTGTTTTAATTTGCATATATTTTCTATCTTTGCTATTAATCTCTAAATATCTTGCAGGGCCACCTATTATATTTGAACCATCAATTTATCCTCCACAGCAACTTGCACTATGTTTTACAGATAGAGGTAAATAAATATGAGTTAAGTTACTGATGGAATGAAACAAAATTCATATTTATGGCTTTAGAGAATAGAGTACAATGTGACTTCCTGTAAATTCTTTTTATTGAGTAAATAAATTTACCAAATTGTAGGGTAAAAGTTTACTCCATGTCGGTTTTGTCATTCTGTCAACTTTGAGCAAAACGTTAGCTTTTTACTTGATCATAACCACCAACAATAATAGAATAATGAAAAAAATGGTTCTATTGAACAAACAATATGAGTCAGTTTTCTTACATTTGAAAATGTTTCAGCATTTACAATTATTTTTTTATTTCAGTAACTTTGTATAAATATTGGGATGGCATATTTTGGGACATTTTCAGACTGAAATTGGGCTTTCTTATGTTATGGAAAGCATTCTACAAAGTTAACCTCTATGCCTTTCATATTTGACCAGAGGCCTGGTGCACAGATTCATACACCAGTGGGGTCCCTCGGCCTGGCTTGCGCCCTCTTGTAATCTGGGACCCCTCAGGGGATGTCAGATGGCCGGTTTTCCCGGCAGGTGTGATACAGACAGAAGGGAGCCCAATCCTGTCTACTGAGCATCTGTCCCCTAGTGGTCAGTGAGCCTCATTGCCACAGGTCAATCAGTTGTTCGGTCTTTCAGTCAGTCAGTCACTTAGGCTTATATAACTTTAATTTAAAGTAATAATTTCACTTGGTATGTGGGAAATGATTATTTCTTATTGTGCAGTAGAATAAATAGAACGTTTGTCATATATCTACTATTTTAAAAACTACAATTAGCAGTCTAAACTGAATAACACAAACTTTCAGAATTAATAGGAGTAATAAAATATGATTACACAGGAGGAAACAACTGCTTTTTCTGAACCAAATATATTTGAAACCCTAGAAGTACTCACTAAAGTTTTTGTTTTGCTTTCAAAAAGTGATATTGAAGTTTAACTGAGATGGTAAAACCAAATCAGGTCCTACTTGCTAGCATTCTATTGAATGCTTTGACTTTTTAAGTTTCCCTTTACTTATAATCAAGTATAATTAAATGTTATTATTTTTCGGATTATAATGCCCATTCAGTTAGCTTAGCCACTTTCAATCTGGAGAAAGCACTAGACTAGATCCCACAGATACAAATTCTCAGCCTATCTCTGTGTTATTCTGTGAATTTATCTTTTACTTCTTCCATATGTGTCTAATATGCATATGATTGTATGTGCCTGGCACATAATGAAAGCTTAGCCAGTTTGTTGAATGGATTAATTAATGCTTAACAGGACTTTGGTCACTATCTCTTCATCTCTAAAATCAAATATAGAGATATCCAACTTTCCTTCTAACTCAATGATTCTAATCCAAATTATTAAATACGAATATAAATCTCAAGGTATTTCAGAGCATAGCAAAGTAGGCTACTTTGTATTATTATTTGAGGTGTACATTCATCTATCATCAGTAGTTTCATCTTCATATAAATGAAGGTATCTAAGACTTGCATGTTCTATATTCTTAATGATAAAGGCATTTTCTCTACAAACTACTTTTTCATAAGCGCCAGGCTGAAAAAGAGTTGAATAGTAAGCAAAATCAGTCTTTGTATTTATGTTGCCCCATAGACTGAATTTATTATTTTAAAGTATATTTCACAACTTGATGTTTCTCCTTTGTTACAGTTCTCCTAATCTGGTCCCTTACCAACAGTACACAGGTCTTTAAATTACATCACCATTTAAAAATCATAGTCACTGGCTTCCCACTCTTAGGAACACAATGTTCTCTAATACCTCTTTTACAATAATATCTGGTGAGGTTCAAGAGTTCTTTTGGCTTGAGGAAATAAAGCAGTGGACTGGTGTTCATGTAAAATAAGACCATAATTACAGAGATGAGTCTTAAAAGAAGAACTTTCTGATTTTCTTTTAACTCTTGACCAGCTGGTGATCCTACCGAGGAGAACATGCACGTGCCCACAGCCTCCACTTCCCCACTCCTCTTTGCCTCAGATGAGTGTGCTTAGTGAACCTGAGATTTAAACTGTCAAGTTGTGTTGGGACCAATGTGAGCTAAACTTTTTTTGTTTTGTTTTTTTTTTCTTACAGAGGTAGATGTTTAATAGTCTACTAGGAAAATATTAAGACCCTATAAATATAGTTAGATGGGCTTGAATGCAAATCTTCCTCCTCTGCTGCCTAGTCATCGTCAGCCTGAGCTCTCTATCTTTAACACTTAATATAGCTTTTTTATAAAATCTCTAACATTAAGTTAGTTATAATATATACATGTTTGTGTATTTTTATGAATTCAGTGAATTGGTATATCAAAAGTATTTGGAGAACTACCTGACAGATTACAATACTCAATAAGTTAACTATTATTAGTATAGTTATTATTATTTTGAAATAAGATCTTTTAATTATCTTCACCAAGCACGATACCAGTACATTTTTCTATTCAACATTGCCCAGTGTTGAATTTTAAATATTTATTCTTCAGTGTATAGCTTGAGAATATTATATTATAATAGTAGCATGTGTTACTATTATAATGTAGTAACAATAAAATGTTCTTCCTTAGGAAATGTACAGAAATCTTTTATTGGTCTTATGCTCTAATAAATATTTTAAAGGATAACCCAAAGAATATTTAAAATTCAATGCCAAGAAATGTTCAACAAGGAAGTGTATTGGTATTGTTGGTATTGGTATGCTGAAAAACATAAATTTAGACATTCAAGAGGCTCAGCAAATCCCAAGCAGAATAAATACAAGGAAAATGACACCTAGGCAATCCCATTCAACTGCTCATAATCAAAGATAAAGAGAATTTAAAAAAAAAATCCAGATAGAAACAAAACATTAGATAGAGGAAGTCCTGAAGCTAGTGGAATGCCATCTTTAGAATAAAAACATATCTGAAGAATAAAGACAAAAATATAGACATCCCATCTAATAAAAGAGTAATATTCAAATTGACCATACCTTTGCTATACCCACAAGCCACACCCACCAGCCAGTCAGAAGCAAATATGCAAATAAACCCTATCAAGATGGCTATGGCCATAGAGAGCAGGAGGGAGGCTTGGATTTCCCCAGCAATGAAGGAAGCCAAGATTTCTGCCTGCCCTTGATGGCCTAGGCCTCCACTCCAGGGTACAAAGGTTCAATGATGGAAGATATATAAATCAAAACAGAAATGGCAGCAGCCACGGAGCTGGAAAGAGAAGGAGGCTAGGCTTCCCACACACCCTGGCTGGACCAGGCCTCCTCTTAAGACTACAAAGTTTTGCCAAACCTGGTTTGGCTTAGTGGATAGAGCATCAGCCTGTGGCCTGAAGGGTCCTGTCTTCTATTCAGGTCAAGGGCATGTACCTTGGTTGCAGATATGACCCCAGTGGGAGCCATCTGATTAATATTTCTCTCTCATCAATGTTTCTAACTTTCTATCTCTCTCCCTTCCTCTCTGTAAAAAAACAATAAAATATATTTTTAAAAAAGACTACAAAGTTTCAATTATAGAAGGTAAATAAGAAAAATTACAACTCAACAGTAAGAAAAAATCTAAATCAGAAAATAGAAAAAGCAAAAAATTGGAAGATGTTTCTCTATAGAAATATACAAATGTCCAACAAGCATATGTAATGATATTCAACATCATTGTAGTTATCAGGGAACTCAAAAGCAATGTTACATAGCACTTCTCATCCACTAGGATTTTTATAATAAAAATATTTTAAAATGGCGTATGTTGCTAAAGATGTGGCAAATTCTGACTCTACTATTTTGCTGATTGGAATGTAAAATTGTGCAACTGATGTCAAAAAATGGTTTTTCAGATCCTTAATATATTAAATATAGAATTACTAGTATAATATTACTTACCAATTCCACACCTAAATATATATCTAAAATAATTGGATCCAGGATTTCAAATAACAATTGTACATGAATGTCCATGGCAGCGCTGTTCACAATAGCCAAAAGATAGAAATTACCCAAATTCTAAAAATCAAGGAATAGGTAAACAAAACATAATATACCTATGAAATAGAATATTACCACAAAAAGGACCGAAGTACTGACCGAAGTTACATATATATATATGTAACATATATCAGTTATATGTTACAATATCAGTTATATTGATATTGTAACATATATCAATATAAATGAACCTTTAAAATGTGCTAAATGGAAGGAGCCATACACAAAAGATCATCTATTGAATGATTCCATTTATAGAAAATATTTAGAATAGGAAAACCCATAACAAAAAATGACTAATATTTTCCAGGGCCTCATGGGAAGTGAAAATAGAAAGTAAGCACTTAACATCTGTTGTCTGTTTGGGTGATAAAGATTTAGAATTAGATAGTGAATGGCAAACATGAATGTATTTAATGTCACTGAGTTATATACTTTAAAATTATTAAAAATAACAAAGTTTGTATTCTGCATGTACCACAATAAAAGATTTCCCTGCAAAGTAAAAAGAAACTTGAGGCTATATATTTGTTAGAAAAGAAATATTTAGTTAGTGTTTTGCTTTTCACTAAAAAAATAAACTAAGAGAACTATTTAATCATGGTTATAGGAAGCTACTTTCTAATTGAGGTAAATGCATATGTTTCTATTTCAGATACTAGAGAATAATTTAGCATGAAGGAGGGTGACCATCTTTTCATTTAAAACTATAGAATTATAAAATATTTGCATTGGTAACTAAATTACACATCATATAAAAGAAGAAATTAAAACTTTAGATAAATTGCATATGTCCAATAACACACAGCTATTAAATGGCCAAGACTGAAACAGAAGTCACATTTCAAGACCCTGTTTCCACCTATTGCTAATAATATAAATATAAACTATTCTACCACATCAGTGAAATGCCATATGTCTATGTATCTTACTATATAACAATTCAACCTGTATTAAAGTAAAATAAGCACATCTGATTGCAAACCCTGGTTAATATTATCATTAGGTCAACTCTAGCTCCCTTAAAAAAATTCTAGAACAAAGATGTTTTAACATCTTCTAATCAGCATAAACAAGTATTAGAGTTATAATATGCTTTTTCCAGCCATATGCCTGAGTAGTCATTCTAAAAATATGTCTGACCAGGTGGCCCAGTTGGTTGGAATATTGTGTCATACACCAAAATAGTAGTGAGTTCATTCATACTAAGGGACATATCTCGGTTGCAAGTTTGATCCCTGGTTAGGGCACCTACTGGAGGCAACCAATTAAAATGTTTCTCTTTCAAATCTCTCTCTCTCCTCCTTCTCCCTCCCTTCCTCTCTAACATCAATAAATATATCCTCAGATAAGAATAATTTTTAAAAAATCTCCTGACTCAAAACATATAAAAATACATCTAATATTTTAAATAATGTATAGCTAAGGGCATATGAAATATTGAAACTTGAAACTCCTAATTAAAATTGAATTTTAAAAGAAAGCATAAACCCACTAGGTTAAGGAAAATGGGAGCTGGAACAACAGCATTTACATTGGGGAAAAAAGGAAGCGTTATATTTGTGGTAATGAAATTAACAACCCTTAAACAAAGCTAAAATGTAAGCTGGCCAAGGATGAAGCCAAAAAATGACTTTATTTATACTGCAGAATTCTGCCACAAAAGGCTCAAGTCATAACAACACCAGGTACCTGGTAACATGGGTAAATTTAGATAAATATATAGAGATTTGTTGAACTATGTATGAGAAACAGAAGCCCCAAACTTCTTCCCACACTTTGGCAGCGGGCTGGAGGTTTAGTCTGGAGAAGTCATAACAGAGTCTCTGGCTTGGGCAGCACCTGGCTCGGTTGTAACTGGGGGAAGTGTTGGAAAACACTAAATGCTGAGAACCCAAGGCTCTTCCCTTATTTGGCTCTCAGAATGCTGGCAGCCCGGCCCCTAAGTTCCCTGCAGGTGTTTGTAGACACTTTGCAGAACCTAACCAGCCAAAGAGGAACAATATAAAGATGTTGACATGTAGGGCTTCCTGCTTGTATTGTGTTTTTGGACGCCACTGAAGCAAAGTACCACAAACTGGGAAACTAAAACAACACATATTTATTGTCTCACAGCTCTGGAGGATGGAATTCTGAGATCGAGGTGTCTACAGGGTTTGTCTTTCAGAGGGCCTTGGGAGAAGAATGTGTCCCTGGTCTCTCTCCTTGGCTTACAAATGGCCATCTTTTCCCGGTCTCAGCACATCTACCTTCTTCTATGCATGTCTCTGTGTCCATATATTCCCTTTATACAGGGACACCTGTCTTATTGGATTAGAGCCCACCATAATGGCCTCATTTTAACTTGATACATCCATAAAAGCTCTCTTTCCAAATAAGGTCAAACTGTGAGGTACTAGGGTAGTCTTAGGACTCCAATATATATCTATTTTGGGGGTAGACCAGATCCAAATCATTATACCGATAAAGCTGCCACACTTTATAAACATATACAGAGTTTCCAATCTTCTTCTTAATGCTCACTTGGGAATATGAGTAGAGAAAAAGGCTGAAAAAAGAATAATTTTGAGGACACAGATATACAGGATGAAGGCAATTATGAGACACTTTTCAGATAGTCACATTAAGAATCAGCAAATATAAACGGGTGCTCTACTGGAGACAGGGTCTTGCATTAATTCTGTTCCTATGTGGATGTTTTCTGGGGTTTTTTTCTTTTTCATTTTTGTAGACCTAAGAGCTACGAAACTTTTTACACATAATATGTAGATGAGAACAGAAGAAATTTCTAGCACTAAAGTACTTGAACTCCCTTTGTTATATCTCAAAAACCACGTGAAGATCTAATACTACTTTTTTTAAAAAAACATAACTTCACTAACAAAAGAATTTAATCTTTCTACAATTTTGTGAAAGTTAAGCATTATAGCCGAAACCGGTTTGGCTCAGTGGTAGAGCGTAGGTCTGCGGACTGAAAGGTCCCGGGTTCGATTCCGGTCAAGGGCATGTACCTTGGTTGCGGGCACATCCCTGGTGGGGGGTGTGCAAGAGGCAGCCAGTCTATGTTTCTCTCTCATCGACGTTTCTAGCTCTCTATCTCTCTCCCTTCCTATCTGTAAAATATCAATACAATATATTTTTTTTTTAAAAAGAAAGTTAAGCATTATAAACCACATACACTGCATAAAGTCAAGTTATCCAGTCATTGGAGTGATTGGGGTCCTCTAAGGGAACTACACTATTTCAAACTGTCATTGTGGTATTCCAGGGACCTTACAGTATAGAGCAGTGTTCCAGGGTGAAGCTCCTTTTTCATTTTACTTTCATTTTGGTTTAAATTAACATATGGAAACATTTATAGTTCTGTGAGTACAATTCTGTGAGTTTTAATGCAGGTATGAATTCATGTAAATACCACCACAGTGAGGAAACAGAATGATTACAACTGCCCCTCCCAGCCAAAAGCTCCGGAGTGCTACCTGATGTCTTGGTAGCCATCTTCCTCCTCCTACCCTCACTGTAACCTCAGCAAACACTGATCTGCTCTCCATTACTACATATCTGTGTTTTGCAGAATATTATATACGTGAATTCATGTAGTATATAACCTTTTGAGATTGTTTTCCTTTTAGATGAATGCCTTGAGTTTTATATACTAAATGTATCCCTTTTTTGTTGCTGAGTAGTATTCAATTGTATGGCTGTATCACAGTTCTTTATCCATTAAAGACATTAGGTTGTTTCCAATTTGGGAAAATCATGAATAGAGCTGCCTAAACTTTTGGATGTTGGTTTTGTGTGAACATAGGTTTTTATTTATCCAAGATAAATATCTAGAAGTGGGATTACTGGGTCATATATTAGTATATGTTTAATGTTTTAAGAAACTGCCCAAACATTTTCAAAGTGGCTATATAATTTTGCAATATTTTAAAATGCAATTTATAAGCGTTCCCATTGTTTTACATCTCACTAGCACTTGATATTGTCAGTATTGTTTACCTTAACCGTTTTAATAAGTTTCTGTTAAGTGAGGAAATGATAGTTTTGGAAGGAAAAATGGGAAAGGAGAAACAGCAAGACATTTCAACCACAAGCACCTTCTCAAGAAAATCACTTTAGGAAAAATAATGTGGAAATTGAAATGAATTGCTCCCATTTAATCTATTTATGCTAAGATGCCTCATAAAGACAGTATGTCTATTTCTAAGGGTATAGAGTTTTTAATTCACTAAATTTAAAAACTTGCTCATTGAAAAACTTGAATGTAACCTGAATATCCATAAACTAAAAAACAAAAACAAACAAAACACACACACACAAATTATATGCTATTCATATAGTGGAAATATTGTCATCATAAAAGTAAATAATATAAAGCTACATTTACTAATCTGGATGAATTTTACAACATTCAGCAAAGATGCAAAATGGTTAAAGTATCACATCAATTATAAAATGTTTAAAAACTAAGCTAATATCATGAATTACTTAGAAAATCATGTATATATAGTAAAATATAAGTACACATGTATAAATCAAAAATAAATAAATTACTTATTTTTGTTCTTTGTTTTTTCATCTTTGGTAAAATGATGAAAAATATGCAATCTGTCCTTAAAAACAAATAAAAAGCTGAGCAAACAGAAAAATCAGCAATTCTTCTTAGATCCAGCAGAGAAGTGATATCAAAGGGACAATCACTGGCCCCAAACGGAAGGAAGAGAGAAATCAGTTCAGAATATCACAACTCACCAGAGCAGAGAAAATCTTGAGCGGGAAACTCATTGAGAGAAAGTGGTGTTTGGGACAGGGAGGGGAGGGCGTGAGAGAGAGGGAAGCGGGGGATGGGATCTGAAATATTTCGATGAATTGCTGGAGTCCGGGTAATAATACTGAAATTAAAAACTTCAGACAGAATGACCTAGAAGAAATGGATAAATTTCTAGAATCATGAATAAATGGAAAATTGAATTAATAGTCAAAAGCTCTTAACAAAGTTTTTTTTTAAGGCCCAGATGGCTTCACTGGTGAATTCTACCAAACATTCAAAAGAAACTTTAATATCAATCCTCTCAAACTAATTAAAAAATAAAAGAAGAGGGAATATTTCCAAACTAATTTTATAAAGTCAGTATTACCCTGATACCAAAACAGGGCAAGGATGCCACAAGAAAAGTATCAAAATCTTCAACAATATATTGGCTAATATAATTCAATAGCAGCATATTAAAATATCATATACCATGTTCAAGCTCTTCATTTACTTCAGGGATGCAAGTATGGTTCAACATTCTTAAATCAGTCTTAAATCAGACATACCACATTAATAAAACAAAAGGTAAAAATCATAAATTCATCTCAATAGATGCCCAAAAAGCATTTGACAAAATTCAATATCCATTTAAAATAAAACTCTTAACAAAGTGGATATCTGGGAAAGAACATCAACATAATAAAGACTTCCTATGAAAAACTATAGCTAACATCATACTCCATGATGAAAAGCTGAAAGCTTTTCCTCTAAGATCAGGAATAAGACAAGGATGCCCAATCTCACCACTTTTATTCAACAAAATATTAGATTCCTATCAGGAACAATTAGATAAGAAGAGGAAATAAAAGGTATTTAAGTAGGGAAGGAAGAAATAAACTGTCATAATTTGAAAGCATGGTATTATATATAGAAAATCCTAAAGACTCCACCAAAAAATCTGTTAGAACTAAAGAATTAATTCAGCAAAGTTGCCGAATACAAAATCAATATGCAGAACTCTGTTTCTTTCCTATACAGTAATAATGAACCACTGAGAAAAAATTAAGAAAATGATCCAATTTCCAATTATATCAGAAAGGATAAAATGCTTATGAATAAATTTAACCAAGGAGGTGAAAGACTTGTACATTGAAAACCAAAAGACACTGATGAAAGTGAAGAAGCCACAAATAAATGGAAAGAATTGGCATTGTTCAAATGCCCATGCTATCCAATCTACAGACCTAATGCAATCCCAACCAAAATTTCCATGGCATCTTTTACAAAACCAGAACAACTGATCCTAACATTTGTAGTGACCCATGAAAGATGCCACATCCTCAAAACAATCTTGAGATAGAAAGTTGAGGGGATCATGCTCTCTAATTTCAATTTATAGCACTAAGCTATAGTAATCAAAACTGTATTATATTTGCATAAAGGCAGACACACAGGTCAATGAGAAAGATTAGAGATACAAGAAATAAAACCATGCTTATATGGTCACTTAATTTATGACAAAGGAACCAATAGTATACAGTAAATAACATAAACTTTTATTTTTCTTAATTGATTTAAAAGTTAACATTTTGTTCAACATAATTGAGCAACAATGTATGCCTGTGTGTGTGTGCATGTGCATGTATATGTGTTTGTGTGTGTGTGTGTATGTATCAGGTACTTGCATTATCCATTAAGTGATATAAAGTTATTTGAAAGTAGAATTGGATTAGTTATAAATGTATATTGAAAACTCTAGAGCAATCACTAAAATGGTTAAAATTACTATGATAAGGAGGAAAATAAAATCATATAAAGTGCTCAATTAAAGCCACTAAGAAAAAATGTGTAAGACAAAAGTAAGCACACTAAAAATGGTCAACAGAAAACAGTAAAGAATATGGTAGAGAATACTTCAATTATATCTCTAATTACTTTAAATATCAATGGTGTAAATATACCAATGAAAAGAGTTTATCAAAGTGAATCAATAAACAAGAACCAACTATAAATTACCTACAAAAACCCAATTTAAACATAAAGATATATGTAGTAAAAAAGAAACATGTGATGTTAACATTAATCTAAAGTAAACAGGCATAGGCATGTCTATTTTAGATAGAGCAGACTTCATAACAAGGAATGCCATCAGGGATAAAGAGGGCTATCACATCATGATAGAGTAGACAATGCTCCAAGAAGTTTTAACAATCCCTAACATATATACACTTAACAAGAGAGTGTCAAAGATGTGCTGCAAAATTGGAGAGAACTGCAAATAAATAGATGAATTATTTATTATAGTTGGAGCCTTAGGATTAAATGGATCTTTTATCAGAAATGGACACTTCCAGAAGGCAGAAAATCAGTAAGAATACAGTTGAACTCAAGGGCATCATCAATCAACTGGATATAATTGGCATCTATAGACTACTCCTTCCAACAACATTAGAATACACATTCTTCTCAAGCACACATTAAACATTCACCAAAGTAGATTGCATTTTCAGCCATAAAACAGAGCTTAGTACATTTAAAGAAATAAAAACCATACAATATCATCTCTCAGAACACAATAGAGTTATACTATAAATTAACAATAAAAAGTTAACTGGAAAATGCCAATATACTTGGAGATGAAAAAAATATATACTTCAAACAATGTCAAAAACGGAATCTCAGAAGAATTAAAAAGTATTTTAAAATAAATGAAAGTGAAAATATGACTTCTCAAACTTTGTGGGATGTGCAGTAGCAGCAGTGTTTAGAGGGAAATGTATAGCACTGAATCAATATATTGGATAAGAAAAATTCTTTAAATTAGTAATATAGGCTTTCATCTTACAAAATTAGAAAATAAAGGAGCAAATTAAATCTTAAATAAGCAGAAGAAAGAAAATAATAAAAGTTAGAACAGGAATAGAATTAATTTAATTAATTAAAATTAGTAGAAAAATTAACAAATCCAAAATCTGTTTCTTTGAAAATATTAGATAAAATCAATAAACTCCTAGCCAGGAGAACTAAGAAAAAAATAGAGAATATACAATTTACTAATATCAGAAATAAAAGAAGGGACATCACTACAAATCCAATTCTCATTAAAAGGATAATAAGAGAATATTATGAATAACTGTATGTCTACACATTTGATAATCTAGATGAAATGGAGCAATCCCTTGAACTATTCAATCTGCCAAAACTCACACAAGAAGAAGTAAACAATCTGAATAAGACTGCATCTATTAAATAAATTTAATCAATAATAAATAGCCTTCAAAAACAGAAAGATTCAGGTGAAGATGGGTTCACTGGTGAATTCTACTAAACATTTAAGGAAGGAATTATACTAGTTCTCTGCAATATTTTTCAGGACATATTTGCAGAGGGAGTGTTTCTATCTTATTCTATAAGGCCAGCCTTACCCTAAAACCAAAACCAGACAGAGTTTATATGAAAAGAAATCTACTGATAACTCCTATAAATATTGATATAAAAATCCTGAACAAAATATTAACAAATCAAATGCAATGTATATAACAATGATTATGCACCATGACTAAGAGTAAATTATTTTAGATATGCAAGCTAATTCAACATTCAAAAAACATTTAATTTAGTTCATCATATTTACAGCTTAAAGAAGAAAAATCAATAAGCATATCAATAGATGCAGGAAAAATATGTGACAAATTTAACATTCATGATATTAACTCTCAGCAAACTAGGAATAGAGGGCAAATTCCTTAACTTAATATAGGATATCTATAACACTGTATTTAATGGTAAGAAATGCCAAGCTTTCCCACTATAATAAGAAGCAAGACAAGGATGCCCTCTCTCATCACTTTTTCAGCATGATCCTGGAAGTCCTATTTAATGTAACAAGACAAAAAGGAGATAATAGCTATGCTGAATGGGAAAGAAGTAATAACACTGTATTTGTTCCCGGATGACATGATCATCACATAGAAACTAAAAAAGACATGGAGGCAACCTAAATGCACATTGCTAATTGAAAAAGCCAATCTGAGAAGGCTATGTGATGTCTGATTCCACTTGTACTACACTATAGTACACTAGAGTCTCAGCCCACAAAATTTATGCAGTTACAGTTCCTAGGCCTGGCCTGCGAGCATGGCCATCCTCCCCAGCTGCCCACAGCTGGCCCTACCCCCTGCCACCCCCCCTCCTGTTCATGTTCCTTGATCGGTGCCTGACAGCTGGGGAAAAGGACCAAGAAGTTGGCTGTTCCTGCCTGCTTGCCAGCCCCTCTCCTGCTGCAGGTGGCCATCAGGCTACGGGAGCCTGCCGGCTGAGGAAAAGGACCAAGAGGTGGTCAGTGTGCCTCGTAGTGACTGATCCAGCAATCGTTCTGGTGGTTCTGCTGTTAGGATAAGTTTGCATATTACCATCTACATTATAAAAGGGCCAGGGGCCATCATGACCTAAATGACCAGGCAGACAACTGGTCAACAGGAAGTGCATGGAACACCTCTTGGTCCCTTCCCCATGGCCCACAGGCTCCTATCACAGCAAAAGGCTGGTGGCAGGCAGGCAGAGGGGGGTGGTAGGGGTTGGGGTGGGCTAGGGTGAGGTGGGTGCAGGGCCAGAGGCCTAATGACCTTGCCACTGCCACAATGGCTGCATATCAAGCCCAGAGAGAGGCCTGGAGAGATAAGGATTGTGGAATTGTGCCTAAACTGGCAGTTGGACATCCTTCAAAGGGTCCCTGATTAGAGAGAGTGCAGGCTGGGCTGAGGGACCGCCCCGCCACCCTGTGCATGAATTTTATGCACTGGGCCTCTAGTTTTATTATATAGGATAGAGGCTTGGTGCATGGGTGGGGGTTGGCTGTCCTGCCCTGAAGGTGGCTCCGGATTGGGTTGGGGGGACCCCGTTGGGGAGCAGGGCTGGCTAGGGCTTGGGGCTGCCGGGAGTTTGCAGGCTGGCCATGCCCCCGACTGGGGTGGGGGTTTCCTCTGGGGGGTGGGGCTTGCCTGGGCGAGGGGCCACAGGTGGTTTGCAGGCAGGCCATGCCCCTGATCAGGGAGGGGGGAGTTTCTAATGGGGGAGGAGGGAGGCGGGCCAGCCTGGATGAGGCACCACAGGCAGTTTGCAGGCCAGGGTGGGGGTTCCTGCTGGGGGGTAGGGGCCGCCTGGGAAAGAGACTGCAGGTGGTTTGCAGACTGGCCATGCCCCATCAGGGTGAGTGTCCCTGCTTGAGAGTGTGGCTGGCCTGGGCGAGGGGCCAAGGGCAGTTTGTAGGCAGCCATATCTCCAGTTTTGTCAGGAAGGACGACGGAATGACGACTATAAAGCATCCTGTTTTATCTAATCCAATGAGCACATTGCCCTTTTATTGGTATATATTCGTATTGATTCCGGAAATGGTGAAACTATGGAAATAATTTTTTCAATATCTGTGGTTTTCAGGGGGTGGGGAGAGAGGATGGATGGGCGGAAAGAATACAAAGGATTTTTAGGTCAGTGAAACAGCTCTGTATGATTCTATAATGGTGGGAACTTGTTTTTGCACACTTGTCACAACTCCTAGAATAAACCTGAATGTGAACTGTGGGCTTTGGAGATAATGATGTATAGGTTATAGATTCTAACAAGTGTTCCACTCGGGTGCAGGATGTTGGTTGTAGAAGAGGTGGTGCATGTGTGGGCACAGGGGGTGTATGGGAACTCTCTGAGCATGCCACCCAATTTTGGTATAAATCTAAAACTGTTCATATTCCTTTAAAAATATTTCTTTAAAATAAGTGTATTAGTGATTGGTAAAAAGATTTCTACAATTTTAATATTTTAAGCTCAGTTGTGAATCCACAGCTATTACATGATGCTTTATACTGTTTTGCTTACCTGAAATATTTAATAAATTTTTTAAAAATATATTCATCTCATTTTTTTTTACTGCTATCAACTTTCTTCAGGTTCATTAAATGATGTGATTCAATTTCAACTCTTCTGCTCATGGATTACATTCCATTGAAGTCTCTGGATCATAGAACTTATTTGAAAAAGGAAAACATTAATTATTGATTACAACTTCCAAGGATGTTGATATTCTTTACTGCCAGAAATATATTTTCAGATTTATAATGCAATGTAATAATTCTGACATCAACTATTGAAGGTAATCTTAGTGAATTTCAAATGATAAATTTTATGTGCAAAAGAAGTTTTCAATAACTGATTATTCAGCAAGCTAATTTCTTGTTTATTGAGAATTATGCCAAAACCGGTTTGGCTCAGTGGATAGAGCCTTAGCCTGTGAACTGAAGGAACCTGTGACCAGGTTCAATTCTGGTCAGGGTCATGTACCTTGGTTGTGGGCACATCCCCAGTGGGGGATGTGCAGGAGACAGCTGATCAACGATTCTCTTTCATCGATGTTTCTAACTCTCTGTCCCTCTCTCTTTCACACTGTAAAAAATCAATAAAATATATATTTTTAAAAAGAAGTGAGTTACAGTTGCTCTGGTTTAGTTAAAACAATAGTATAGTGGATTAATTGCAGGATGTATATATTCTTCTCATTTTCTTTATCTGAATACTATGTATTCTATGTGACTTGGATTTCTTTGAGCATCGTTACTTAAGAAAAATTAATATAAACTGATTAGCTGTGAAAAAGGTAAAATTCCATTTTATTATAGAAATACTGATTGCTACTATGTTTGCCTTTTGCATACTCTTCCCAGAAGCTAGTCTTTGAACTCCCCAGGGCAGTGCCTGGTTCAGCCATGTAGTCAGGTGTTTGTTGAATGCCTAGATAAATGAGCACATTGAAGCTTATTGTTGTATCTTTTTTAAAAAAATCATTTGCCTTGTTTTTTTATAGCACCATAGTCACAACTTATGTATAGTTCAATACATTATCCATTTAATTATTTTACACATTTCAGCATTTTATTGTTTCTGCATACTATTTTAGATGGTTTTTCTCATTCACGTTTCATGACTTTTTAACAACTGTATTAAGATCTTTCTGTCTGTTTATCAATTTCAGACATGGTTTTAGATGTGGGTGCGCTTCACCCCACTTCTAGGGCTCTGCCAATTATAGACAGAAATGGCCCGAGACAGTAATTTGTAAATGCCAATAAAATGATTCTGGTTTTGCAGATGTTTAGATTTATCTGTAACAAAATTGACTGTGAATACATGTCTCCAAGTAAAAGGATGAAAGCTGCTTTTAAAAGAGAAAAAGAAAAGACATTTTGAATCTTTATTGTAAATTATACACCATACAAAATCAGTCTAAATTGTTCAAACCCTTGGACACTCACAGTGTTATTATGCTCCCGTTCTCAGCACTGTGTAATTATCCCGGTTAACTGCAATGTGCGAGCCAGCGAGGCTCTCTCAAGAAGAGAGGCTGGGCTTACAGAACTAAAACCGGGACAGATGTGAGTCCCTGTTTTTGTTCTCTGACTCCGCATGTGAAAAACAACCACTTAATTCCAGGCTTGTTTCATTTCCCCAGTTAAGATGTTAAGCTAGATGGATCAAGTGGTTGCCTGGTAAAGTAAGAATTTCAACAGTGAGCTGTAAGGCAAAGGGCTGTATGTGTCTCAGATGCTTAATTCACTTAATGCGAGTGGATATGCATATTCTTTGTTAACGAAGAAAATGTTTCCCATTGCATCGTGTTCCTTTCTCAACATGGGAGAGTTGTTCTTTAAAATACGTTAGACTTTGCTGATGCTTCATTGTAATTAATGTATTATGTATATCATTTCAGAAAACAATGAGGGGGGAAAAAGACAAACTAATGGGAAAATGGAGGAGAAGTAGGTTAAGTCTGCAGCCACATCCCTACCTGTGAAAAGAAATGAGAACTTAAAACAGTGCTTGGGTTTAAGGGCATAAAAACAAAATGGGTGACACTGGTTTTGGTAGGACTCATGCTGTTGGTGACCCGCCTTGCCCTCGCTTTTTCACCGCTGGAGAGAAGAATTGGGGTATTGGGAAGGCAGGCATTACAGAGAATGCAAAACCCTCTCCCGGTGCATACACCTCACTCATCCAGCGGCTCCTCTGGGTCTTATAAATCACTCTTCGCTCTGAATTGTGCCGATTAACGGTGCCCTGAGTAAGCCACAGGGGCCAAGCGGAGACGTCAGAGAAGGAGGCAAGGACCTGGCAATTCTCTTGACATAATGGAGACTAACCGAAATTACACACTCTATTATAACAGCATCACTGACCTAAATATCACTGCCGCTGATTCATTCCTCTCATAATCGGGGTAGGGGATAGGGGGTGGGAAGGGAGGGTAAATCCTGGGTGTTCGCCTGAAAGAGAACCGGCTCCTCATGTTCTATCATTTCGTTAGACACATTCTGCCTTCCACATAATAGCAAGTTAAGAGTCTGTGGTGTTTTAATCCATTTCCAAAGGGCTGCTCTTTTAAACCCCGCCTGGATCAATGTGACCAAAAACCATGGACGTGGAAACACAGGGAAAGGGGGATCGTTAGGAATGAAGCTGCCTTTACCCTGAGCATGTTTCTGAGATGGTTAGTTACTCGGTGGTGACTGGAGCTAAAGAGTGTGAAGCAGTGACCTAGATAATCCAGGCAAACCACCCATTTTTTGCCTGGAGTGTCAGGAAAATTGCTCTCATTCCCCACTTCGCTTTGATAGTGGAAAGCCCAGTCGGTTTCCCTCAGTGTCCTATTAGGCTCTGAGCTGTTCTCGGTCCATAGGAAGGGGCTGAGCGTGACAGTGGGGGCTCGTGCTCCAGCAGCTCCGGCTTTGATTGCTATTGAACTGGAATCATAATTCCGCTGAGCTCGGGGGAGCCGTACGGCCTTGCTACACAGGGCGGTTGCTCCTGAGTCATTTAGAAACGATGCCGTGTGAATAGCAATAACTGGACGCGTCTGTTCCTGGTCATTCTTTGCTATTTCCTTCATGCTGCAGATAATTACTGTGTTTATTGCCTCCGTTACAGGCCGCGGTAACAGGACGTACACAGCTGTAGTAGAAATCGGTCAGCCAGCCCCCGAGCATCTTTCATGCATTTGGGAAATTTCCCAGATTGTTTGCTCCCTGTTCCCTGTCTGGGGAATCCATTTACTCACTTGCCCGGCCTCACTCTCTAGTTATGATACAGGTGAGATTTGGCAGAGGAAGACAGTGACACAAAGAAGCAAGCCTCCTGTGCACGGTGGCAGTTCTAATTCCAGAGCAGCAGAGGGTGGAGAAATACCTTAAAGTGGCCAGTTGTCAGCTGGCAGAAGGTGAAGGGTCTCCGGGTAGGGAAGCTGCACTAGTATCTCGACTGAACCAGTTCTACCATGGGATTTGGGTCATTCACTTCGGCTGTGCAGCCTCTGTAGATGTTTCCTGTAACACAGAGAATCCATAGCTACTCAATATAATTTAATACATACATTTTTTTCTGAATAAATTATGTCAAATTGGTTCCCGTTATTTGAGATTAAATGGTTCAATGGGGAGCCCAGGACAGAGTGGTCAGTGTTACTGAGGGAAGAGGGTGCCATGAATGTGATTATAGGTGAGGCCTCCCTTGAGCTGATTCAAAAGGTGCTTCCCCATCCCTTCCAGTTTGGCCAGGATTGCCTGGGCATGTACAAATTTGCTTTTTGAGTAAGGGCCAATTAAGACACAGGTGCATACAAGAATGGATAGACAGATGTCAAAATCTCTAATTTCACCAAAACCGGTTTGGCTCAGTGGATAGAGCATTGGCCTGCGGACTGAAAGGTCCCAGGTTTGATTCTGGTCAAGGGCATGTGCCTTGGTTGCGGGCACATCCCCAGTCGGGAGTGTGCAAGAAGCAGCTGATTGATGTCTCTCTCTCACAATGTTTCTAACTCTCTTATCCCTCTCTCTTCCTCTTTGGAAAAAATCAATAAAATGTTGTTTTTTTTTAATTTATAATTTCAATTATGAAGTATAGTGCTTTGATATGTTTGAAAATTCAAGGATTTAAAATTTAAAAATTCGGTGTTTGGTTCCCTTTATTAGTCAGAGTAATTAATACAATGGTCAGGCCCTCAAATCTCAGTAGCTTAATGCAATAGAACTTTAATTTTTCAATTCTTGTGGGGCCCTTCCCTAGGAAAGTTCTAATTCAAGAAGGGACAGAGGCCACATCATTCAGAACATTTGGCCTGCAAAATCACTCAGTCTGGCAGGGGGAGATAAGGAGGAAGGGACAGAATATCCTTTAACTGCCTGAGATCAGCGAGATCAGAAATTACTTCCTTTCTACTCTCTTAGCAAGGTTTGATTTCATATTTCACACATAATTTTCAGGAAGGTTGTGGAATATAGAGAAGCCTCAACAGTCTCTGCCAAGCTATGCTTTGGTCACTCAATAGTCAGTCACTCTTTTTCCATACACAGAACACACACACACACACCCCTCCCCAAAGGGGACATCCCAAAGTCTACTGATTTTTAACTTCTGATTAAGGTACATTGACAACACAGATAAAGAGGTTTTCAGATCAAAACATTTTCCCCCAGAATATCAGGTATCATTAATTGTAATGTTTTGTGACATAGAGCATTTTTGCATATGCCTCTTGGCCAACTGTATGTCCTCTTTGGAGAAGTGTTTATTTAGGTCTTTTGTTTAATTCTTTTAAATTGGATTGTTTGTCTTCCTTTTATTAGGATGTATGAGTTCCTTATATATTTCAGAAATTAACTCCTTATCAGATGTATCATTGGCAAATGCATTCTCTCATACGGAGGGCTCCCTTTTCATTTTGTTGGTACCGTATTTGCCGGCGTATAAGACGACTTTTTGGCCCTGAAAAATATGCCTCCAAGTGGGGGGTAGTCTTATAC
This sequence comes from Vespertilio murinus, assembly GCA_963924515.1. Lineage (NCBI taxonomy): Eukaryota > Metazoa > Chordata > Mammalia > Chiroptera > Vespertilionidae > Vespertilio > Vespertilio murinus. The sequence goes on from OZ004706.1 coordinate 69,955,590, forward strand.
GGCGAGTATATAACAAACTCTGTATTTTTTAGTGGAAATATTAGGGGGTCGTCTTATACGCCCAGTCTCTTATACGCCGGCAAATACGTATTTTTCAGGGCCAAAAAATCGTCTTATACCCCAGCAAATACGGTAGTTTATTTTTCTGTGCGGAAGTTTGTGTTGTGTGTGTGTGTGTGTGTGTGTGTGTGTGTGTGTGTTTTATGTAGTCCCATTTGTTTATTCTCTCCTTAGTTTCCTTTGTCCTAGGAGATGTATAGGTAAACATATTGCTAAAAGCAATGTCTGAGATTTTGCTGCCTAGGATTTTTATGGTTTCTGACTTACATTTAGGTCTTCTATCCATGTTGAGTTTATTCTTGTGTATGGTGTAAGTAATGCTCAAAATCACTAATCATCAGAGAGATGCAAATTAAAACAACAATGAGGTATCACGTCACACCTACCAGAATGTCTACCATCAACAAATCAGCTTGTAAAGATGTGGGAAAAAAGAAACCTTAATATACTGCTGATGGGAATGCAGACTAGGGCGGCTGCTATGAAAAACAATATGGAGTTTCCTCAAAAACTTAAAAATGGAACTTCCATTTTATTCAATGGTCCCACTTCCAGGGATATAGCCTAGGAATCCTGAAACAACAATCAAGGAGAATATATGCATCCCTATGTTCATGGCAGCACAATTTACAACAGCTAATATCTGAAAACAGCTTATGAGCCCACCAGTATATGAAATGATGGTACAGTTCCACCAGGGAATACCATGCAGTTGTCAAAAACGAAGAACCTCTTACCCTTTGAGACAGCATGGAGGGACCTGGAAAGTATTATGCTAAGCAAACTAAGTCAATCAGAGAAAGACAAGTATCAGATAACCTCCCTCATATGTGAAATCTAATGAACAAAATAAACTGATGAACCAAATAGATCCAGAGACATAGAAGCATAGAACAGACTGCAAAATCTCAGAGGGAAGAGGCAGGAGGAGGTGGGAAGAGATTAATGAAAGAACTTATATGCATAAATGCATAACCCATGGATACAGACAATAATGTGGTGATAGTTGCAGGGGGGGTGGTACAGGGTGGAGAGGGGGAGAAGGGAGGAAAAAAGAGACATTTGCTATGCTTTCAACAATAAAGATAAATTTAATTTTTTTTTTAAATTTTGAAGCTTTATAGCATATAAAGTCTCTCCTCTTTGCAACTCTGCTGACCCAGGAATATGCACTCACTTGGAATTGTTTTGTGTGCTGAAGAGAAGTGGGTGTAAGAGAGAGAATGTTTTCACTCAGTTGCCATATATACATATCCGTAGACAAATGCAGAGGGACCACACACAGGACTTTGGAAGAAATTTGATGTGTCATGGGGTATTTACTTCTGACTACACAATTAGTCACTCAGGACAGCCAAATTAGCCTAGCGAGGGGAATAAGAATAAACTGGGACCTAAAAACAAGAAAAGATGGGAGGAAAGAAACTGAAAAGCTATGTGGCTTCCTGGCACTGGGCGAAAAATTCTAATCAAAGTAGTCACTAAATAGAATGTAGAAAAGCCTCTTTTCTCTCTGAGCCCTTCCACCTAGACACTGGCTTGGAGAACATGGTGAAGGGAGCGCATGGCCACCAAGCAGTGTTTCAACCAATATGACTTGGGACGTAAGATTCAATGTTCTAGAATTTATCAAAATATCAAGTCATTTGATTGATGGCATACATTAATTTTCAATTGTTCAGGAGTTCAAAGCAATAGGAAAACATCCCAGTTTATTGTTGAGAAAAAAAATAGCTTTACACATATTTTTAAAAAGAAAACAGTACTTACATGTTTTTAATTTCAACAATATTTTGAGGAACTTGCTTGCTGTTCAAATGCCAATTAACCTCTGTTCTGGAATTGTTTATGTAGAGAGAAATGCAATCTAGATAAAGAGATTGTGTCAATTCCAGGGATTTTAACTCTTGAGAAGCTTACTCCAAATTAAAGTCCAAAATGACCTCAGTGAAATGAACTCGCTGATAAGCTAAACAAACCTATACAAATCTAATGTGTGTTTTCTCATTGTAGACTGTGATTGTCTGAATGACCCAGATGTCTCCTGGATTAGTGGGACCATTCCTTTCCCCGGTCTGTCACCCTGAATCTTATATACGTACCAGTGCTTATGCATAATAGTAATCTGAGGTTAAATCTTATAGAAACCCATATGTCTACTAATTCAAAGCCATTTTTTCTTTTATTTGAAGAATTAATATTTTCATTTATATTCCATAGAAATGCAGTTAAAACATATTTCTTTCTCAGTCTAACTATAAGGTAGCAGGTGACCCTGCTAGCGGTTCCCAACCGGTGGGTTACAACCGCTGCTGTAGAGCCTAAGACCATCGGAAAACACAGATATTTACATTATGATTCATTAACAATAGCAAAATTACAGCTATGAAGCATCAACAAAAATAGTTTTATGGTTGGGGGTCATCACAATATGAGGATCTGTATTAAAGGGTCGAGGCATTAGGAAGATTGAAAAACACTGTTATATAGGATGGAGGCACATGCATACAACATTGAAAAGGAAGACAAAATGATATTCTCTTAAAATTACTAGCAGCTAGGTCTCTAGAATAGGGTTAACTACTGGAAGCTAATTCCAGTAGGTCATAAGTGAAGAAGTCCTCAAAGATTGATGGGCTTCTATATTCATCAGGGCTGAATCATATTATTGCCTGCTGGAAAAGCTGAAAGCATTTCCCCAAACCTAAAGATTTGCATGTATTGTTACCTGCTTAGGGCCAAACAGCTGATTACCTGAGGGCAGTTCCCCAACCTGATAATGTTTACCTACTGTTTACCAAAACCTTACCTTTGATATGGATATCCTCTTTGCTTTAGGGCAATTTGTGTTAATAAAAAGGTAGGGGTCCGGAGATTCAGAGAACTTGGTTACTATAACTAAGTCTCCTCTGGCTCTCCCATGTATTCTACATTTATATTTCTAGTCTCTTTATTAATTTACATGCAGCCCCTTTTTCAGATTCCTGAACCCTTCTAGATGCTGAGAAAGACCCGGAAGTTAATTGAAAGTATGAGATCAACAAAATCGTCATTTCATGTTGCACCAATAAGTGAATTGGTGGAATGGCAGTGTCTATCAATATTTCTTTCTGGCTTAACAGCAGGGTGGAACCCTGGAGCTGTTCATGGCTGATCTTGTCTCATCTCCAGGTAGCTGCCTGTCATGCAGTTGATGTTGTTGCCTAACAGTTCTGTTATCACCAAAGCATCTCAGACCTTTGCATTGCAACCCTTGCATCTGCACTGTGCCAAAACCACCAGCTTTATGCAGACGGGCGGGTACTCAGCTGGGGCATGTGGAAGGACCAGGATACCTCCTCAGCAAAGAAGTCCCAGGGCTATCCCTGTTCCCTAAGCCCTGAGATGGGGCAGATCCACCCCCAACCATGGCCTTTCTCTGCTGCAGCTTTTCCTGCCTGCTGCTTCTCTCCTGTGTGCAGGGCACTGGGGGGTGGCAGTGGGAGTCCGGTGCTTCCTTTCTTCCCCTCTATCCTGTGAGAAACTCTGTCTGTCCTTACAAACTAAGAACAATCACCCATTGTCAGCGGGGTGACATATTTCCTTCCCTTCCCCTGAGAGGCATATGTCCATCTGCAGCAGCCAAGCCGCCCTTTAGGAACAACTGCTGTGTCTATTTCCCAGCAGACTCCATGGCTGTGTGAGTCTGTGTTTATCTGAATCTTGATTTTTTAAATGTCCTCTGAGTAACTGATTATTCTGTGATGACACTGAGTTTTTTGTTTCTTTTTCCACTACCACATTTGCTTTATTTAAGCATCACTTCCAAGAGTTTCTGAAGTAGCTTTAATGTAATTTTTGACTATTAATACATCCCAATGAATTATTAATGATCATTTTCCAAAGGTTACATTTATTTAAAATTTTTGGGTTGTTTACCTAAAAAATAGGATTCAACAACTCCTCTTTAAAAATATTTAATAGGGGTCATTTATAATAATATTCATTGTTTTGAAATTTTTTTTCTGCTTTAAATACATATTCAAAGAATGCAATAAATTGAAATATAATTTAGAAATATTTTTGTTTCTAATAGTCTTATATGAAAAAAAAATGTCAGTTATTCAATCTTAAAGTTCTTATTAAGAACCAAACTGGTATAAGAAAACCCCAAGACAGGCTAATAAGATATTTCCAATATTTTCACTTAATGAAGCAATCTTTCAGTTCTCCTGGAAACTTTTATTTCTAGATTTTATTTCAGTAAACAAACAAAAAATAGTCCTGTAACTAGGAATCTCTGGGCCCCATTCTAGAAAAGGGAAGTCACTAGGTAAAAAGTATTGAGCGATAAGTTGAAGTGGTTGAGCTTAATTCTTATCACGAAGATGATTTTAAACTACAGGCCCAATGCATGAAATTCATGCCAGTGGCTCGGCCCTTGCAGCCCCAGCATCATCAGGAAAGTCTCTGGAAGGTCGCTCAGCTGTCCAGTCTAATTAGCATATGAGGCTTTTATTACTGTCAGTGTTGCCCAAAGTGTGGTACGCGTACCCCCAGGGGTACGGGAAGAGTTTGGTGGGGGTAATCGTTGCACCGGAGTTTGGTGGGGATATGCACTGCACCGTGCTTAGCTGCACCTAATTCTACATTCTCATGAGTCAAGTCAAGACAGGCTTGTGAGACATGAGATGGTCCAGTGTGCAAATAACTGTTATTTATAATATAACTTTTATTTATATTTTATTATGAATAATTTTGTTTTTTGTTTTTTATTATTTTGTGTATGTACCAAAAAAATAAAAATAAATAAATATATTTTGATTGTTATTAAAATACAACCATTTTTTTTTTGACGAGGGGTACCCAGTGTTACGAAAATTACACATATGTCTAAAGTTTGGGAAACACTGCTAGATGATGGTAACTTTTATATAACAACCACATTGTAAGATATTGAAAATGAATAATTGCAATTGATAATCACCCTTCTTAAAACTGTGAAGGAAGAGAACTATATTTTGTATTTTTAAATTATTTAGGAACAAAATTTCTTTTCATATGATCAATAAAATATTTCCACATTTTAAATGTATTTTTACCACAGTTGATTAATTCCTTTTTGAAATATGTGTCCTTTTACATTGTCCAGGAAAAATCTCAGATGGCAATAATTATTGTACTTTACTAGAGCACTAAATGGGAACATTCTAATTTAACAGCTGTGAGTGCAATGTCCACCTAAGGACTGGAGGCTCAGCCACACTCAATCAGCCACAGCTCCAAAGAGATCCTCTCACTTTTCACTTTGCCAGGACTTTCAGTTTGTACTTGGAGATGCATCCATGCACCTAGTTTAATTCCATGCCTATCAAAATATGCTAATTTTGCCCTAGCCTGTTTGGCTCAGTAGATAGAATGTCGACCCACAGATTGAAAGGTCCCTGGTTTGATTCTGGTCAAGGGCACATGCCCAGGTTGCATGTGTAAGGGGGTGTGTAGAAAGGAGGTAGCAAGCAATGATTCTCTCTCATCCTTGATGTTTGTATGTCTCTCTCTCTCTTACCCTACCTCTCTGAAATAAATATATTTTTAAAAACCATGTCAATTTTTCTTGCCATTTTTCAGGTTGAAGTTTAACTAGCCTGTAGAACTACCTTTAGAAATGCTGATAAATTGGGATAACACAAGTGGAATAAAACATGAACTATTCCAACTCTGGTCTCACCAAGTAGTAATTTTTCTCTAAAATCCTTCAATATCAGTTTCCCAACAAAGAAATGCTTGAAAATGGGTAAAAGACATGAGCCTAGAAAAAGGAATTTGACTAATGAAGGTGATCATCAGGCAACAATCACTGAGGACCTGTCCTTTTCTTTGTTTGAAGCCACAAAGATGAAGGAAATGTTTTCTATGTGAGCACAACAGAGCAGATGAACATCCCAGGATTCCATGACATGTGACACAAATTTTACACATGTAATTGCATACATATATGTGCATACATATACATAGAGTCTGCAGGGAATTGAAAATTTATTTAGTAAATTGTCAGATTATTTAAAGTTTCTTAAAGAAATTATAGAGACAAAATCCCACATTGAGCTATATAGAACTTGTATTCTATTCCAGCATTGTTTGCTAGGTGTGCACACTTAGTCATACAATGATTCAATGATTTGTTGATTTTCATTTCCTTAGCAGTCGAATAAAAAATTTGGACTAACTTATTCATGCAGTTTCTTCAGTTCCTAAAATCTTGTGAATTTGATAATGTTGTCTATTTGGGTCAGCCTGCTAAGTATCTCTTATATGAGAAAAATTCTGAATAACTATGAGCATATTTAAATCCACTGAAGATAAACATAAAGTCAAATATAAACCCTTTAACAAATTTGTTTTTTTCTCATATTTTTATTCTAATAATAATAATAATTAAAGATTTTTGAGATAAACTTTCATGACAATTATTCATTTGTAGAATGTAAACCTCAATTTTGTTTAATTATGAGGTAGTTACAGGGAGAATAGCAAATAATATTAAGAAATAATAATAGCTACCATATGAAGCTAACTATAAAGAGTATACATACCTACTGTTGCATATATGATCTAAGAGGCATGGACAAAAGAAATCAAAAGAAAACGTTTGAGAATTATGCTGACACATTTGGAAGTGCTTAATTCATATTTTTAAATGCAATTTCTATTCTAAATGATTTAGATGATTGGTAGACATCAAAACTAGTCCCTTCAGCATTTTGCTGAGTTAACCTTTGCTTTGACATCAAAAAAGAAGATAATTATTTTAAGTAGATAAAGCATACTAAGGCATATAACTGACATGGATTTAACCAAGCCGGGAGGTCTAGAATATTTTCATCACCAACAACATATCTATAATTTCTTTCACCAGTTCAGGATTTGGAGTACAGTTTCAGGTCCTTCATTTGCACTCTTTGCCTGTGGGTAGCTAATACATACTTATTCTTTGTCAAGTGTTGGAGGAATTCTCTCATCTCTGGCTCAAAATAGAAGGTCCTTGACACAAGACATTTTGGGAAAGTTCTCAGACTAAAAGAGAAAGATCATTATCTCAATGCCTTTCTGTCACAGTCTCTATGACTCTCTTTATTCGCACTAGATGACATTTCAGCTCTTTCAGGAAGAGATTTTAATTGATTTTCATTTTTCTGTGTGTGGGGTGGTGCAATTATGTGATACTATAATCAATAAAAATTTTTTAAAAAATTAAAAATATTGGTATTTGCCTGAAAAAGTAAGAAACTCTTATTCTGTAAGTTTTGTTAATCATTGCAGCAAATGTGAAGTGTTTTGTGTGTAGGTGTCTCCTCAGGATGTAATGTGTGGGTTCAGTAATGTTTGCAAATCCAATTAGGCCTATGCTGAGATCTTTAAAATGTCTTCTCTTTGTGCTTTAAAGTAGAGAGAATTCAATTCTCAACAGAACTATGAAATGATAGCCCAGACAAATTCTGTCTTCATTCATTGAAATGATAGCTACAAGATCCAGGTATCAAATTTTTAGTTTAGCTAACTATTTAATTCCATGATGAACAAAAAACTCCACATTTTAAATTTCTTTAGTGTTGATATATTTTAAAATGAACACATATCACAATTGTATAAAAAGTGATCACATTATTTTTCCTGCTCATGAGTTTAACATTGCATAAATAACTCTTGAGTAGCTTTTCATTGCATAAAATATGTTGGTTTTCACATAAACAATAAGATAATTTCTCCACAAATATTTTTCTAGGCTTTTAGAATTTAAGTATTTTACTTTGGTTATATAACAATGATAAGAAATACTTATAATATCATTTAATTTTATTTTTAAGATATTAATTCTATTTCTAACAACATTTAATTGAATTGCTTTTTGATTATATGAGTACTTGGTTGTTATTTAAAGACAATTATATATATATATATATATATATATATATATAATTTCTGGCAATGTAATTAAAACACATAATCAATAGCAGTTAATTATAATCTTATTATTAGAGACTAAGTTTATAGAGTATGTCATTTATGTAAGCATTTAAAATAGTTTGGGGTAAATAGATATTAATTATATAGGTAAGCAGTGATAATTACTATATAAGTTGACATGCAACTTAAAGTGATTAGAATAATATGATTTTTATATAATATCATCAAATTTGAGAAGTAAAACCAGAAGAGAATTATGAAAAAAAGGGATTCTGTGGCTTGTAGATTACTTGCTAATGTTATGCAATATTGAGTGTCTGGAGTGAGATTTTCTTCTAGTTCCTTGTGCTACTCCTCACTGTCTTTTAGAGATAAGCTGATTTGCACCAGCCTTCTGGTTATTATGAAATTCTCCAATTCATTTATATTAATTCATTTTAAGAGCATATACTGTGTAGCCTTTCTCCTCATAGAGAGAAAATTTGAGTATGAAGACAAAGAAGAACATGATCATGAAAGTGGGAGCAGTGTCAGGGTTGGCTGTGCGACTGGCATCAGCAGGGGTCAGAGAAAGCCAGAGGCAGTAGGAGCATGATGCAGGCTAATCAGCAATGATAAGCATGTCTATCTTCAGGTAAAATGCCGAACGAAGAAACTTCTGATAGAAAAAAAAATGCCATGGTGATTGGCAATGTCCAAGATGAATCATGGACAGCCAGGAGATCTGCTGCTGAGATCCTCATTTCACTAAATTAGACTACACACACCAGCATCAGGTAATCTAATTAACAGCTTTTTTTATTTTTGTTTTTTATTGTCTAAAGTCTTACATATGTCTCCTTTTCCCCAATTGACCCCCTCCTTCCACCTTAAGCAAGCCTCCACCTCCCCAATGTCTATGTCCATTGGTTATGCTAATATGCATGCATACAAGTCCTTTGGTTGCTCTCTAATCCCCCCCCCCCACACACACACACCATCATCTGTCACTAGATTGATCTATTCTTGTTCCTAATGAGCAGTTTTAATGTCAACAATGAAAATGCAACCAAAATTCACCAAATATTAATAAAAAGACCAAACAATCAAAGGGAATGTCAAAGTCACTAAAAGCAATAATTTATACCTGAGGAAGCAGGGATTAGGGAAATAAGGACAAGATTTAAAAACATTATTTTTAACAAATACACATTCAATGAAAAAAGACATAACAAATGGCGCCAGACAAATTGGATAAGCCTATTAAAAACAGTGTTCAATTCATTCCTTGCTTCACATAAGAATGGTGAACTCTAAGTGAATCATAAACTTGAATGTAAAATCTAAACTTGAATGTAAAAACTTCCAGAAGAACACAGAGGAGAAAAAAAGTATAATTTTGGGGCTACAGAGGGATTTCTTAGGTGTGACATCAAACCAGATACCATTAAGAATATAAATTGCTAATTTTGACTTTTTCAGGTATTTGAATATCTGCTCTTTGGAAGATTTTACTTAAGAAACAAGCCATAGAAAGAGGCAAATCAAAGATCTATAATCACATATTGATTTGTGAGAAGCCACCGCTTGCTGATTCATTCATGGGTAGGGGAGAGCTTCAGCTGGATATGCAGCCTCTCCAATCTGGGAGTCCTCAGGGAATGCCCTTAGTTTAAACTGGCAGTTGGATATCTGTCTCGCAATTCAAGACCTCTGACTCCTAACCAATCACCTGTCTGCCTGCCCTAACCATTCTGTATGACTGCCTGATTCCCCTAACTGTCCTCCCCTGCCAGCCTGGTCACCACTATTAACTTTTTTTTTTAATCTTATCCCCTTCGCCCACAATTGTTTGTGACTTCCTTATTGGCTTCTCCCTCTCTCACAATTTTTCTCTCCTTTATGTAACACTTTTTCCTACAGACTCATCATTTGTAAACATTTCTTTCCTCCATATTTCCTACTTCTGTTCCATCATCCTTCTTCCCATCTTTCTCCTACACTCCCTCCCTCCCCACATTCCTTATTTCCTTTATATTTACCTCTGTCCTGCCTCCCCTTTTCCTTCCTTCCCACCTTAATTTTTTTCTTTACTTCCTCCCTCAGACCTGCTTTGCTCCCTCTCCCATTTCTTCCTTCTTCCCATTCTCCTTTTAAGCTCTATCAGCTCCCCTTTAAAACTTTTCTTCCCTCCCTCTTTCTCTCTCATCCTATCTTTCCCATACATTCTTCTCTACTTACTTCCACTGTTCCAGACTCCTGGGTGCCTTCCTGCCCTCCTCCTATGTCTGGGTGGGGCTCCCCACTCTATGCCACCTGCACCCCGCCCCTCACCAGGCACACCTGCTCCTCATCCCCAACCCCTGAGGTTGCCACCCCCTCCAGAGTGCTGCCCCACATTTTCCTCCCCTTTTCCATTCCTGCGTCTTTTTATTGTTCCCTTTCTGTATTTCTGTTTCTCTTCTTGGCCTGTCTACCTGCAGGAATGCCTTCCTCTTCCTTCTTATCCCCTTCTATCATGTCCTATCCTACCCCAGGCCTTGCAGCTGTCTGAGCAGAGGGCGGGGACAAGCCTGCTGATCCAGTCAGGACATGATGCTGTAACAGACAATTTGCATATTCCCCTATTATGTATATATATTGACAACCAATGACTCAATAAGTAGGAAAGTGAACTGATGGAAAAGTTGTATAAGTGCAGATTAAATTAAGTCATATTAAGTTATTAAAATTGGAAAAGAAATTTAGATATCATGCAGAAGAGTAGTCTAAACACTAAGTGAGGTTATGTGTGATACACACAGTAGAATAAAAAGATAGAGGAGACTTGGACAGTTCTATTGGTTTGTCTGTGCAGCCATTTATCTCCATCCTCATCATGGCCAGGATAAGACCAATAGAACGTCATTCCCATTGTTATTACCAGTTCCAGAAACAGCCCACTTCAATAAAGTGGTCTTGCCCTGACTCTTAGTGATTATAAAGCAGTTACTTAGTTGCAGGTCTCTGCTAAGGAAAACAAAGGCTTCTGTGACTGATCCTCAGCAGCTAATGCAAAAGCACAAAAGCCTCACCGCTGCCTCAATTTCTCTTTGGAAATCTCACCCCACTGCATCATTAACTCTGGCGATAAAATAAATCTGGAAAGCTAGATGTAAGGAGTTCCACAGACTATAGGCTTTAACTTTCTAGCTTTCTGCACATGTGCCCATCAAAAGTTTAAAATGATACTGAACACAATTTACTGCCCCATCAAAAAATCATCTAACTTGTTCTCTGTATATGTATAGATACAGATGCAGAGTTACATATATACATAAGCATAATTATTTACATATACAAATGTACATATATACATATGTACATATATATACATACACATTCATATACATTATTATGCTGTTTTTTAACAGAACAATTCTGTGCCTTCAGAAGAGTCAACTGAAAGGAATATTTTGGAAGTCTACATTGGAAGGAATATTTCCTTTTTATTATAAAACTTGTTTGTATTGTTTATACATATGTAGGTACTTTTTAACATATACAGGGACTGTAGTTTAATTAAAAGAATGAGTTTTGAAATAAAAATTTTCACAATGTATTTTCATGCAGAATATTCTATTTGCTCTTCATAGCATTGCTGTGCAGTAGATTTGGCAGACATTGTTCTCATTTATAATTGAGAATCATAAGCTGTAAAATTGTTTCATGTTCAAGTTCATAAGACTTAAAGCATGCTGAAATTTACTTAAAAGCACAATATCAATGGGATAATATAGGCTTTTCTTAGGATGAGTTAGCAGCATTTAGAAAATTAAAAATGCTTAGCATTTCTACTCCTTGGATTTTATTCTACATACTAGAGGCCTGATGCACGAAATTCGTGCACAACAGCTGCCTCTGCCTCTGCCTTGGCCCCCGCCGCTGTGGATTTATTCAGAAGGATGTCCAGTCTAATTAGCATATTACACTTTTACTATTATACATACATTTCCATAAGTGCTTGAAGAGATGTCAGTAGAAAGTTTATTGTAATATCCTTTGTAAAAAGACCACTGCAAAGAATCTACACATCAAAATAAAATTAGTTAAATAATGAAGAACTATACAGCTATTGAAAATAATGAAGTAGCTAATGTATAGTCAAGGGAAATATGTCCTTAGATGTATTAAGTGAAAAATATTACGTTGAAAATTAACAAATACATTTTTATTCATACATAAAAGTAACAGTAATATTAATAATAAATATGTTAATATATAGGAAAAGCACTGTAGTTATACATGCACCAAATTAAAGTGGTTTCCAATCAGTGATATTTTCTTGGGTTTTTTGTTTCCAAGTTACATTTATATAATATTGGCATTTAATTAAGATTTGTTTAATTATAATTGAAAAAGCAAAGAATTAAAAGTAAGGTGATAAAAATCCTAGATGATTGAACTAGATTATTTTTAAGATTCACTCCTTATGTAATATTTTATGAGCTTGGCCTATAAGTCTCTTAAAAGCCCAAACTGATTGATATAATAAGTAGTTATCCCTGACCCTGATAAAAGAGAATTTCTGGGTAATTTAATGTTAACAGATCTGTATTTGAATCAAAATTCTGTCATTTCTCAGAAAGTCACATAGTGTAGTTGAGACATAGTTTTCTCATTTATAAAATGAGAGTAATGAAAATACATGGGCCGAAACTGATTTGGCTCAGTGGAAAGAGTGTCGGTCTGTGGACTGAAAGGTCCCAGGTTCAATTCTGGTCAAGGGCATGTACTTTGGTTGCTGGCACATCCCAGTAGGGAGTGTGCAAGATGCAGCTGATTGATGATTCTCTCTCATCGATGTCTCTAACTCTCTATCCCTCTCTCTTCCTCTCTATAAAAAATAATCAATAATATATATATATATATATATATATATATATATATATATATATATATTTTAAAATACGTGGAATGCTGCTCAGAGACTAATAAGATGAAGTAAAGATCAAATTGAAAACTATAAACCAGTATATTGTTAATGAAATTGATAAAATCTACTTTCTGAAGTGCTGTTACCATACTTCTTTAAGAGCTATCTTTAAAATTTTCCAAAAATTAAAAATGCATAGATATCTTATGTGGAATGCCAGCAGGCAGGGTGGCCATCAACTTGAAGGTTCAAGACAAGGAGATCCATAACTCAGAAAAGCAATGTGGAGCTCCTGGGTGAAATCCAAACCCAGGGTTGAAAGAGATGAGCAGTGCAATGGGATTCATATACTTGTCCATTAGTCCACAGGCATAGTAAGATTATTTTGCCAGTTATTTGTTTCTAAATTAGCAACTCAAGTTTGGGGGTCTAGTTGCCTGGCCCAGCCCATTGTAGCAAGTAGATTTTGCCTGGAGTAATGTAAGCCAAGAATACATCACTAATTTGCATGTTAATGCTCCTACATGAAGATAATGGAGCTTTCCCCTTACAAACAAAACAGCCCTATTTTTCATGCAATTCAAACTTATAAAATGCTTTTTCTTATGAAATATTTAGGAACTGAATAGGTATGATACAATTTAGCTACTTTTCTCTCCCTATAGTCCATAATAACAGTGTATGATGTCTTATTTATTAAGTCTACTCATCTTGTTATATGACTAGGGCCAAAAATATGTCACGCTGTCTTTACTTTAGCCATTTTAGATTTAGGGATAAAGAGCAAATTTGAAAGTATTTAGTTTACACTTTTTTATAGGTATTTTGTTGGGGCAAGGTATTATGTTGCATCTTCAATTCTTCCTTATTTTATAATGGAGGGTCTCTTTCAAGTGAAGATAAGAGAGAATACAAAAAGAGAAGTGGTCTTGAGTCAGAATATGGTCCTGTTTTTGGACATATCATTCTGTTTCCTTGGTTGAAAAGGTATATAAAATCAGCACTATCTACTCTATGAAGTGTTACCTCTAATGAGTATTACTCTCATGCACTGAGCACCCTTTGTGTACATGGATCCCCATGCTGATTATTCACCAGAAGTAGAAGTCGTTGTAGTAACAATGATAGGAGTCTACTAATATAGTAGTAAAATAAGTAGTAATGTTTAGAAACGGTTTAGCTGCTAAATCATTTGCTCCTTGGGATAAATAATTTTTTAAGACCTGGTTTCACTGGAGGGATTAAGTTATGATAATGAAGTGAGGCGGGGAAGCACCAAATACAATATTCTCTTGCTTCTTCAGTGTGGACAAAGATTGGAAGTGAGCCATGGATATGGGCTTTGGCTTCTTGGCTGGTAGTTTTGACAGTCTTCAGTGATCAGTTCTATGACAATACTGTGAAACAGTGCAGTCCCTCTAATTTTCTTCTCTGAATGAACCACTGGCCTATATTCATTATTATTCTCCATCTCTGCATGAAGAATTTCTCTCAATAGCAAACATGCTTTTGGGTGGGCATCATTAGAGCACCTTTCCTGCTCTTTGTTCTACCCTTGGGAATGGTTGTGCTCCCTTTAAGGGAATAGTATCTTGCTGCTCTTTGATTAGCATTGTTAATTAATTAAAATGAGAATCAGTGACATTTTTCAACTGGATCTGCAATTTAGTTTTGACTAAGCAAACAAAGAAATATGAAATGAGAGGTTCTCTTTCAAGATGTGTTTCATATTGCAATTCTTTATTACAATGTATGTGATATTTAGTAATGGAAAATAAGAATTCCCCTTCTCATATGGGCCATTTATATAAAGCAGAGCAAATGAAGTTATATGGAAGTGCTTGATATGTGTCACATGATTCTAATGCTCATTAAATAGTGTTTACAAAGAGCCATAGGGTGCTTTGAGCAGAACAGGACAAAAAGGAGATATCTCATACCCTTTAGACTAAAAAGAAAATGTGATAGGAACACAAACTTTCTTGTTCATTTTTGTGACTTTTTGAGAGTTTTATGTATACACACATTTTCTTCCCCTCCCCATACACACACACAAGCCTACACATTCACACATGTGCATATACATATTTATATGTTGAGATGTTAAAATTGGTACAATTACTAAGCCCACAAAAGCAATACAGAAAAGTGGCCAAAACTGTAATAACTGAATGCTTGGAATGTGCTTAGTCCAAAAGGAAACAAATGTATTTTCCCCCTAGGCCTGCGTAATATACTCAGGCACTAAGAAACTGTAGTAAACTCTTTTGGACCATAAGATTAGAACTCAGTGTACTGCTGTGTCAGTGACCTGAGGTTCAGTGAACTTGTTAATTCAGTGAATGTTTACGGAGGGTCTCCTCTATGACTGCATTGTGGTTGGCCCTGGAATGCAGTTATATCCAGAAAAGCAGAGTTTTAGAATTCTGTGTACTTAAAGGTTGGCAGAATAGATATTTTGTTTTAAAAAAATCATACTATAGGAACAAAACACTATAGAATAGGTACATATTTTAATATTTTTACTAAAATATGATATGTAATTTTTCAAAATGGTAAATTCTGTGAAAACTATGATATGTGACAAGAATGAAGACCTCTATGGGTAAGTGACATTTAGATGCAAATTAAAAGATGAGGATCAGTTCTCCAGGGGGGAAAAATGGCAAGGAATTGATCTGGGAATAGAATTGTACAAAACTCTGGGATGGGGAAGGTAATTGTTATGACAAAGAAACAACAAGAAAGATAATGTGGCTCACTGAGGAAAAGATTGGCAAGATATGAGGCTGGTATGATAGGTAGGTGGGGTGCCAGGCATGCTGGGATTTATTAAGGGTTTTAGGTATTTCCTAAGCATAATACAAAATTGCTAAAATGTTTCATGCAATGAAGAATTGTTTAGTTTAGAATTAAAGTTAGTTTTTATACTAATCACCATAATTCCTCGAATATATATATATATATATATATATATATATATATATATATATATATTAAGGTTGGGCCAAGAGTCTTACCTATACTTAATTCACATTCACAAAACCCTGGAGTCATACCCTCAATAGGAAAAGTGAATCTGAGAACTTACACTATGAAATACTACAGGTCTGAAATTAGAACTTAGGTCTCTATCTCTAAAGCTTACCCTTTTAAACACTCTATTAATTGATTTTTTTAATGTACTTAATTAGGCCACTAGTATACATCTTGGGAGATAGACATATCAGGCAGTATCTACTTCTGCTTACGAATTTTCTAGAGCAGTGGCTAGTGTTACTAGCAATCTTCTGTGGTTGCATTTAAAGTCAAATAAAAGAGTTCTTCCTGGATGACAATCTCCTCTTAGCTGTGCCCACCATTGGTTTGGTTAACATGAGAAAAAAATGAAATGTTAATCTCCCTCCAGTTAACATTGAACTGTGTAATGATCTGTAATTAAATGGCACCTCTAGGGCCATCCTGAAATGGGATTTCCCCAGCTTCTTGGCTTGTATTGGGCTATTTTTCACAGCCACCATCTCTACTTCCCAGATTTTTTTTAAAAATGTGTGCTAATCTAAAAACTCCCCTTGATGCTTTTTACCTTCATTCATATTATCCACCATTAGTCTAAAGCAGTGTTTCCCAAACTTTTGACATATGTGTGCCCCTTCTATAATTTTCATAACGCTGAGAACCCCTCATCAAAAAAAAATGGATGTATTTTAATAACAATCAAAATATATTTATTTTTAAAAAAAATTTTGGTATATACACAAAATAATAATAAATGAAAAATAAAATTATTCATAAAAATATAAATAAAAGTTATATTATAAATAACATTTATTTGGATCAATGAGAAGGATGAAATTGACTTGACTCATGAGAACGTAGAATTAGGCGCAGCTAAGCATGTTGCACTGCATATCCCCACCAAACTCCGGTGTAACGCATACCCCCACCAAATTCTTCCCATACCCCTGGGGGTACATGTACCACACTTTGGGAAATACTGGTCTAAAGGTATAGTTATTTTTTAACAGGGCAGAGATCTTGTTCGCAATAATTCATTCACAATATAATATACAGAGTGGGGCAAAATTTGGCTTACAGTTGTGAGTATATTGACATCATTTATTCTCATAGTAGGGGCCCAGTGCATGAATTCGTGCACCTTGAAAGGAACTGTGGGTCACTAGGCTGAGCTGGGCACAGGGGCTGGTCTTGTTCCATTCTTCATGCCCCCTCCCATCCCCTCCTGTCATGGTCCCCGGACTCCTGTCTGCTGGCAGCCCCCATCCTGAATGCTGCCATTCCCAAGCACTGATGGTACGAGCCCCACTCACACCCACTGATAGCACAGAGCAATTGGGGCCAGCACCAGCAGTGGGTACAAGAGATGGCTGCTGGCCCCATTACCCCTCAGGAGCAAGGGAAAGGGGAGAAGCCCTCAGGATCAATTGGGGCCGGCAGCCACCACTTGCACCATTGATGGTACCACCAGGTATCAACTGTGGGTATGAGTGGCGGCTCCAGCACAGGCAGTGGGTTCAAGTGAGGCCAGTGTCAGTTGCAGGTGTGAGTGACAGACAGGACCAGTGTGTGGGAGTAAAAAATTTTGAGTAACCACCAAAGGCTCACCCTGATGACAGTGACCAACACCCTGCCTTGATCTGGAGCCCCCACTTACCTGTTCCACCATCACAACATGGCAGATGCCCACCATGTTCTATGCTCTGCTGCTTGCTGCCAACACCCACCATGTTTATGTGTGCCCCCTGGTGGTCAGTGCACCGCATAGCAACTGATTGTTGGGTTGTCTGGTTGTTCCACAGTTCTGTCTATTTGCATATTAGGGTTTTATATATTTAGATTATTATTTATTAATTATTACATTACTTTCCAATCAAATGACTGTACTTTTCCCCCACTCAGTATTACCTAAGATCAAATTACTTTGATTTAGTAAATGTCTAAAATACTAACTCCAGCCTAGTTGGTATAGCTCAGTGGTTGAACATTGAGCCAGGAAACAAGAGGTCATTAGTTCAATTCCCAGTCAGGGCACATGCCTGGGTTGTGGGCTCAATCCCTTGTAGGGCGTGTGCAGGAGGCAGCCATTGAATGATGTTTCTCTCACATCATTGATGTTTCTATCTCTCTCTCCCTCTCCCTTCTTCTCTCTCTCTAAGGAAAAGAAAAAATTAACTTCATTGTCTTGGACCCTTTATCATTTACTCAATTCCTTAATCTAAATCTTAATGTCTTTACCCTGCTCTTCTTTATAGCTCTTTTTTTTTATTCACTTTAAGCACATCCTTTTCTAAATCCACATCTACTTTCCTAAATTGACTTTATTCTCCTTTCCCAAGGAAATTGTAGAGGACTCAGTTGCATTTTCTATTGAGGTAATGAGGTAATGTTAATTAATAACATTGTATAAGTTTCAAATGTACAACATTATAATTTGATATCTATATTCTCTATCACATGCCCCAAGCCAAAAGTCTAGTTTCTCTCTATTACCATATATTTGACCCTTTACCCAATTGCTATTTTTTTTACAACAAAAACTTTTCTGTGACTGGTTACAATGAAATTTTGTTTTTTTATAGACAGTGTGACATCTACTTATTGCCAATCTATGGACCCCCCCCCCCGAAAAAAACAAAACAAAACAAAACAAAAACCTCTTTGCCTCAAATTATGATGATAAACAAGATCTGTTGGCCATGTAACAGAAGTATGGGTGATCTCTTCCTCAATGTTAATAGTAGGTAAAATGGGCTGTGAAGATTAGAGATTTACTATCTTCTTTATCTTCTCTAATTGCATCCAGTCTCCCCATATCTGAGAGCACCTCTTTGGAATTCCATGTACTTGCTTTATCTAATACATGTTTAAATGGAGATCTTTCTAAGTAAGAGGGATCACATAAACCAAACCAATAAGCTCTGAGTTAAGTGGTATGTTATTAATAACTACTCCAAGATAAAGTGATCAAAAGGTGCTTTACTGGAACAAAGAAAATATAATCCACCTAAAAATAAATAACATGTCAAGAGTTCAGGTGGTAGAAGGACATTTAGAGTAGTTAACTTTTCTTTTGCTTTTATTCTTTCTATTCACCATTCTCCCTCTCCCTAAATAATAGTTAAAAATTAACTCATACTAGTCCTAGCTGGTTTGGCTCAGTGGATAGAGTGTCAGCCTATAAACTAAAGGTCCCAGGTTCAATTCTGGTCAAGGTACATACCCGGGTTGCAAGCTAGATCCTCAGTAGGGGGTCATGTACCTCTTCCTTATATATATATATATATATATATATATATATATATATATATATATATATTAATACTAGTTTTAACCATCTGTAAGAAGATTTTCTTTAACTGATCTTCTTTTTCAAATGGAAGACTTGTTATGACCCTTATAATTACCTTCCCTGGTCCAGAGACTCCTATTAATCATATCATCCAACCATAATTTAGTTTTTTTACTTGAGGCAAATTCACTAGGCAGTTCTCATTATTTTTTAATTAAAAATATTAAACATCAAACTGTAAAATACTGTATATATCAATTTTATAATGTGTGTAGTATTGTTCTTTTGGGAAAAGACATCCAGATCTTAGTGTGATTTATTTAATAAATACATATAATAAAAATAATATTGTATGGGAAGAGACAACGTTTCTTTGTTAAAATGTAATGATGATTTTGACAAAAAGCTTTCCAGAAAACTATAATAGTATGTAATTTTAGAGTTAAAAAAAGAGGGGAGACAAGAAATAATTCTAAAATGGTGTTTGACTCAATTAAAAAAAAATGGAAAGAATAGTAAATTGGAAGTCCAGATGTTAGTATTATGTTCTTGGTTTGGCCTATGATATGGATAATTAACTTTTCTGAGCCTCATATTTTTTTGTTTATTTGTTTGTTTTTAAAGGAGGTTATATTTTACTATGTCATTGGCAAAGTTCTCTAAAATTAGCGACCAAATGACTGAGCAGCAGGCTACATGGGGTGCCTTGGGGGGGGCAGTTGGGGGTAACCAGGCTGTCAGGAATGGTGCAGTGAGGGGCGACCAGGCTGGTGGGGGGCAGTTGGGGGCAAAGGGAAGGGAAGTTAGGGGCAATGAGGCTAAGGGGGGGGCAGTTGATGGTGACCAAGTCAGCAGGAGGGGGGCAGTTAGGGGCCGTCATAGAAGCAGGTAGGTGAGCAGTTAGAAACCAGTGGTCTTGGATTGTGAGAGGGATGTCCCGGATTGGAGAGGGTACAGGTTGGGCTGAGGGGACCCCCTCAAATGATGAATTTTGTGCAGCGGGCCTCTAGCTATTTAATAAGTCTGTAAACTTCTATGTGTTTTGACAGCTAGCATTTCACTTGTGTCTATCTCCATCTCTGATTAGCTCTCAAAAGTCAAGTCACATTAGGAAGCAGTCATGTCTGGTGGGAAAGCATGGGGCTTGCTCTCCATGTGATCCTGATTAAGATTAAGATATTAGCCGAAACCAGTTTGGCTTAGTGGATAGAGCGTCGGCCTGCAGACTGGAAGGTCCCAGGATCTATTCTGGTCAAGGGCATGTACCTTGATTGTTGTGGGCAATCCCCAGTAGGGGGTGTGCAAGAGGCAGCTGATCGATGATTCTCTCTCATCGATGTTTCTAACTCTCTATCCCTCTCTCTTCCTCTCTGTAAAAAAATCAATAAAATATATTTTAAAAAGATTAATATTTTAATTTGTAAACCTTAGTTGCCTTAACTGCAATATATATATATATATATATATATATATATATATATATATATATATATAGTAGTACTCTTTTGCTGTTGTGAAGATTACATGAAATGGTGCATGTGCTTAGTGTCCTAATTAGCAAACAGTGCATTGCAACTATCACTGTTATCATCACTTTTATTTTCATTCATCTACAATTGGTGGTGATTAACATAGCATTATAATAATTCAGGAATCATAGGTCCCCAAAATGGAATCATTCCCTCAACAAAAACAGACCCCCTTCACTGACCATGGGGCTTGCTGTGCTCATTCCCAGGGCGCTGTGTCTGCCAAGGCAGACCACTCACCTTGAGTCCTCTTGACATTTTTCTGCCTCTACAGTGCAACCGATCCTTGGAAGCTTGTCTCAAACTCCACCTCTTTTCAAGAGGTCTGTCCCTACTGTCTCAGCCCACATGGGTTATTTCCTGTGGCTTGCAATACAAAATGTCACACCTAAGGAAGTGACACCGTGTATTGTTATCAGTGAATGTAATGGAAAGAACTTGAGCTGTGGCGTTCACATAGATAGTTCCGTAAAATTTTTCTGTAAGTAGGAAATGAGCTAAACAATTTTGGAATATTCTTTAACTTCTCTCATTGTGTTTCCTAATATTACCATGGAAACCATACTACATACCTCCAAGGGCTGTTCAGAATACTAAATAAAATAAACATGTCAAGGACCTGATATACATTGCAAGCTTAGAAAATGTTTATTTCTCCCTATTTCCTACTATAGTAATCTATAGGACATGTTGAGTTGAATACTATAAAAATATTATTCTCCCCAAAGAGTATACAAGTAATTTAAAACAGAGATGATTCTTTTTCATTTTTATTACTAATTATAAATTTTGAATACATCATAAAGATTAAGTAAACAATTATATTAAAATACTGGTGCATTAGACAAAGTATTTTGCTGGAATATAGAAATAACAAAATGGAGCAAAGTTTCCTATAAATAAATGTACTCATTTCCCTAATTATATTTAAAAATATGTGAGAAGCTTGATAATAGTGCTCATATGATAGAATAGCATAAGTAAAGAGATTTTGATAAGACAAAATCTGAGCATACTTATACAAATAGGTAAACTCTTTTACTTATATTTCTGCCTACAGTTTTCTATTGGTCATGGAAGACTTCCTTGGGTTACCAGGGAAAAACATCTTGGCACTTCAAAATCAATGATTTTTGCCCAGGCCTACCTATGTGTAATGAACAACATCTATCAAGTCCCTCTGGAGTTTATCTATCTGCTCTCCTATACAAGATTAGATCAGCCAGTAGCATTCAAGTGTGCAAAGTTCCAATGAAAGTGGCTCCAGA